>WELA01009316.1:8097-20295 GCA_009602735.1 Mesotaenium endlicherianum | reverse complement strand
AGAGAGAGAGAGAGAGAGAGAGAGAGAGAGAGAGAGAGAGGGAGGAGGAGGAGGAGGAGGAGGAGGAGGAGGGGGAGAGAGAGAGGGAGAGAAAGGAGAGGGGGAGAGGGGGAGAGGGAGAGGGATGTGCACAAGGAAGCCTCTGGAATGTGCTGCGCTTTAGTTCACATTGTGCCGGGGGGGAGTGATGGTGAAGCAGAGCCACGAGGGAAAAGCCGGACAAGGAGATCATGGGGGAGATCCAGGCCATCATCCGCCAGATCACTGCCAGCGTCACGTTCCTGCCCCTCTTGGAAGAGCCATGTGAGTTGTTTCTCCTCCTCTCCGCCCTCCTCCTCTGCCCCAGCAAGCGATGCCGACGGATGCACCTGCTGTCTTCAAAGCTTGGCGTGAGCCACTCTTTCATCATGTTCACACACTGATAAGATGCAAAAGTGTGCTTTCAATGTGCAATGGAAGTTCTGCAGTACGTGTGAAATTCGAGTGTAGACCTTAAGGGCAATGTTCGCATTTGCTTGATGGTGAATGTGTACTGAGGCACCAGCAGTGCTAGTCTCCTCAGTCCTGCAGCTGGATCAGACTAGTCATGCCATTCCTCAGTTTTGCTTGTGGCTTGGGAGAGAGCATGCATGTATCTATGTGTCAAAACTCCACCTTTCTGGCTCTGGCGGTTGACCTTATTTGGCATGGACGCATGTTCTGCAGGTGGGCATGAAGCGCATGGAAGCAAGCATTTATCCCCGCGACTTAGAACAGCAGCATGCGGTGTGTTGCTCGTATATTACAATCTGGTGTCCCTGCGTTGTCTTCCTTCTCTGAGGCATAACGTTGGTACGGTGCTGCAGGCACATTTGACTTGTTAGCTTACACAGGGCTGGACTCCAAGGTGCCCACGAGCTGGGAGGAGAGCGACGCCCGACTCATTGTCAACTCTCAGGAAGTGAAACTCCGCTCCTTCAGCACTAAGGTATTGTGCCCACTCAACCAGGTATACTCTGCACGGTCCTCGCGTGCATGAAGCTGACAGAAATGCTCCATGGACAGTCATATCAGAGCATGACCTTTACCTGCTTCAGAAAAAACTGTTGGATGCTGCCACACTAAGAGCTTCAGTTGATGCAGTACTGCTAGTGTTTTGCAGCCTTTTGCCAAGAGGCAATTAAGTTTGTCAAAACTTTTACCACAGCACTTGACGATGGAGTAGAGCTGGTGTCTTCTGTGCAGGTCCACCAAGTTGATGCCATGGTGGCCTTCAAATGCGACGATGACGAATAACATGCACTCTCATAAAATACACACATGATGGACGTGTAGATATATGAGCCTGTTGGCTTCATGTTTAGCACACTCAACGTAGCCCCAGCTAGATGGATACAATGCGCTGTAAAACAGCTCAGAAGGTAGGCACTTGACAATAAGATCACCCCTGGTGATCTGCATCAAGTATCTCTGGGCTCCTGATCCATGTTGAGATGCACATAATTTGTAGCGAGTAAAACATCAATGATGAAGGCAACAGTGCAACTCAATGACAAAGCATTCAAGGTCTTGCTGACCACAATGACGTATTCAGCTGTACACAGACGAGATTCCTTGCCTGTGCAAATCATTGGAGAACATTGACACATGCGAGCTTATTTTCAAATGATGCAATAAGTATAACGTTTCATCTAAAAAAATTATCCCAATTGCTCGTCAGCTAGTCCTTCTGTTCTGCAGTGCCATCCTTGCAGCTGTTCCCTTCACCTGATGGTGTATTTGATCCTCCTGAAGTTGCCACCTTCAGACCCTCAGTTCCATTTCTCGATCTCTTCATTCCTTGATCACCGTCTGGTTGCCTATTTGAATCCCCTAAATCTTGCTCCTTGAGTGACTGAGCTATTGCCTCCATTAACATCTGCACAAGGAAACAACAGAACAAACACAAGAGAAGCTCAGTTGGAGAGAACCTTCAGAATGCAAAGCGTCTTGAAGATACAACAAGCTGTGGAAGGAACCATACCCTCTCCTCGTCGTCCTCGGTAGCTGGGTAGTGAAGGGACTCCGCCTCAGCCTGTTGTACGAACTCCTGCACTCTCAAGTCAATATTCGGCGGGAGGGTTAATACTCTGAAAGATAACATTGTGTTAGACGGGCCCCCAGCAGCATGCAAGACGCTCAATCTAACCAAGAGTGAACAAGTACTGACTGATACATTCTCACATTCTCGGATATTACCAAGAAACAGACCAATCACAGTGACACCTCTACACAGACCAGATCGGAAAAAGGATCAACATCGAGAGCAAGTACCTTCCACATCTGAGGGCAGATGCAGCAGCAGAAATTGAAGCAAAAAGGCGGACGTAATCCATTTGTATTTGCATGCAATATTGAAACTGTACCACCTTAAAAGGTATATAACAAGCACGTAATTACACACTTCATTTTTATAAATTCAGGTTGTGTATGCTCGATAGAAAATGAAAATAAAGCCTGCCATGAAGGACTTCTCCGGAGCATACCTCAAGAAGCAAAGGGGCAGGACCAGGGACAGGGGTTGCAGTTGAGGTGGAAGGAGCAGTAGAAGAAGACGAAGCAGACGATGGCTGGGGCTCTGACAGAATGGCCGCCAAATCTTGCACCTCCTCCTCCTCTCCACTCCGTTTACTGCTCTCACTAACAGGTACCTGTCACGCCACACCATGCATTGATAACACAAAACTCAGTTTGCAAGCTGCAAGGGCAACAAAGAATAAGAATTATAGCACCCATGTTTACGTGTAACACCAGCATAGTCAGCAGCAGCAGCCGCGGTGGTGTAGGCAGAATTCTGATCTGGCCGGCAATTATTTTTGGCAACAAAGATTCAACGTATTCATACACAAAACGAGCTTCCATTGCCAAGCAGCAGGCACCAAGTGTTTACAATTACCTAAGCCACGTCAGACACAACTTCTCTACGACGGAGGAATTTATACATAAATGTCGCAGGAAAGAGGCATACTGTGGTGGGAGTAATATGCCACTGAACATGGGCCTGCTCAAGGGCTCCGGCAATCTCCTCCCCCTTGAGAGCATTGCCGCCGGGCTTGTACCGCCCCCTAGGCGCCTCTGCCCCTGACCAAGCGAGCAGAGAAGGAGAACCAAAAACCCGTTCAGCAGGAGGCCCATACGCGTACACTATTTCTGCTCTGTGGCTGCTAGGACTCACGGCAGGGGCTGCACAAAGAGCTCCTTGGCTAAATGCCGACCAGAGACGCCATAAGCGGTACTTACTGAGTAACAAACTCAAAACTCCTCACTCTGCCCTCAAGTCTTACACCAGTGTTCATGTGGTCTTCTTTGCACTACTAATAAGTAATTTGTTGGAAGACCAAAAATTTAACACATCCTAAATGAGATAAGTGAGCAAAGTTGATGTGAAACAAAGCCCCTGGTTTTGCGGCACTTGCTACGGGGGCCTTTGGTGTTCTTGTCTTATTGCAGACACGTGCAGCAGCATGTGCAACCAACATCATGTATGTACATGACATTCTCTAATTGCTATTTTCATTATGAGTAGACCACATAAACAGTCTCTCCACAACTAGTACATTCAAGAACGTAACATAAAGGTAAGAACATCAACGCACATGGACAAGAAAAACAGGTACGCACGATGACCATAAGTGGCCACCTCATAGCTGGAGCAAGCCAGAAACTGCAGACCGAGTCATTGCCAAAGACAAAGGCACAGAAGCACCAAGAGACATAAACGAATACCTTCGGAGGAGCCCCCAGCAGCAGCAGTGGCTGCAGTGGCAGCAGCGGCAGCAGTACTCTCCGGCAGCTTCTCCTCTCTTCCTAGAGTGCTGATCAGCTCATACAATACGGCCTGGCACAAATAACAAGTGATGGGAGGTGACATGTCAGTCAGCAACCTGGGCATACTTTCTGCCCATGTAGCCTACCTACGCCAAACAGTCACCTGCCACTCACGCCGAAGCTGATACAGCATAAAAAAAGATCCACAAGACGACAAGCCTCACATACGAGAGTAACAAAAAATTTACCAGGGGGGTGCATGCACTGCGCGCTCAGGAGAAGTTCTTAAAGGGGCCAGTGGACTAGCCAACGGCAAAGAGCAGCGGGAACGAGAAGAGAAGCGAAGTGCAGCGCAGGTGACTGGCCACATCCAGGGTATTGACTGACCTGGTCAATGGCGTCATTGTCGTCCGCCTCGTAGTCCGAGCCGTGCTGTGAGGTTGCACCAGCGTGCGAGAGGTTTGAGTCTTGATCAACAGGAGGAGGGTGCAGTGTGTTGTGGAAGAAAATGGTGGTGGAGTCAAAGAAGAAGGGCGGTCGCTGCGAGTTGTGGTCCCCCTCAAACTGCACTTTGTTTTTATCACCCTGTTGCATCAGGGACATGGAGATATGCCACAGGAGATGGAGCAAGTATATGAGATGCACACTGGCAACACTTGCAAAAGAACAACAAACACGGTGCCTGTATAAGAGGCAGAAAAGCAAGCGCAGGGACCCGTGGGAGCTAGTGAGCCCTCTGTTCCTAAAGGATAACGCAGGGGAGAAGATATGAATGCATTTTCTCAATTCAGTTGCTTAGTTGGCATTGTGAACCAGGCACGACAGAAACCTTGCACATATCTAGTACCCATCAGCTATATGATGCTTACATACACATATATACACTGATATATCCAAACATACATGTATGGGTACACTTATATATATGTACATAGTATATATATACTACATAAATCTACACACTATATATGAGTGTGTGTGTGTGTGTGTCTGTGTGTGTGTGTGTCTGCACGTGTGTTGACCCAAGCACATATGTATAAATAACAGGTACGTGTCATCACACTGCCAGTATAAGCACATAGAAACAAATCCAGATGCATATGCAGGCGTAGAAGTGGTGCTTGCATATGCAGCTCTCAATCGCATGCGGGAACTACTAGCTCTCTGTTGCAGCATACGACATTCAACAGGTACTCACTGTTCCACCAGTCAGGCACATCCCACCACCCATGTTCCAGAACACACCCTATTCACACTGAGACTGCAGAAGAAGCTTACCACATAGACCTTGAAGATGTCGTCCGAATGGTGAGGCTGAATGAAGTCGTCATCCTCAGCGTGGGCAAACACAGCAGGTATGAAACACCTGGCTGCCGCCTGCACTCCGTCGTGAGGAAAATAGGCAGGAATGGTCAGGTACAAGTGCCTGTCTAGCAATGATGCTCAAAAGGCTTTTAAACATGCGCATGTCCACTCACTGGAACCAGAGCACCTATATCCCCATTCTCGTCAGTGATTGACCGCAGTGCAGCTGGATGACGACAAAAAACTGCAACGACTGAAGAATTCTGAGCAACAGGCTAGGAGGAGCTTAAAGTAATATATGCAAGCACTCGCAGTACACTGAGGGCCTTGCCACATAGTTTTCCCGTGTGTCACATAGGTGCGGAAAGCAAGTACGCCACTACAGGAAAGACTTGCCAAAGCTTGTTCAACAATGATTGCAGAAAGAATCACACAATTCTCACTGACCCGAGCTTGTGAATAGATTCCCTATCCCAAATGAGAACTCAGAACATGACGGGGCACGAGAAGAAACGCATCACCATCATACAATTCACCACCTGGCTAAGACACTTGAATCAGATGATGGAGAACAGGGGAGTTACCTGGAGGGTGTCGATCTCGTGGATGTCAAAGTGGGCTCTCTGGCGAATGAGTCGGCGCATATACGCCACAGCTAACTTCACCTGTTCTGCACCCAATCCTCACCGCCGGTCAGCCAGTCTCCAGCACTGCCAATCTTTCAAGTGCATCGCCGGTACTGCTGCATGCTCTGCACCTGTCTCCCTCATACTCTTCCTAGTGTAGCAGCCATTCTCACATACTAGTCCGCCTGCTATGCATTCGAGTCGTAGAGGTTAGCACAACAATATAGCAAGCTGTAACTCTGTATGTAACTCATGCCCCCAGCAGGCAATTGTAGTTGACAGTAAAGTCACTATCTTGGCCCACTTCCCCACTGACTTTGTGCACACAAAAGTTTGACTACTCTGTGTAATCTGACCCACAAATAGAAGAGTACTGCAGCATCTACTTGCTTAACAAGAAGACATTAGTGACAGAGCAGCATGCATGCAAATGTTCTGGTACACGCACACCAAAACGTATGATTTCTCCATGCAACCCCTGCAACACAAATCTTCAGAGTATCCTCACTATATGCCAACAGACAGAAAGCTCGTCAGGAGTGGAGGAGAGCAGGCACCGTGAATTTAGGAAGCTTGATGCGGTACACATCAACGAGCTCCATGATGAGAAGATGAAGATTTGTGAAAGGACTGTCAAGCACCATGCCTGCTATCGATGGGTCTGTTGCTCCGTAGAGTAATCTGCAACCCCCTATTCTGGACGTCATTGATCCACTCGTCCAAACAGAAGCTTGCACAGAGGGCACGAAATCCATGCAATGAAGACCATAGACAAGTGGCACCCAACGCCACCAGAAGCCCAGCATTGAGCTCTGCAGCATGGCTAAGCTACTGAGATGCCTACGCACAATCCTCCAAACCAGGTCTAGCATTACTGCATTGTTTTTTATTTTTTGAGCTCCTAAAGCATGGCAGATCTACAAAGTAATGCGCATTGAGCAGTAGTTGGACATACGCTGTAACAGCTCCCATGGAACGGCCCCAAAGGCCTATCAAAGATGTCCTTCCTTCCACTCTCAGATGGTCCACCACAGTCACCAAGTCGTCCATCTTCACTCCACATGCGCCCACACTCAAATTCCACAGCCCAATAATTTGTTGCTTTCCTTGCTGTGTCCTTCATACAGCTCCACTGGCGAAGTATATAAATACTAGGCCTTGGTACTCGGCAACAACTAAGACAGCATGCATGCAGTAAAAGTAGCATAATTTGATGAGCTACGGAAAGTTTACAAATGCACATCTGAAAAACAAGCATTTGGGGGGCAGTTCCTTACATGAATCATACATCTTATTGCCAAATGACAATCTTCCTCCTAGGCCCAAGATGATAAAAAGGACATGCAGACAGTGGGCGTGATCCTGCACTACTGCTTCATCAGTAATATTACATTCTTACCTCATACTTGCCAAGGGAGACATATTCACCGCCAGACATGCCAGAGCCAGCAAAGTCGAGGGCAAATACAGTGATATTTGAAGGTAGCAGAAGAACTGCAGCCTCGTTGGCATCTGCTCTGCACCCACTGCCAAGAACACAACACAAGAGAACGCATCCCCACGTTAAGTCTTTTTAAGAGGCGTAGGTCTCTAAAAGAGTGCATAGCACCGCATGTACAAGCTGTTCAGGCAGAAGAACAACCGACTACTAATACCAAAGTCCACCATGCAGGATCAATTTCACAATATGAATGCTACATCAAACATTTGAAAGGGAGAGAAAAAACTTAATATTGAACTAGTACCTGTTACCATGGCAGTAGATGACACAAGGAAGTTGTACTTTTAGGGGAGGGTTTGGAGCATAGTGACTGCACTGCAGGGTATGTCCTCTCGCATTGACTAACTGCGCAACTCAGTGAAGCAATTCAGATTCAGCACCTCAGCATATAGTTAGTAGCAACCGAATTGAATTCTCGAGTAGCGTAACGCTTCCTTCCTGAGCAGCTTCCTTTCTGAGCAGCTGACGACAAACTCAATGATGCCCGTCTTTGTTGATTTCAGCAAGTAGAAGCAGACCGTGGTCAACTACAAGAAGCTAGTTGCTGCCCACTCCAAAGGTACAGTGCAGACTAACAGGTAGTGCAAACAATTTCACCACACCTGAATGTCATTCCTGTGATAGCGCCTTCCCTTCAGGCTGAAGTCTGGGCCAAGAAGGTCTGTTTCTAGATCGTACTCTGCCCTGCAGGAACAATGCAAGTGTAACATTAGTGAACACTCCCGTTCAACCACCGAGGTTGCGATGTGCCGGCCACATTTCTTGTGACTAGTAAGCAGAACTCAGCAAAACAGACTGTCTGCATATCTTCTAAAAAGAAACAGAAAACTCTCTGCTATTTTTTTTCCCAATGGTTGTTCAGAAAAAGTTATCTACAAATTCTGCCACACACAAAATGTCTCAGTTATTTGAAGACCCAGCTGGCGGCCATCATATAGCACAGGGGGAACGGACTTGCCATACATGAGCTTCAAGCTGAGGGCACTCTTGGATTATAACCTTTGACCATCTCATCTTCATACTATAGTCAAGAGGCTTGTCATTAAGAAAGGTAACAAGAGCTCGATATATGATATGTACACAGTTGGCCCATGTGATTTCCACAAACAGCAGTCACCGAAATAGTCTTCTTGACCGACTACACCTGGAGTTTGGACATGAGAGGGCACCGGCGAAGCAATTCATTCTGCTTCAGTCCTGTACGTTATTGTTCATGCTTAGGATCTGCCCTAGAAATGAATTGAAAGTAAAGAAGATATGAATCTTGTCAAGAGTTTTCAAAGCACTTTTGTTCCAAGTACTTCTGTGTCCCAATTAGTCAGAAGCCTTCATTTCTAGACTGATTCAATACAGGCATAAGTTCCACTTCCACTCCACTTCCACTTTCATCTTGCGGTTTCAGATAATCTAAAGAAATAAGCTCAAATGAACGGGGTCTGCAACAGCTACGCCAGTCTAAAAGACCCAATTAAGCTACTCAAAAAATATAATCATGTAATCACCTCCCAAATATTGGTGCATGTGAGAACTCTCCTAAGCCATACTCCCTCAAAGCAATGAAGCAAGACTATATACCTTGGAGGTCGAATGACAAAGCTGACAAGCTGCTCAATCATTGCTGCTCTTGCACTTCCTCCTCCCCCACCAAAATGCTTCGTATAAGCCCCTTCGACAAAGGCCTCTTACACCTAGATAGGCGTTCCTGGAGAACTGCTTAATTCACTGTAGATTCTCTATTTGTAACTCCTGCGCGCCTTTCATTAACTTACGTATAGAAGAACTAATGAGCTCTACTTATCTGCTAGCCTTGTTTGCAAAACTCGTTCATATCTCTTAAAAGTAATCTACGATTTCAAATTCTTTCCTTCTTGTCATGCGCCCTACAATATGTCGCAAGTCACAGTTGCTGACCCAGCGAAATGAATTCGCACATATATACCTGGCGCACATGAGTGTTCATTTTGATAACACTGAGGTGAGTCCTCAAAGAGGTGAGTCGTAGCGAGCCAGCAAACACTAAAAAAGAGGCAGTGACCAGAAGTCCTAACTGAGAGATTTCCTGTCGCAAAGGCCAGTGACTATTCCAGTTCAGACGACGACTACTCTCTTAGAGCTCTACTGCCCGCCCTTATCAAGCCAAACCGACGATGAAAGTTACTGAACTATGAGCAAATTGCTGCTTTTAGATCATATGTGGTTGCTAGTGGGCTGACAGAAACATGAATCCTGGATCGAGTCAGTGAAAGAGATAGCCCTCGAATTTCACGTACCCGCGGTAAGAAAACAGGCCATGCGGTTGAAATGAGCATGTCATGCCATTATCACATTTGTCATCGATGAATGCACTTGGCTACATAAACTGCATATGAATGACTAAGAACTGTCCCCAAATCCGCTGTCAATCCATCGCTCTTTTCAACTCGTGCTAAATTAGTCGAAGTCGAAAGTACAACAAAGTTCCTCATTTCTTCCCATTCAATTATTATATAAGGACAATTCTGCTCTCAGATGCCTTTATGTGCATCTTCTAATCAACTTTAACCGTCCGTTGCTGCCACTCTAACTTCTCCAGGTGGCAGCTGTTTGGTAGGCGTCCTGCATGATAGCAAGCGCTATCACGTGGCTGACGAGCTCCGGGCAGATAGACCAAGTAGGTCGCGGTACGTACAGGGACAGGTGGAAACAGGCAGGAACCAGGTAGGAAAGGTGTGTATTGTGGTGCATGTTGTGGTGCAACGGTGCAACCCGGGGAACCTGCAGCAACCAACCACAACCAACAGCACGCAGTGCGCCTCGAAACGGCTGACAAAGAGGAAGCCTAGAGCTTAATCTCTGAAAGCGTGCAAATTTTTGGAACTTCTTGAGTGGCGTCTAATGTGGTCCAATATAGCAAATATCCGCGCATATGAGGAGTTGAAGGTGCATGCAAGGTGAGGGCAACGACATCTATATTATACTGATTTTCTACCCAACACCTTTGGGCAAAAAACTTTATAAAATGTTGGTTTGTAGCACTAGGTGAGGCAGAGGTGAGGAGTGCAATGAGAGCCCTTTTCTGGCAAGGAAGTCTTTGCATAAACACTTTCACATTGCCTTCTCAAATAAACAGCATACGACCCTACTTACAAACGCCTCATCCTCACTGCTTGACTGACAAAGTCAACCTGCTTAAACTCGAGTCAAGTTCACTAAGTCGAGAAGTCAAGTTGTATATGACAATGAACACACTATTTCACCCTTAAAATACTGAAGCTAGTACATGAATCTTGATCTTGTGAAGTTGATATTGGTCAGAGTGATGCATCGTAGTCTCATATGCCTGATAACACGGTAAGGGTGGAGAAAAGGGTTCTGGCAGCCACAGGCTCAATGGCCGGCGTGAATTCATACTCAATAGGAACCAAGCCTTTATTGAATACGCTTGTATTGGCGTGAGAAACACGAGGAGCAAGCTCTCACGAACCTTTTAAGAGAGCCCTGAATGCTAGTCGAGCTCCTATCATCCGCCAAGCAACCAGCGTTATGAGGCTTGTACAAAAACAAGAGAAACTGTAAACCTCCTCACTTATTGGCTGGAGACATACACCAGGCCTTATGTACGTCACTGTCCTACACAACTTCCAATAATCACCACAGGAGCCTACCCAAGTGTATCCATACGTGGCATGCATTGGGCTATTTAATCCAATAAATAAAGCCCTGCATCCCATCACATGTGTGACCTGTCTGCAACATTTTTGCATTCACTAGCACGGGCCCAAGTCAGCTCTCGAGCTGGGAAAGGGAGGCTCCGGACTCTAGAATGCGAGGAACAAGGCCGGGGGGGGGCACAGCCGAAGCTGTAAATTTACGACTAACCATAGACTAATCCAGGGACGCCCACCACTAGCGAGGGAGGTCACCCACGCAGAGGGCTCGACGATAAGTTACCGGCTCTCGCCTCCTTACGCGTGGTCACCGTCCTCGGCAATGAAGTTCTCGAAGGGCGTTCCCTGTAGCTTCGCCTTCACCTCCTCAAAGTTCTGGATCTGCGCGCTGAGTGGCTTGGTGTGGATTTTGACCTGCCGGCTGGAGAGGGGCTGCACGGGCACGCCCAGAAACTCCTGCACTGCATCCACTATCTGCACCAGCAGCAGCCCCCGCACCCGCCCGCGACCACCATGTAGCATGTCAGCACCAGGGCATCATCCTCGACTGAGGGTACGAGCTGCTGGCTGCTTGAGCACTCGAGCGAGTCTAAACACTTCACCGGCTAGACTCTGGTACTTCTTGAACCTGCCTTGCTGGCTCGTGTTTGCTCTCAGACGGCGACAGAAAGGAACCGATACCAGGGCGACACTGCCTGTGGAGAAGCTATGAAACTGCCACTGCCACAAGGACTAGCTAGGGGAGGACATTTTGTGATAATCTCAACTATGATATATGGTCCTAATACTAGCAATTCGTTCTTTCTAAGGTTGCATGCTAATGATGCAGATGCCCGTTCAGCTGCATCTGGCTGTCTGCATACTCATCTAAGTTAACTGCACCTCCGTACAGATGCTGCCGCTAACAAGTGTACAATATCAGAAATGCGGCAGCCAGCCAAAATAAGGAGGTGAAGATGGTGAAGGGCAGCGAGCGAGTGTTTGTGAGAGTGCACCTTCTTGTCGCGCACCACGTCCTCATAGTACACCAGCATGAGGCGGGAGGAGTTGAAGGCGCGCAGCCCGTCGTCCGCAATCTCCTGCACGCGCTGCAGGTTGCCCGCCAGATGCTTCACGTTCAGCTGCGGCTTGTACGCCGCCAGCTTCTTTGCCTGCACGCCAGATCAATTGACGGGTGGCACCGCTCAGCCTCAGTCACCCCCAAAGCAAAACAACTGTTCCCTGTTCCTCGTCCACCCCTCCCCCCGCTTCTGCTGCTGTTGCTGCTGCACTTTCATGGGAGCATCAGACTCAGCAAAGTGACTGGACGCCATGCCTCACCTACCCCCCCCCC
>WELA01009309.1:70376-84242 GCA_009602735.1 Mesotaenium endlicherianum | reverse complement strand
GGGGGGGGGGTGGGAGCGCGTAGCGGTTGCCGAGCCTCACGAACGCGCCAAAGGGGCTGTCGCCATAGTGCGTCGAGAGCAGCAGGGAGGCGTTGTGTGGGAGCACAAACACGCCGCTGTGGCCCATAACCTTGCTGGAGACCAGGAGCCAGCGGAGGGAGTCGGCAGGGGCGCGCGCGCGCGCGCCGTCGTAGAGCATGCCCTGGGCGGGCGTGGGGCCGGTGCCATTTGGCGCGCGTACGTGCACGCCCCCCCGCTGGTCGAGCCAGGTCAGCCGGTCGTACCGCACGCCCTCGTGCGCGCCCGACAGCTGGTCGATGTTTGCCGAGAACTCCACGTGCGTCATGCGCGAGGCATTTGCCAGCGCCACCTCCCAGCGCGTCAGCACCGCCACCTGGCCCGCTCGCAGGACGTACCGCACCGTCACGTTGCCCAGGGGGGGCCGCGGCGGCGGGGCGGGCGGCGGCGGCGGCGCCCCCACCACGCTTAGGTCAATGCCGGCGCTCTCCTCCTCCTCCTCCACTGACGTGGCGTTGAAGCTGGCGGTGTACCACAGCTCGACGTGCTCCCGGCCCGCCACGTGGCCCCACGCAACGACACCTGTCGCGAGCCGGAAGATGCAGCCCTCCCCCTCCTCCTCGTCCCAATACGACAGCACCCCCGGGTTGTACTGTATCCCCCGCCCAAAAACGAGCCCAGCCTCCGCTGATGCGTGGCTGACATCGCCGTAAGCGAGGGACCCGTGCAACACTGCAAGCCCATTGGTTGCATAGAATGCCCCCTTCCAGTCGACTGCCACCTGGAGGGGCTGGGGGTACGGCAGCCAGTGGGAGAACACAAGGCCGCCCGAGGAGAGGGAGCGGATGGCCGCGTCAAGCTGGCGGCGGGGGGGGGCACCAGCTGGCGCGCTCAGGCCCTGCAGAAGCCGCCCCATGCTGCCTGTCGACAGCCGGTCAAGCCCCGGCGCCGCCACCTGGAGGGCCCTCAGAGTGTCGCGCCACAGCTCCTGCGCCTCCGTGTCCTCCCAAATGTCTGTGACAACGCCACCTGTCGTGCCACCTGATGCTGCTCCCACCACCTCTGCCGGCGCGGCCCCAGCTCCAGACCCCGCCCTCTGCCGGGTGGCGGCAACCGCCGCCGCCTGGTCTGCCAGCTCCCGGCTGATGCGGCAATACCGCGCCGCAATCTGGGGCCACGTCATGCTGCGCGTGCGCTCCCAGGCCGCCACCTGGAGGCGCCGCAGCAGCCCCCGCCGCGTGAAGATCTCCACCACCGCCCGCTCCATCGCCGGCCCGTCGTCCTTCGGCACCATCCAGCACGCTGTGTCCGACGGCAGCGCCGCAACGCCACCTGTCACGTTCCACCAGGGCCTCAGACTGCCCACCCCCCCCTTCCCCTCCCCCTCCCCCTCCGCCTTCTCCTGCATGCTCCCGCCTCCCTTGCTCTCCTCCCTCAGACTCCCTCGGCCTCCCTCCCCCTGTCCCACCAGCCTCCCGTTACGCTCCCCCTTCCCCTCTTCCCCCTCCTCCCGCCGCGTCCCCTTCCCTTGTCCCTCTCCCCTCTCCAGAGCCCCCTCACCCTCCCCCGCGCCTGCGCCCGTGCCGCCCGCCCCCGCGCCGGCGCGTGCGCGCTCGCTGTCGCAGAGGTACTGCGCGTACCGGAACCCCGTGGCGAGCGCTGCCCGGCCGAGACCCATGGCCATCGAAAGCGTGCCCGACGACACCTGCTCCATGTCGCGGTGCGGCACCGCCACCACGTCGGCCGCCGCCACCCACTCAAGCAGCTGCGCCTTGGTCTGGTACGCCGTCACAAAGAGCACGTGGCCCGTGATGTTGGCCTCCTCCGCAAGCAGCTTCAGCCCCGAGACGTAGGACGACGTGTCGAGCGGGTGCTGGTCGCCCACAATCACGTACCTGCATGTGCTTGCGCTTGCATGAGTGAGCGAGCCAGCGCGCTTGCATGAGCGCGCGAGCGTACGTGTGTGTGCGGGCGTGATGCTTCTGATTAATTAGAATGATGAGACCAGAGAATGTTAACTTGATGTAAGCCGATGATTGTCCACAATTTAAATGGGTGCTGTTACAGGCGCCGGTCGCCTGCAATTGCGTACCTTTGCGCGCCCGCCAGCGCCTGTGCAAGCACAGGATATTGCTGACCGGTGTGACATATGATCTTGATATGCACTACTAATAGATGTTGATAATCTACGGTGGTGAGGGTCGCCCGCAATCACGTACCAGCAAGCGCACACGTGCACACGCGTGCAAGCTCGCACGCGAATTTGGCTAGGCATCACTACTCGTCGAGTTGAGCAAGCGCGTGCGCGAGAACGCGCGCGAGTAAGCGTGCAAGTGAGACCGAGGGTGTTTGTGATAGGTAGCGCGCGCATGAGCCGAAGGGCGTGAGTGAGTGCACTCGCACGTGAGTGAGCGCACGTGAGCTTCAGGGGGAGTAAGTGAGTAAGCGCGTGAGGGGGAGTAAGTGCGAAAGCCCGCAAGTAATCGCGTAAATGAGAGCGGGTGCGTACATAAGCGCGCGAGTATAGGAGCTTGTTGCAAGAGGAGAGTGAGAGTAAGTGCGTGGCGGAGAACAAGTGCGCGCATAGGAGTAGGCGCCCCCGCCCCCGAGTGAAAAAGTGCACGAGTGCGTGGGTAAGAAGAAGAGTGTGAGTGAGTGTGGGAGCCGGCGGACGCACATGCAGAACAAGCGCGCAAATGAGTGACAGAGTGAACGAACGTGAGCGAGTAAGCGCGCGTGAGTAAGCAAGCACGTCGACGCGAGCGAGCGAGTGAGAGCGAGCAAGTGAGAGAGCGAGAGCGCGCGTCTGATGAAGTGAGTGAGAGCAAGCGCGCGCGGCACCGCAAGAAATGAAGCGAGCGTGTAAGCGAGCACGTTCACACCTGAGGTCCGGAACCTTCCGGGAGATGTTGGCGACGACTTGCAGGAGGGTGTCGATGCCCTTGTCCTCCCCCATGAGTCCAACGCTCATGAGGATCTTCTTGCCCGCCAGCTGGGCGCGGTACATCTCGGGGATGCCAGGTGGCGCCGAGGCGTTGCGCCGCACGGCCACCCCGTGCGGCAGGTCGGAGCAGGCGGTCCCCGGCGCCAGCTCCGCCACCTGGCGGCAGAGCGCGGGCATCGCCACCGACACGCGCGCCGCGCGCGGCAGCAGGGCCGCCAGGTGGCGCGCGTACGGCATGCTCACCGTCTTGAGCACCGTGTGAAGGAAGATGTGCATTGGCCGCTCCAGGGCGGCCGCGAACGCGAGCAAATAATCCCCATAGTGCCCCCCAAAGATGCCAAACTCGTGCTGGACCACCACCACGTCAAAGTGCGCGTTGGCGTACTGGGCCGCCGCCACGTAGTCCGCCAGCTGGCGCTTGCGCACCACAAGCCGCACCTCCTCCGTGTACGCCAGCGGCGTGCCCGCCTCGTCGACCACGATGATGCCGACATCTGGCGGAGAGGGCGCCAGCTCAGCGAGGCTCGTGTACAGGTCGCGCGTGTACTCGGCGATCCCGCACCTCTGGGGGGGGTACGTGCTGACGATCCCGATCCTGAGCTGGCGCGTTCCCGTTGGTCCGTCGGCGGCCCGCATGTGCGACAGCCGCCCGGGGGCACCGCCGGGGACAGCCATCAGGAAGGCGCCACCTGGCGAGCCCCCCGTGCCAGCAAGAATCCAGAGGAAGCCCAGCTGGCAGAGCAGGAGCAGGGCAAAGGCCAGCCACAGGGGGCCGGCACGCGAGAACACTTTCGAGACGAGGAAGGCAGCGCAGGACTCCACGGCCGAGGAGGGCGACAAATCACGCGCTGCCAGCTGTCCCCCCCAGAAGCCCTCGGGCAGCCCGCCCCCCCCCTTGGGGGAGCTCCGGGGGCGCACCTGGGGCAGCATTTGACACCCCTCTCTCTCCTCAGGCTGGACGCATCGCCCCCGCTTTTTCTCTAGCTTGATTTGGAATCTGTCGCCACTTGTCTCACAGGCTGCGCCCGCCCCTTCACGCACNGGGGGGGGGGGGGGGGGGGGGGGGGGGGGGGGGGGGGGGGGGGGGGGGGGGGGGGGGGGGGGGGGGGGGGGGGGGGGGGGGGGGGGGGGGGGAGCGAAGGAGTGCAGCAGATCACTCTGTGACGTGCCCAGACGATCTTCACGCCACTGACTTATGGCTATGGGTGCCCTGAGCAGCGACCGGCGCTCCAAGAGAGAGAGGGCCGAGCAAAGACAGGAGAGGTGGCGACAACAAGGTGGAAAATGTGGAAAAGACTGCTTTATTGAGAGAACTCTCTGTTGGCCTGTCCAGAGAGTCTGCCGCCAAACGCCGGCCTCCGATGACACGTGGCGACCCAAACGAGCGAGAAGAAGGACGAGGAGGAGGAACGGGAGGAGAAGGACGAGCAGGAGGAGGAGGAGGAGGAGGAGGAGGAGGAGGAGGAGGAACAGGAAAGAAAGAAAGCAGGAGGAGGAGCAGGAGGAACAGGAATGAGAAGAGGAGGAGACGGAGGAGGAGGGAGAAGAGGTGGGGAATCAAAGAGTTGCTGCTGGCGCTGGCGCTGGTGATCCCCAACGCCCACTCTCTGTGCTACGTCTTCTGCTGACCTTGGGCTCTACCTTCTTCAAGGGGGAGAGCGGCCCCAACTGCTACTGCAAGCTACTCTTAGGGCACTCTAGGGTTTCGGGTTCTAGGGTTTGACTCCTTCCCAAGGGGGGCTACTCCTCTGAGGCCTGACAAGCTCCTGCTGCTCACAGGCACCTCGTGCCACTTGACGACACCAGCCACCGACTCTCTCTCTCTCTACTTAGCGACACGAGCCACAAACTTTCTCTACTTAATGACACCAGCCACAGAGGCTCTCTACTCAAAAGAAACCCGCCACGTTGCCTTCCGCTGCTAAGTGACAACAGTCACAATCACAGTCACAGTCACAGTCTATCTCTCTCCCTCTCGCTCCAGTGTCAGCCTGCCGACTGCCAGGCTGCCAGAAGACGTGAGGTCCTCTGCCGCCCGCCTGCCTGCCACCCGACTGCTTCCGCCTACCTCCTCCCCCAGCCGCCAAACCACCCCTTCTTCTCCTCCTTGCCAGCAGCCCCCTTGCTGTCGCTTGCTGCTGCTCCTCGCCCCCTCCACCCTCTGCCTCCTTTGGCGGGCGGCTTCTTGACAAGCGACAGCTGCCCGCGGGCGGCAAGCATGAGCTGGCGGTCGTCCACAGGCACGTCCAGGTCACCCCTGAACTGGAACAGCTTCTGGATGTGGCGGGGGGGGACCACAGGCTTCACCTTGGCAGCGTCCCTTGCCTCCTGCTTCTCCAAAGCTGCTCCCACATGCACGTACAATTCCCGCCCATCGTCGAATACCCCCCATGAGATACTGAACCCCAGATAAAAGTTCCAGCCACCGTCAAATTGCCCCCCCTTCAGCTGGCATCAAGAGCCTTGATGACTAATGACTCCCACTCCACGCCCGAGAGCCGCCCACGTCCCAGTCCCTATCCCCGAACACCGTCGAATTATCCCTTACTTGCCGGCAAAGCGTCCCCAGCCCCACCAATATAAACAAAGAGGGTCCAGGAGTTCGTCTGCTGAGGTATAACAATAAAGCTGAAGATGGGAGTGGAAGAAAATAGTAAAAATGACAACATAGACGGCCACAAAAGGCTTCTTGTTGTCGTAAACCTTCCCAGAAGCTGCCTACATACACTTAGGGCATCATGCCACCTCTGTATTGACGGCCAGGATGAAGTGCCAGCTGGCATCGACAAAGGCCGGATCTGCCCCCCCAGCCCGCCCAGCTCAGCTGAAAGTATGGAAGCAGGAAGGTGAATGTATGCATGTACGTACTAAACCCGCATGTGCGCATGTGTGCATGTGCGCTGTAAAGGATGTGCTTTATTTGTTTAGTATCACGCCTCTTTGCAGGAGACGAATCATCTATACAACGTCTGCAGAAGCGTACAAGGCTAATCATGACCTAAACCGCATTGCCTGCTCTGAAGCTTCAAAAGCCTGCCCTGGCCTACACGCGGGGGAGAAAGTTCACAACAGCAGAACCGTACAGGACAAGTCATGCACATCTCTGACTCGAATACCAGCCTATTAAGAGTAGAAATCATACGAGCAAAAGAGCATAACAATAGCCACCGACCGTTTGCTGGCAGGTCCCCTTTTTTAACGACACCCACATTCCAACCCAGGTAAGATAAACATCGCAACAGCATTGCAAGATGACAACATCACACCCTAAAATTCACTCCTTGCATACACCTCGCAAATAGACAGCCAAGCAGCGACTATGAATCCGAGTAGCTAACCATATGGAGCTGGATCAAGGCACTAAATGTTGAGGAGTGCTATTCGTCTACATGATCTATCACAGGAAGAGCAAAGTTTACCTCTCGCCTTCTTCCAGAGAAGGGCTTTGTCTATGTCACTGATATAGAGGCTTTTGTAAAAAGCTGCGGGTTTGTATTGTGGCCTCTTCTTCCTAGGGACTCTGCGGTCAGAAATAATGTCGTCAAAAAACTTGTACACGGGTTCCAACTGCTTTATCCTTGGGAGGGAGACCCGTGGTAGGAGCGCGTTGACGTCGGCTAAGAACTCCTGCACTTTATTTCTCCTTGGGGCCACTTGTACAGCTGTGACAGCATTCTTAGAAGTGCCGTCGGCCATTTAATCACATGACCTTAAAAGAGAACTGATAGAAAATTCGCAATGGCTACAGCGCGACCAGTTTCTCGAAGCTCAAGGACTAACACCGGCATAAGAATGCCTCATGATCTAATGCGATCGAAGTGCACAACGTGCCATGGCGATGGTTCTTGAATGCTTTTTCCCTCTTATCCTGCATCATGATGTCCCCCGGCTCGAACTGCCGGGGTTCTATGCACGAGGGTTTTGAGTGGTTTCTCATTGAAGAAGTTTGGTAAGTCGGTAAGTCCACGGTCCACGGCCCACGTCTTTATAAGTCAACTATCATAAAATTTTGTCAAGATGGTTTGCACGCGTCGCACGTCGGAAAAAGCAACGACGTTAGGCAGTGGAGCGTCTCGAGTCGACCTGGGCGTCATCAACGCCGGGGAAAGTCGATAGGCGTTGACGTTAGTGTAGACTCTCAACACTATTCCGAACTCCTCTAACGCCAGTTTGAAATAGCAAGCGTCTCTTCGACTGGCGTCATAATACGAATGCGCAAGCTCTCTTCATGCCAGAAATTGCGTCTCTTGGCACACACGAGTCATGTTAGTGGATCTTATTGATGGTGATTCCTGTCCTTGTATCTTCTCAGGTTCTCCTGCCTGATTACGTGTTTGCAAAAAGCATAAGCAAGATGTCGCCTTCAAAAGCAAGAGGTCGGGATGACTTCTCTGTTCGTCAGCTCTTGATTTACGTTTGTACATTGATGCTCACAGAGGTGGGAATGTGCCATTCTTTCTGGTTGGCTTTACGCTTCAGTTTCTTTTTCACAGAAACTTGGGATACTTGCAGTTTTGTGGAACTTCTCCAGGAAGAAGTACGTGAACTAATTCAAGGCAAATGGTATATGGCCCGCTTACTTCCGTCAGGACCCCTTTTCTTTCCACTTCCATGTCTCCACGGGGTCGATTTCTTGCGTCAATTATGGATATCTACCACTGTCGATTATTACTGGCGTCCCAACTTATTGAAGCTCATGGGAATGGTGTAGCTAGTACTGAACAAATGACCATATGCATGATAAATTGACGTAAGTGGAGCGAACTGCTCTCAATCTTCCCGCTGTCACTGTATATACACATATGTATGTAAATATCAATGTGTGTGTATATATATATATGTACGGATACATACATGAGTGTGTGTTGGTCCAATGGAAAGTCTTAACCCGTGCCCTTCTGTTTAATGACACGCCTGGTGTCGTGGATATTGTGCAGGTACTTTCAGCTTTGAGGCAATTTTCGTTTATCCCGAAGGAGGCCAGCTCTAAGACGGGAATTGGTACTTTACAGGTGAGCTCCTTGACGATAATAATAATAATAATAACAATAATAATAGTAAATAATTGAACAATAAATAATATAGCAGTAACTTGGGCCAGCTCTGCTGCGTCTCAATGCACAGTTAATTGGTTTAGTGGACAGTAATACCAATCATCAATTGCGAAAATAAAGTCACAAAAGCCCTGTTACTAAGCATGTGCAGTGTCAGGCTGCGCTATCCTGAGAGATATTTTTTAAAGTCGTACCGAGCGGGAAAAATAACAGGCGGGAACCCTTATAAAAAGAATAAAAGAAAACCATTCAGTGCTGACCTGGGCTACCTGGGCCGTCATACCAATCGGGAAAAAGGGTGGGAATTGAGCCCCATGGAAGAGTATGTGGAGTAAAATGAAATAATATTATGTTAGTATGATGAAACATTATTGGATTTAACGCTAACCTGGGCTGAGTTGTCGATTCTCGGTTCCGTTCCACAGGGCACTCTCTCGCAGGTGGTGCCCGTCACTGATCCCGTCCCCGCCCTTCTCCCACCCGTCAAAGCGACTCCCGCCTCCCCCGCCGCTGCTGCTGCCTCCCCCGCCGCTGCTGCTGCTACGCGCGCCACCCCGGCTGTCCCTGCTGCCCCCGCTGCTGCCCCCCCCCCTGCCGCTCCTGCGTCCCCCGCCGCCACTTCTCCTGCGTCTCTCACTGCTTCTGCTCCCCCTGCTGCTGCTTCCCCTGCTGCTGCTTCCCCCGCTGCTGCCGCCGCCGCTGCTGCTGCTGCTGCTGCTCCCCCTGTCGCCGCCGCTACTGCCAGCTGGCGGGCAACGCTCCCGGGCAATCACCTTCAGATGCGTAAGAAGATTGCGGAGCTCAAGAGCCGCCGCAGGCGAGAGGAGAAGATGCAGAGGCGCAGCCTCTTGGGGGTGGTGGGGCCCACGCCCACGAGCCCCCGGGCTGCCACGTCAGCGTCCTTGTCAGCATCCTAGTCAGCATCGTGCACCGCCGGCTCTTCCCCCGCTGCCACGTGAGCGTCTTAGCCAGGAGGACTCAGCACGTCGTCATTGGCGCTGTCATCGTCGACTTTTTTTTTCTTTCGTAAGACAGTTTTCTAAAGGCAGCTGGAGCAGCCGGAGCAGCAGCAGCCGGCAGCAGGAGCAGCAGCAGCAAGAACAGACGCAAATGCACTAGCAGAGGCAGCGGCGGGAGCAACGGCCGAAGCAGGAGGAGCTGCGGGAGGAGGAGCGGCAGGAGGAGCAGCCATGGCTGTCCTCGCTGGCTGGGACGCTGGCCTCAGCCATGGCGGCTCCAACAGCCGGCTGCGACGCCAGCCATGGCTGTTCCATCCGCAACAGCGGCCATGGCTGCGCTGATGTTTTCGTCGGCCGAAAGCTCTCGTTGGAGGTGCGGCGAGAGCTGTGGTGGGAGCTGTGGCAGAAGTAGTGGAGATGTTCTCTCTGTTCGGCTGGGTGGCACTTGCGGCTGTGGCTGTGACTGCGGCTGCAGCTGTGGCTGTGACTGCGGCTGCGGCTGTGGCTGTGACTGCGGCTGCGGCTGTGGCTGTGACTGCGGCTGCGGCTGTGGCTGTGACTGCGGCTGCAGCTCTGGCTGTGACTGCGGCTGCAGCTGTGGCTGTGACTGCGGCTGCAGCTGTGGCTGTTGCTGCGGCTGCGGCTGCGGCTGCGTATGTGGATGACGGTCGCAAGAGGAGCTGCGCGAGGATTATCAACCCCAAGTCTGGTTTAGCCGTGATTGCGGCGGCTGGCTGTACGTAGATGGAGGGCCAGATGCACGTTCCACCTGGGGCAATAGAACGGGCGCCAGCTGCCAATACGGCTGGCTGGCTGTATGGCGGGCCAGATGCATGCGCCCCACTTCGGCAATGCCGTGTGCATGCGCCTCGTGAAGCGTGTAAGACTTTGCCGCAGCCAGCCAGCAGCGGACGGCAGTGTATTGTTGAGTTGACTGTTTATAATTTGATAGGTGAGCGAGTTAGTTAAGGACTATGAGTCAGTTAACGACTATGTTCATGTTCTTAGGCTTCTTGTATCCAGGTTTTAGTTGTCATCCTAGGATCTAGAAGATGCCTGTGTCGCAGTCTGCTGCTGCGAACGTCAGTCAATTGACTGCCCAGTGGCAGGTAGCAGGGCCACGTACGTGTGTCATGCACTCAGGGATTCGAATGCATCGGATTGTCAGATTAATTTGAGTCAAAAGTCTATCAAGTGTGTGGATCTTTAGGTCTATTAGAAAGTGCATGGTTAGCTTCTGAGGTTTTGAAGATTATATTGAGAAGGCACCTTAAGAGTGAGGTAGTGCAGCAGAGATCGAGATTGTGAGCAAGAAGACTCGTAGCAAAGACTTTGTAGTAGTAGACGCCATGTAATATTGGGTCTGACAAAGGCCAGCTGACCTGTCTTAGTTAAATTCTTAGAGCTAGCTCTAGCCCTACCTTGTTATAACAGTCTATGTCTCGAGATTGAATTGGAGATGGAAGTGCATTCCCTATGTTAGGTTTTTTTTTACTCTTCTGAATACATAATTTATGTTGACTCTCACATTCCGGGTTTCTTAAGGCTTCTTGCGGCATTTCACTTATTATAGAACTTAGAACAATCCATATTGCACTCGCTTGCAACAAAGTTTCAGTTAACGTCTTTTTGACTTTGTTGTCTGTGGGCAGCGCATCCGAACAGCTCATTTACCAATTTGTTTCGTTTGCTCAATAGATTGACATAAACTTTTTTTGTATCTTATTTTTCACAACTAGATGTCTTTACATCTCATCAATGGTGGAATGGACATGCAAGCATGCATGGCAGCTGCCTATAGGTACCAACATAGCTACTTACATGTGTGCATGCAATTTTGCATGTATATACTGCGACGAGGCATCTGTGAGGAGGCGAATCTATCATCAATAATGGCAGCTCATAACTGCAGGCAGTCACGTCAGACCTGCCAGATTGATGTTCCATGTGGTCGGGCAGGCCTCACGCATATCATGCATGTGCGAGAGGCTATGTCTGTGCATTTAATTAATGAACAAGGATTCGGCATTGCGCACACAGTCTGCATGATAGAGTGACGATTGCCACCCACAAGGAGAAACATCTACGATCACAGAAGGATGCCTGAGGGGGATATAAGGCAATGTCCCCCTTGCTTCTTCCCCCCCCTCCTGCCCCCCCAGAAATTTGATCAAATTAAGTTTTAGCTATAGTTTTTGCATCACACATTGCATGCAGAGATTCTCACTCTTAGCAATTTGAAAGCAATTGGTTCTTTTTAACCGCTTCAATGCTACCCTGTGCCTACAATAAAGTACGTCAACTTAAGGAACCGCACACTACACACGCCATTCGGAGCTAGCCCCAACACAAAGCCAGTCAAAGATATGCCCCTACACAACAAAGAGAGCATTATTACATTTATGTCTGATGGTGGCGCGCTTTATGTTGTTCTTCTGACTGCCCCCCTCTCGCCTGGGCTCAAGAAACTGTCTCCCTGCTGCCTCCTTGCACCGCCAGCCACCGCCAGCCAGCGAACGCGCCAATCGGTCCCACGACGAAGCGCTCGCGGCCTACGTGTGTGACAGCAGCGCGCGGTGGCCAGCTATCACAACAGCCCGGCGCAACCTGGTCCTCATGCGCTCTCGTACCGCGCCGCCACGTCCTTCCAGTTGACCACCTTCCAGATGTTCTTCAGGTAGTCCGCCTTCACGTTCTTGTACTGCAATTAGTTTGAATAAAATAATTAATGAAATGATATACAACAAATGATATAAAACATATGAAATGATGTCAGATAATGAAGCCCAGATGTCAAGTGCTCTAGTAAGCGGGAAGCTCTGAACCCCATTCTCAAAAAACCTTAGCCCGAAAGCTTGACAAGAGTCCCGCCTCAGGCTCTTGCGCTGCACGTGCGCACACACGCCAGGCCGGGACGCGGACGCTGCTCAGCTCCTCTGCTGCTGACTTCTGACTTCTCAACAGGAGGAACGCCTCTGACCTCAAACCTTGGAGCTTTCTTGAGCTTCCCTGAGACTCTCTGAGACTCCCTGAGCTTCCCTGAGACTCCCTGAGCTCCCCTGAGTCTCAGCTCACGACGCGATGAGTAACTTTGCAACGCTGCCTTCTACCTTCAACAACTCCTGCTGATTTTACTCGGCTTTCCGATGCGGTGGTGATCACACACCAGCGCGAAACTCTTTCAAACTTCTTTGAAACTTCTCTGAATCTCCTCGTAAAGTTGGGGCTGCAGCTGCGCCCACTTTCTGGGGCTCTCGAGGGCTATGCCCTTTCAGCTCGGGAGTGCAATGGGGGGCTATGGGGGGCTATGGGGGTATAAAGAAGGGTATGAAGGGCGGTATGAAGGGGGGTGTGTGGTGTATGCCAGTGACCCTGCTGTTCCTTCTAGCAGCCTGCAGCTCTGGAGAAAGGGACGGCCCCCGCAAGCAAAGTAGGGCCGCCGAGCCCCGCCGCGAGGCAGAGGAATATGTGCCGTCCAAGTTCAGTACTTCTTTGAAAGAGAAGGAAAGAAAGACAACAGACACGGCACGGATGAGGCAGGAGGGGAGAGAGGGAGAGGAGGAGAGAGGGAGGGAGACAAAGAGGGAGGAGGGAAGGGAGGGACTCAAGAAGGAAGGCATGGGGCGAGGGAAGGAGGGGGGTGCAGGAACCAGGAGGAAGTGAGAGACGGAGAGGGGGCGGGGGGGGCAAAGATGGAGAGAGAGAGCGAGGGAGCGAGGTTGGGAGGGGAGGGAGGGCAGGAGGGAGGGCAGGAGGGAGAGAGAGAGGGGAGGGATTGAGCAAGGGAAGTAGGAAGTAAGAGAGGAAGGGAGGGAAGGAAGGAAGGAGGGAAGGAAGGAAGAGCGTGAGACAGCGCCTCCGCTACCCGACAGGAGGAGAGGGGAGGGTCGCAGACAGCACACGCGCTAGATATATCGATAGCACATTCTTATATTACGCCACACAGCAATAAATAAGCACAATATATGTGCATTGTTTTTGTTTCTATACATCATTCATTTGCATAATAATAAAAATGATTATTCTATTATTGTTCTATATTTATTGTTCTATGATAGTATTGAAATAATTTACCTGGAGATAGTAGGAGTGCTCCCACATGTCCACGCCCAGCAGGGGCACCAGCCCCACCGTGCTCAGGGGATCCTGCGCGCGTAGATTTTTACATCTCAATAGAAAATAAATAAGAGAAAAAACAACCAAAAAAAACTTGAAAATTGGAAGAAAGAAAAAAGAAAAGAAAATTAGAGTACGCTCTGAATGCATCGATGGAAGAGAACCAAGCCTGCAGGCACAATCTGAAAAGTGATTTGGAAAAACAAGTATGAAGGGACGGATCGACACACCACACGGTAGCAATCAGCAGACCAGAAAAGCTTGGAAAAATGCCCACCAATAGCCATACGCCACCTCACCAGTACCCACACCTACAGCCATGGCCATAGCCATAGCCATAGCCATACCATGCCATACCATGCCAACAGCCATACCTGAAAGCACACCTGACTATACGGATAACCACAGCCAAAGCCACATCTCCCCATGCCGACAGCCATAGCCATAAGCATAGCCATACCACACGCATCACCCATAACCAAGTCCCGAGAAACAGGAGAGCGACACGTAAGCAAGCGCCACACGTAGAGAGTCAGAGAGGGGAAGAAGCAGCCCGAAGAGTGCCCTCGTGGAAGCGGGGTGCCCCTCTAGCGGAAGAGGAAATAAAGAGAGTGCCCGGTGGTGGTAATAGCCGCGCGCCAAGAGAAGAGAGGAGAGAGTGGGGGAAGAGTGCCTTGTGATAGCCATGTGGCAAGAGGAAGGAGAGAGAGAGAGAGAGAGAGAGAGAGAGAGAGAGAGAGAGAGAGAGAGAGAGAGAGAGAGAGAGAGAGAGAGA
>WELA01009309.1:10290-30451 GCA_009602735.1 Mesotaenium endlicherianum | reverse complement strand
CCCCCCCCCCCCCCCCCCCCCGGCGGAAATGGGCAGTGCTTGGGCGTTTTCCTGATTTGCTGACGTCATGAGGTTTTAGGCGCTGATTGACCCAGCAGTGCGCACATCTGATGGTGCCTGGTAGAATGATAGAGGAAATATGATAGTGCGATTGATCACGTCACTTTTATGACGATACTGGCGTTCTTTGGACAAGTACTATAGTCGTTAACAATGTAGACTCACCCACATGATGCTGAAAGCATACAATTGAAGGGGGGGCTTCTCGGGCATGCAAAGCGAAGCCAGAATAAGGCTCTCAAGTGCGCCTGACTCAATCTGTCGCTTGCCACGTCTGCGATGACAAGCCTCCAGATCTGGACCTTGCGCCAGTGCCCATGTGGAAGGATCTCTGCCCTGCGTGACAGTGCCAGGCCTGCTGGCCCGCCTGCTGCCTTTGTATACGCACAAAACCACTTGAAAACGTCCAGCGGACGTCAAAAACGTGCGTCTGTTCAGCTGCACGTTGCTACTGAGGGGTACAGGAGCAGAAACGCGAGCATGAGCCGGACAGGGTTATTTGGAATAGGATCAAGTGCCCCTCTTCCACGTGCTCCACCTCATCGCAGCGCACGCGCCCCGCCAGCTGTTGCGCCACAGGCAACACCTGCAAGTGCGGCCGGCGAAGGACAGGTAGCGTGCCTGGATGCCTCGGTTGCTGACCTGGACTCGGATATCGATGAGGTGGCACAGGAGAGCAATGACGTGGCACCGGAGAGCGATGACGCGGCGTCAGAAGGCCCGCAGGGCTACTATCATGCTCGAAGGTACAAGTACCGGATGCTCATCGCCTACGACGGGACAGACTTCACAGGTGAGCTGGCACGTGCCTGAGTTGGCACTTGGCTGAGCTCGCACCGGGCTTGGCTGGCACTCGGGCTGAGCTGGCACTTGGGCTGGAGGGTCTTCAACCCTCATAAGGTCACACTAAACTCATATTAAACTCATATACTCTAGTTTATATTCAATAGTGTATGTACTAGTTAACCCATTAGGCGGCACGCGTGTGTGACGAGCGCACGCGATTGGTCCCCTGCAGGCTGGCAGATGCAGAACCAAGGGACCTCGGTGCAGGAGGCCCTGGAGAAGGCCATGTGTCAGGTGCTCAACGTCGGCCGCACCGACATTGGCCTGGTGGCGGCCGGCCGCACCGACGCGGGCGTACATGCCCACGGCCAGGTGCCCTCTCACTCTCTTGACATGTGTCCTGCATGTATATACACGCGTGTGTGTCTGTGTGTACATGTGCGAGAGCGTGCGCGCGCGCGCGCGAGTGTGTGTGTGTCTGTGTGTGTTTGTGCGTGTGTGTGCGTTTGTGCGCGTGCGTGCGTGTGTGTGTGTGTGTGTGTGTGCACCTCTTTGCGCGGTTGCGTCACGCCTGAACGCCTCACACACCCGTGTGCGCGCGTTCAAGCTTGAACTCTATGAAAGGGTTTGCGCACACGGAAGTGTGCATGCATCAGCAAGCATGCAAAACCTCGTGCACGCGTACGCGTAAGGGCGGCACTTTGAAAATCTTACTGTAATAATGAACCTCAAAACCCTAAAATCTCTGCATTCTTACTCCCCGGGAGCCTATGCAGGCCAAAATATATAGAGCCTCAGCCAGCCCGGAATCTCAGGGGCCTCCACCCATAAGCGCTGTTCTTCAAGTCCTAACCTAGGAAACCTCCAAAAGCCCGAAACCTCCAAAACCCCAAACGTGACAGGTGGCGCACTTCACGCTGCACGAGCCCTTCCCCGACACGTGCCGCCTCCACGCGGCCCTCAACGGGCTGATGCCGCACTCACTGCGCGTCCGCCAGCTGGCGCGCGCGCCCTTCGCCTTCCACGCGCGCTACTCGCCAGCTGGCAAGACCTACTGGTACTCCGTGCAGTGCGCGCCGGTGGCCGACCCCCACACACGCCACCAGGTGGCGCACGTCCCCTACGCGCTCGACAGGCGCGCGATGCGCGCCGCCGCCCGGCTCTTTGAGGGGCAGCACGACTTCTCGGGGTTTGCCAACTCGTCGGAGATGAAGCGCGCGCGCGCCAGCGCGGTGCGGCGCGTGCTGAGGTTTGACCTCGTGGAGGAGGTGAGGAAGATGCGACGCCGCCCGCATGAGGATTAGAGGGTTTCAAGATCTAAGGCTTTAGGGTTTGAGGGTTTAAGGGTTATAAGGGAGAATTAAAATTGCATATGGTTTATGGGAGTGGTTGCGGCACGTGCTGAGATTTTCGTCCTCGTGCAGGAGGTGAGGGAAGCACCCAGAGCTTTCACCAAAGTGAAGGGTTTGCGATTTGAGGGGAGGGGGGGGAGGGGGCGAGGGAGGGAGGCATGGGAGTTTGGGCGTGGGCAGGGGCATACGCGCACAAGTGTAACGTCTCGCATGCAACAGGGCTGGTGGCTTAGGTTTATGCGAAGCTCCCTTACAAGGGGCCTCTCTCCATTTCTCGAGAATCGTGGGAGGAAAATGAAAATGTGGCGGGAAACTGAGCTGCCGGCGTGAGCAGGCGGGGGAGGGGTCGTCTGAGGAGCCGCCGTCGAGTCTCCAGTCTCGGAGGTGTATGGTGCGGGTTCTATGAGGGGGGAGGGTTGGGGGGGCACGTAGGTTTTCTGTCTTTTGTTCTTCTGTTTTTTTGTTTTTGCTTCATTTTCTTTTTTCTTTTTTGGGATCGATGCACATTAACCCTCACCCTCCAAAAAAGAAAAGCCCTGCTGACAAGCGGCGGCCCTCCCTCCGCGTCAGCCTGCAGCTATTCGAGGAATTTGAGGAACCAAGACTGTTAGTGAGCGTAAACCCGTAAGAATAACACCTCATTGCTCCTGGTTGGCCGGCACCCCTTTGATGGCTGACCAACCGACTGACCATGGTGTGCAAGCGGCGCGTGATGGGCGGCGGGCAATGGGCGGCCGGGCGGCAGGACGAGTGCGAGGGCCGCTTTCGATTTGAGGTGGAGGGGACGGGA
Organism: Mesotaenium endlicherianum; assembly: GCA_009602735.1. Lineage (NCBI taxonomy): Eukaryota > Viridiplantae > Streptophyta > Zygnematophyceae > Zygnematales > Mesotaeniaceae > Mesotaenium > Mesotaenium endlicherianum. The sequence goes on along the minus strand of WELA01009309.1, from coordinate 27,463 downwards.
TTTCTCTACAAGCAGGTCCGCAACATGGTACGCTCGCTCGCTCGCTCGCTTGTTCCTTTACAACTGCTATTGCTCCAAACCCTCTACCCCGAACCTGAGCCTTAAACCCGAACCCTAAACTCCAGCTCTGACCTAAACCCGAACCCAATCTCTGGGGCCTAAGCTTTCAAACCCGAAACCCTAAAATGAGCATTTCCCTCACACCTTCCTGCTCTGCTCCTGGGGCACATGGAGCATTTTCCCTCTCGAAATGAATGACTCTTCCTCCCCCCCGTCCTCCGCTCCTTCGCAGCGTACGCTCGCTCGTGCATTCCCCCCGCAGACTCACGCCCTCTTGCTGCGCTCCTGGGACGCCGAAGCGTTACTGTCTCTTGATCTGTGACTGCTGCTACGCTCTTCGGAACAAGAGCATTACCATGTGCGCGCATACTTATGAACACGTGTATATGTGTGTTTGTGCGTGTGTGTGTGCGTACATACAAACAATGTGCGTATAGAGTCTGCAGTGAACAATGTTCATATGACATATGTCCAACTGATGCTCTTTGATTCCGACTTGATTCCTGCCACGTGCCACGTGCCACGCCCGCAGGTGGGTCTCCTCCTCACCATAGGCAAGGGGCTCCTGCCGCCGACAGCTGTCAGCCAGCTCCTCGCATGCCGGGACCGCGAGAAGGTTGCCTTGCTGGCGCCCTGTGCTCCCGCCCACGGCCTTACCCTGCGCTCCATCGCCTACCCCCCGGAGCTCCTCCTGCCGCCAAGTGGCGAGATCGTGAGCTCCGGCGTGTTCAAGGCCATCCACCCGGGCGGCGCTCTGCAGCTCGCCGCCCGCTATGAGAGCCTAGTTGGCCCCAACAAGCTCCTCTCTGCTCGTGACATTTGTCAGCTGGAGAGCATCCGGTAGCTAGAGGCGGCCTCTCTTGAGATTTTGCGAGCTGACATTCTTCAGCTGGGAATCATAGGACCAGTACGAAGAAAATTAGAAGGTGCAGATTGTAAAGTCTTATGCATATGATGTAGCAGTTCTGCTATTAGGGTTAGGGCTTGTCCTTAGGTCTAGGGCTACCCTCTGGGCTAAAATCTGGCTCGGCATGATGGCTGTGTGCTTACTTAAAGAGTGGCGACACCCTCTTGTCTCTTATGCATTTCTCACGTGCTGTGTGCTCAACCTGTAACGTGGTAGGCTTGTGGGTGGCATGTGCGGGGGCTGGGCCGGTAGAATTTTTTTGGATTTTTCCTTCTGGGGAGGAAATTATATATGGCCAATGAGAATGCCATACTTGACTCTTCAGTCAATCTCGTATATATATTTTATCTGTAAGGTACTTAATGTTATTAAAAAGAAAGAAAAAGCGTCAATTGAAAGCCCAAGATTCTCTAGCACATGACCCCCTGTACGTTGGCTAGTTAGTTGTCGACTGATACTTGCACAGTCAACTTCCGATGCTTTGAAACACAAAATGGAACTGCAAAAGTGGAGTACTGCCTTGTGGAGAGAGGCAAAGCTAGCAAACGCGCACGCATCGTGAAGATCTCGATAAAATTGGATGCTCCAAGGGCGGTCACTTCATGGCCCCATAAGAATGATGTTACATTTGAATGCTACAAAAGCATGTATCTGAGAACATGTAACTAAGTTCTGCCTGCATGCATGGGTAGTAGTACACTGATTGAAAATTTGGACGCTATGGAAGTTATCAATCTCTCAGCGTCACTGGTCGTGCGCCAGAAGGGGCCACTGCTGGTTTGAATCTTTCTCCCGCCCGGCGCGCGTTCGGAGCTCAACGATCTCCCGCGTGAAGCTCGACGGCGATTCCATCCTCTGGTTCTTGAACCCGTAGCAGTATGGGGGCGGCTGCAAGAACGTGTGCGCCTGCACGCACACGAGCTTGTCCAGGATGCCCTGGCAAGCCAATCAAGCACCGGCATTCACGGATGACTCACAAAGTCAGTCACAAAATTAGTCATTAAATAGACTTGAAGACGGTTTTGCGGAAGACACCGGAGCTGACAAAGTCAGGGAAGAAAGCAAACCTCTGCTAGCCTTCTAGTTCACAGTAAGAAAAACAAAGAAAAAACGTCGGCGCACGTGCAGCATGTGACCTTCGCCCTTTTAGTTACTTCCTGAAAAAGCTCAAGCACGTCAACCTCAGACCTGCCGTTGACTCTTACCTCCCCAGCCGGGGAAGCATGAGCGTCGGTGCCTGGTACCTGTGTGACCAGAATACGCTTGACCGTTGGACAGTTGGACCATTTTGACCGCTTAACCGTCTCACAGTTTGCTTGTTGGTCCATTGACTACTCTCGCCCCCGCAAGACAGCATGAGCGTCCAAATCGAGCACAGCAATGCCTTTGTCAAGAGATAATCTTTGCGCGCGTTTGAACGCTTGACAGTCTGACCACTTCACCGTTTGATCATTTAGCCGTTAAATAACCCCTCCCTTCCGGGCCTAATCACAACACAGGTGTCACTGTACCTGTATGCCTTTGTCAAGCGATGGAACGATGGGGTCGAAGGACGCCCACTGCGCCGTACCCAGCGCCAGGTGTACGCCCTGCATTTGTCCACACGTGCCTCCCCACCCCCCTACCCCACCCCGCCCCTCCGCAACACACCCCACCCCACCCCACGCCAACTCACCCGACATTATCCCATCCCAGCAAAACCCGACAGTATGAGTTCCTTTTCCGCTTGAAGGCACAAGGCATTATACGCACACAACCCGTACCCCATACCGCCCCAGCCCAACACGACATGATTCCCCTTTCCGCTCAAAGACATCACATGCAAGCCTTTTACACTCGACACTGACTTCGACTCAAGATGGGAGAGCAATAAGAGCGCCTGGAGGCTGGTACTTTTCACATTGTTGCAACTGCTTGAGACATTTTCTGTGACCATTATTCGCAGCGAGAGAAACAACAAGGGACAGCAACAAGGGACAGCAGAGAGACAGCAGAGACAGCAGAGGACAAGCACGACTTGTATTGTTGATGATACACAGTTGAAGAGACGTTGTGAACGAGCCCCGTCATTTACACAGGTCGGGGACTCCAAAGTCGGGCCACTCGGCAGACATACGCAAGGACACGACCACGCATTAATATTGTCCAGCAGCCAGCTTCCTCAAAAAAAAAAAAAGTTCAACATCACCAGAAGACAGACGAAGCCAGATTTCCGACAACCCACCGTCGTGCTGGCGCAAGCAGACGGGTGCACCTGTGCCTAGCAGAGGCAGAGTTGGAGATGGAAACAAGCTGCAGGGTGTGCCAGGGTGCCGGGACGTGAAAGGTAGTTCTGATCTTTTGATAACAGACTGTGCGATGGCACGGTCTGTCAGGCAGCATAAGCCAGGGACGTGAGGAATGCGAGGAAATGCGTGTCATCATCATTGAAATAAGCGGCAGGCTGCGAGCTGGCGAGGAACAAGCTTGCCCCTTTTGACCAGACAATAAAGAATACAAACACACAGAACACGGCCTCACAACAGAAACGCCTCAAGTCCTACACAACCCACGCCAGGTGGCAAGATGCAGACACACATCATACCCCCGCAGCTAAAATCCTAAAGCCTGATCTTAGACCCCCAAACTCTAGCCCAGATCCTATAACCTTTGCAAGGCATGTTGGTGGGCAGGTGGACAGAAGGGCGGGCGGGCGGGCGGGCGGGGGGGAACGCACGCTAATCAGATCGGCCGTAGATCTGCGCTTGTCCTGACGCACGGCCACGTACGACTGGGAGCCCCCGCCGCCCTCGCTGCGCCGCCGTCGGAGCCATGCGGTTGCGCATTGTCATAAAAGCGAGATACGAGAGTGATGGGACGAGGCCCTTGCTGCTCCCTTGTCAGTGCGACGAAGATGCGCACTGTCATAGAAGAGAGGGAACTGGCGGAGGCCCGGGGACATACAGGGACATACGAGTACATGCTACGCGCATCCACTTTCGCTCCCGTTGTCCCACGCACATATTGGCGCACACACATTCTTCCTCACACAGGCGCACACAGGAGGACTTGGGTGCACGCGGACACACACGTCCACACGTACAATATCCGCGCGCCCCCCCTCTCTTCTCTCGTCTCCGGCACCAACCCACGGACACACGCACACACATGCACACGTACACACTCACACACACACACTCACACAGACACACACAGACACACGCACATGCACGGAAAGGTAGAAGTTAGGGTAGAACTTAGGGTAAAGTTTTGTAGCATGTGTAGAGTTTACGGGATCGACGTCAGCACGGATGAAGACACCGTCCCGACGAGGCCGGGAATTTTTTCATGTGCCGCGTGTTTCAGGGAGGGCGTAGTCGAATGTGGGATCGGATTTTTCCTCTTCATGTTTGTCTTACTCCTTGTGAAGCACTTGTGAGTACCAACAGCAGAGGAAGAGATGACAGTCCACTCACGGTGCAAGTCCGAGCACAAGGATGAGGGACTGCAGAGCCTCAGGCTTGGATGTTAGGGTTTAGGGTTGAGGGCGCCCAATGTCGAGTCCGAGAGCTTACCGGGTTTAGGGCTAGAAATTTAAGGTTTGGGTTTAAGAAGGTTCGCTTTAAAAAGTGTAGGCTTAAGGAGTTCAGGTCTAAGGAGTTCACGTTCAAGGAGTTCGAAGTTTAAGGGGGTTGGGATCGAGGGGCTGACACGTCGGCGGGGGAGATGTCGGTGGCGAGGAAGACGCCAGAAAGGTTGCGCGCTGACTGGGCGGAGAGAGCGCTCGCGATCAGGCTGCGCGCGCACAGCGCCATGCTGGCAGGCCCCACGCGCGCCAGCAAAGACTTCTCCGTGCGCCAGTGGATGGCCAGGAAGCGCGCACCCAGGCGGGCGCTGACCAGGCGGGCGGCGGCGCGCGTCAGCCTGGCAGGGTACGCCAGGTGTCCGGCTGCCAGCTTCCACCCCGCTCACCCGCCAGCCCGCCAGCCCCGCAGGCACGCACGCACGCGTGTGAGAGAGAACCGTTGAATTAAAATTCGGTGTTTGCATCCTTGATGTTTGCTTCACCTGAAGAATTCAACAGGGATGTTTCCCCGTGTAAACTCTGACACCCACATCAGAATCAAGTGTACCATTCCCTCTCCCCCCCTCTCTCTCCCTCTCCCTCTCCCTCTCCCCCTCTTTTTCCCCCTCCTCCTCTCCTCTTTTGCCTTCTCCCAACTTCCCTCCCACTCCCTCTCCCTCTCCCCCTCCCTCTCCCAACTTCCCTCCCTCCCTTCCTCCCTCCCTCCCTTCCCTTTTCAAATGCACAGGCCAAAGGAACAGCCCTCTCTGGTGGCGCAAGAAACCTTTCGAGGGCTGGCCTGGCGCAGGCACCCCGAGAGAGAGGGAGGGTGGGAGACAACAGGAATGACAAGACAGCGTGCCCTGGAGAAGCATCTCACTGGCCACATCCGCATGACGCAATGCCGTCATTCTTAGAAGTAGTACAGAAGTCAACCCACGCCAATCGAAGTGGTTGCCAAGCGCACCGCAGTCAACGCGTAGTCAACGCATAGTCAACGCATACACAACGATGATTGAAGCATGATTGAATGCAACCTCGCTTGGCACTTGAAGTGCGCACTCAGTGCACAGTCCACGTGCAAAAGTCAAAACCATGGCAGGTTCACCCCGCCGCTAGTGAGAACACCGGCAATCGTGTGATCCACTATGCAGTCAACAGGGTCAACAATGAAGTCAACTCAGTCAATACATCACCAGGCTCACCTCAGTCTCCGCCTCCCCCAGGCAAGCGTGCGGGGTGGATTTGACGATCACCACAACCTCGCTGCTGCTCGCCTCGCCAGACGTCAGTAGGGCGAGGGGGTGCGGCTGCCGCCCCGGCGGGCAGGCGCTGCTGCACGCGTAGCGCCCCGCCCCGGTGACACCTGTCCTCACCAAGGCCATCGATCTGGGCGGCTTGACAGCGACGCCCTGCGGGTCCGAGAACTTTCCCGCCTTCATGAAGAGGTAGGTCTTAAGGCACGCAGGGAAGGACAACATTTCGAGAGAAGAAATAAATTAGGCACGCGCGCGCCAACACGCACACGCACAGGCACACCCACAGGCACCAGGCACATGCACACGCCCCCACGCAGGCGCACAGACACATGCACATGCACACACGCACACACGCACGCACGCCCACCCGCACATGTACATGCACACAACACGCTCACGTTGGTCAGGGCATCAAATGAGGAACGTCTCTGTTCTTGAACGAAGCGAGAAGGAGACATCTCGAAAGGAAAACGCCACAGGGGGCTGAAGGGCAGGGATGCGAGAACGAGCAGCCGGAGAGCGCGAGGACTTTCGTTAGGACAGCTGTCCGCGCGGGATCTGACGCGTCGGACACGTCAGACAGAGATTGGGGAGCTCGGGGCTGGAGCTCACACCAACGTTCCAGTTTTGGAGATGCCTCCACCTTGCGCCTCCTACTCCCAGGCAAACAGAACATATCCCTAAACTCTTAAACCCTGGGCCCCTCCTCCTAGAAGCAAACGCAAGGTACAATCTATGCATGGCTGACTCTTTGGGGCTCAAGCGCGGAAAATGAGGAGTTTACAGTTAGGGTTCCTGGCGTCAGGTTTAGAGTTTCGGGTTCAGGTTTCAGGGCCTAGCCTGGCCTACGTCATAACCTTTGGACGCCTAGGGCCACTTCAACCCCCAGGTAGGTTGGTGGCAAACAGGTGTCAGGTGCTCAGAGGCCCGCACCAATTTCCAGAGCTACGCGTCACCTCCAGGACAATGCTCTGCTCGGTCGGAGACGCCGGGGCTATAAACCCTCAACCAAGAAATCGCCGTGGTTTAACGACTTGTACTAGAACACATGGCGAGGGCTCAGAAGAGTCTGCGGGCATTCCCAGGTGCAGATTCGGGCTTGGGGATGGCAGATTAGGGTTTTAAGAATTTGCGAGCTTTTCGGGATTCAGGGTTTGCAAACTTTTTGGGTTTCAAACTTTTGGGGGTTTCGGGTCTGCAAACCTTTCTGGTGGAGGGTTTTCAAGAGTGCAGGTTTGCGAGTCTGCGGGTATACGGATTTGCAAGTTGCGGGGCTTGGGGTTTTGCGGCTTACGGCGTTGCAGGGGTAGTGGGGCTTGTGGAGGAAGAGAGTGAAAATGGTGGGGTCGCGCACAGGGCGGCCGCGGCGGCGGCGCTCAAATTCGTCAAAGAAAAAGTCTTCTGTGACCCAGTCGACGAGCCGCCCGAGCGCGCGCGTGTCCAGGTAGGCGCACAGCGGGCGGCGGTAGTCCAGCGAGGACGCCAGCTTGGCGTTGCCGGCGGCCGGCAGGATGAGCGTGCGCCCCGTGTGGCGCGCGAGCGCCACCACCTCCGCCAGGTGGCGCCGCGCCTTTGTGAGCTGCTCTGCCAACCGCCCGACCGCCAGGAACTTCTCGCCACCCGCTTGCCGCCTGCCTGCAGCCCGTTGTACAGCCCCCGGTCTTAGCGCCGCCCGACAGAGGGCCGCCCGCGTGGACCGAAAGGAACAGCAGCGGAGCATCAGTGCAACCTTACCCCCCCCCCTTTCCCCCCTCCCTCCTGCCCTTCCTTTACAATGTGTTCCCTTCTCCTTCATCGTCTTCTGCTGCTCAGCCCTTGTACGCCTGCAGACACTTCACAGGAGCGGCGTTAGCGGGCTCTATAAGAAGGTTAGGGGGAAGCACTAGTGTTTAAATTTTAGGGTTTGGGTCCGCCAACTTTGATTGCTTCAGTCAGGGTTGAGGTCAAGGCTCGAAGCTCAAAGGGGTAAAGGCTCCCTTAAATCCACCCCTATCCAGGTTGAGGGTTTTGGTTTTGGGGCACGGCCTTAGCCTTTGACTTCAGGCGCGTCCTCAGGGTTCGGGTTCAGATTCAGGGTTGGGTTTGGCTTTGGTTCGGGTTCGGGTTCGGGTTCGGGTTCAGGTTTCGACTGCACAGATTTTGAGCTTTTAATTAGGGCATGCATGCATGCGCTTTGAATGTCGAGCAACATTAGGAAGGGTTGCTCCTAATACTAGGAGGGGTCCCCTTTCCCCCCTCCCCCCTCCCTAAACACCCGCCCCTTCCCTCCAGGGCAACCCCCCGAAAGAGCTGTTAATATTTGAGAGCTTGAAACCCTACCTGGCTGATAGCCTTCCGAGTGCTGCGCCTCCTGCTCGCCATTTGTACACCTGTAGTAGTAGTCCTCCCCAGGCGAGATTTGACCCCCCTCCCCCCCCTCCTCAAACAGCAGCTGCTCCTCGCTTGGGTCCACCAGGGCCAGGGGCCTTCTCCCGCTGCCACTCGTCAGCGTGCTCTCGCCCCCCACACCGCCCGAGGGCCCCCCTGAGGGCCCCGCTTCTCTTCCTTCGTGCAGTCGACCACCAGTCGCTGCCGTGTCTATGGTGGTGAGAGTATACTTGCTGCTGATTAGTCCCACAAGGCCGCGGATGCCCCCTGCTCCGCCACTTGTCGGCATAAGAGGGCCCGCAGCGGAGCAGCCCCCAGTAGCACCATAGCATATCAGGAGACAGGCGGCCAGGATGAAACCACTCCTAGAGCTCATGGTGCGCACTCAAACCCAGGACCAGAACCCTAGACCACAAGCCCTAATCTCTGCACCCCTACACCCCTTCACGCCTACAACCCTACACGCCTAGACCCCTACACCCCTAGAACCCTACACCCCCACACCCGTACAACCCTACACCGGTTTAAATGCCCGCTGCTGGAAGCTTCCCCAATCTCTGCATGCATGCGCTACTCTCTCCCTGTGGTTGCTGAAAGAAGCTGGGGCCCTCTGGAGCAAGCAGTGGAAGCTACAATTGCCGGGCTAAACCCCGGGACTAGGGGATTGTAGTACTTGGAGCTAAAATTCTGGACTTGGTAACCTATTTGAAATTCTGAGCACTTTTTAAATGGCTTTGCGGTGGAGCAGTCAAGTGTGATTGGGCTGCACGTGACCGCAGGCGGCTGGAATGGAGCTGGAGGCTACCGAGGGTTAGCTGCAACATTTGATAATATGTATAGAATATACATCGAGTAATACTTTTTCCACGGGAGGGACAGGGTTGCCAACTAGCAGCGCTAGCTCAATTCGAGTTTGGTGCTGTTGGACCTGTTCATAAAGTGCGGTAACTGGCCAATAGAACGGTGCTAGGGATGACTCCACCCCAAATGCACAGTTGATGGAAAGCCGGCTCGAGGTTAGGGGAGTAGAGAGAGAAAACCTCGACCATCCTGTTGATGTGTGAATCTAGCAGACTCCCACTTGTACTGCACTTTGCAATATTCGACGAGGTCACCAAGTGCAAACAAAAGCTAGGCCTTTGGTCATGGTCTGTTGGTCACGTGCCAGTGGAGAGCTGGGAGGAGCAGGTAAGGAGTTTTGTGCAGCTTTACAGACTCGTAATTTTACTCCACAAGCGTGTGATCAGTACATGGTGGCATGTGTTCTACGTTTTCCTATGGCTCGATGAATGTTCAAGGGTCCCCACGGTCGTCGAAAATGCATGTGCGAGACTCTAGTGAACTCTAGTCTGTAGTTAACAGTCGTCAACCTTAGAGCTTAATTTGAAGTGCAGATCAAGCTTCGCTGCAGTCATGTGGCGCAGTGTGTCACGCGTGCATGTATGGAACGAAGGAAAGCATGCATTATGTGTCCAGCTAACTTGAAACTTCGCATTCTAAGCTTTCAATGAAAATATAAAATCTTCATATATGAGCCACACTCCACGCCGTCGCTTATTGGAGTTCCTTTGCACTTTTTTCTTGGGAATACACATGGAACTACCTGCATTTTTGTAAGGTGCTGCAGTCTTGTGTCTTGCAATCCATCCGATGTATCGGATTCGATGCAGTATGAATTTGCAACCCGTGCTCCTTTAAATTCTAGGTTGTTTTGCTCAACAAACAGTGCGGTCCCATTGAGCAGAATTTGCACACCCAATGTTGCACTTAAAACTCGAAGTTACTTGCGCGTGTCGCGACCATCTTTTATACGTCAATCAAGATATATTATTGATTCACAATGATTACCGAATCCACACAGGTTCGTCGCGTTCCCGACCCAAAGATCAATCATTGCCTCCGAAGATACCGGATGTCAAGTTTTCCGGAGATATATCTCCACGTTTTCAAAAAAACTCACTCCAGAAACCCAAGAACAAAGGTCCCAAGAACACACGTAGGTTCGCGAATCCAGGCCGCTCGAATCTCCTCCCAGTGTCTAGTATTTTGTCGTACTGACCAAACTCGGCCACAATGCAACTACAATTCATTTTAAACATTTTGAAATGCTTCTTGAACTGCCTAAACACCAAAAGAGCACTCGGATTCAGATGCCCGTCGTTGTTGGTATCTCGCGGAGGTCACGGCGCAGATCAGCATCGACGAAAGGGGTCCTATTGAAGGGGGTACTCGGGGTTTCACCTGAACCCAAATTTGACCCAAAGAAGCTCTAACAAGGCCTACGAGTTTTAGGTCACTTTCACCTGAATATGACCCCCAAAAAGCTCAATGGGACCGCACTGAAAGTCACTAACAGCGCTTGGGCGCTTTCGGCCTAGCCAAGTTTTGGAAATCTGGACGTTGGACACTTGTCCCTAGCCTAACCACCAAAATTTTAACAAAACAATTGGCAGTCCCCAGGTTGCCGGCAGGTTCCGTTTGCGCTACGCCTGGAGACGAACAGAAGTTGTCAGACATTGTCAAAAAACAAACAGATCCCACACACGCGACCAGGTGATACCGAGACGAGATATATCTTGACGTCAATTGACACACGGCTTTTTGCAAGCGTGTCAAACGAGGCCAGCTCGCTTGCACAGTGGCCGGGCTAAATCTCCCAGCTCTTATGCCACCATCATGAGTCGGTGTTGCTGATTGATTCGGCGAGCTGCAGTTAAGCGTGCGAACATAATGGGCACGCACGAAAATGTGGGGCATGCTGAGGTGCTTTCGGGCGAGTTAAGTTGTACCGCTAACTGCATACCTCTAGTGTGCTTATGAAATGGCGTGATGCACACACCAAAACGTGAATTTATACATTCGTACTTTGACGCATTTTTGCATGCAAGCATCACGTGCTTGCATGTGAACGAGCCTACATTTGTGAAACAAAAGCCTACTTGAGGATGGAAAAGTGCGTGGTCATTTCCTTGAGCATATATGTAAAGATCTGAGCTTTTTAGGCGTATTTGGGGCGTTTTCCCGATTACCTAAAATACGTTATACCATATATCATACCTTATTTGATAAATGATTGCATCTCATTGAATTATTTGCCACACGCGTGTGCCGATTAATTCCCGATCGATTGACGAAACGACCGAGATACTATTGCAAAAAGCGTCGTAACGTAGTTCGTGTAAGGTTATGAAAGTGTAGTTTGTTTCTTTCTAGCATTTTATGTGCATAGAGTGTGATTTTAGAAGAACTTTGGCCTTTATTTCACGTCATTTGGACAAGTATTGAGATAGTTATGAATTTTAGAAGTTTTTAGTGAGTTTTTAATGTCACAGATTCTATTTCGTGACAAGGACAGGTCCAGTGACGAAAATTTCGGTTGGAGTCCAGAAAGTAGGACATTGAAACATGAGGGTTCCAGAAAGTACGTACAATTACGTAGAGTGCCAAAGTGATCGTGGAATTTCTAGAAACTCCGTGAGGAGTTAGTGGATTGTGTAGTAGAATATTCTAGAGTGTGATTGTGTGCGTGTGAGTGTGCTAGCTTGTCCAACTAGGCAAGGTCAAGTACATGGAAGGAGCCATAGGAGAAGGTTCTGGAGGTACCTTGCTAGAGAGGACACTTAGAGTTAAAGGATAAATGGGAAGCATAAGGAAGTAAAGGGGGCTTAGTCTAGTCTAACCTTCTTATCTTGTACACGACTTTTCTTAATAAAGTGAGTTCTTTTCCACTCCTCTCTCATGTAGCCCTCTAACTCTTGCAAGGGTGGCATACCACCAGGCCACTCCACCTTGTGTATGCAACTAGGAAAGGTCCTCGTGCACGCTTCCACTCGCGGGTGAGGGTGCGTGAGTGTGTATGGGCGCACTCCCCGCACCCTTCCCCCTTTCACATGGTATCGGAGCTACCTAGTTGCTTCATTTGGAGGAGGGAGCTTTGGTTGGTGATGCTTGTAGGAGTGTAGAGAGGGTAGAGAGGAGAAGCAAGGATGATTTATAAGTTGCTAAGGGCAGCCATGAAGACGTTGATGCAAGCTAGCATCTCACTCTCTTGAAGGAGGGAGGAGATGGAAGAGGGAGGTGCTCCAAGAAGTGTCAACTTGGATGCAACCAGATTGTTGTACGTCTTCTTTGTAGTATGAGAAGGTTGCCCAAGCATGGTAGTGATATAAGTAATATAGAGCAGCCTTTGCTTGAGTATGGAGACATACGAGCATGAAGAGAATCTGGAGTTCACACGGCTGGATTCTTCCTTGAAGATGCAAGCTCTTTAGTGTTAAGCTCTTTCTTTGACGAGGGGGCTTAGCATAGAGGTGATAGTGGCTAGAAAGGAGTGTGTGCCCATCTTTATTTCAAATCTTCAATGAAGGTGGAGCAGATTTTAAGGGTAGGCAACCAGGGACTTAGCAAGCATGTGTACTTGCAAGTCTAGGAGCTTTGGCGGGCATAGCACTCGCAAGCTCAAGAGGAGCTCATGAGGAGCTCAAGAGAGGGTGCACCGGGGTGTTGCACCAAGTTGGCCAAGTATGTGGCCAGATTTGGGTTGCCTTGCATCACTCCTATGTAGCCACTGGTTATTTGAGGCCAGCCATGATGGAGCTTGGTACCTTGTATGGAGATAGAAGAAGCCTCAAGTGAAGAGAAGCACCGTGGAGAAGGCTTGGAGCAAGAAGAAGAAGTATTCGAGATTTTTCTTCAAAGAGGAGAGATGGAGATGGAGCCTTTCAAGTTCAGATTTCTCTTTTCTTATGGAGGAGAGTACTACGGAGTATATGGAGTTGAGAACTATGATGAAGACAAGCCTATGGTGTGGAAGAAGAAGCAAGGTATGAAGTTGGTGCAAGAGGGCTAGTGCAAGAGATGTCTCCCACTTGAAGCGTGTGTGCCATTAGTTGTGTGATGGCATAGTTAAGGGGCAGATTTTGGTGCATCTATGGAAGCTCTTCATGTGAAAGTAGAGCACCAAGGCAAGCTGGGTTTAGTAGTAAGAAGTGTCATTGGGGTGACCAAGGCTAGAGTGCACTCAAGAAGCTAAGCATGTGGAAGGAGTTGCACAAAGAGAGTAGCCTATCCTCTAGTGCTTTAGTGCACGGGTCAAGTGAAGACCGAGGAGGAGTATGGTCAAGTGAGGATAGTGAAATAGGTGGAGGTAGATATGACCACAAGTAGCTATCTTCAGCCCGCTAGCAAAGAAGCGACGCGGGAAGGTGAAGGTGAAGGAGAAGCGCTTGTTTTGGTGACCTTGGCCCGGTCATCACACGGAGCAAGCGTGCCTCCTAACAACCTTGGCGAATGTACATCGCCGGTGGAGCAAGTAGAGGTGTATGATCCCCTTGCTCATATATAGAGCAGACCCCAACTGCTCAAGTGGAGGAGCTCCTAGAAAGTGAGCTCAAGAGAAGCCCGCTTGCAAGACGACGTGTGTGCGTGCACAAGATGAGGTGCAAGCACTAAGAGTATGTGCGTATGCCCAAGTTATGGAGCTCTTGGAGGCGTTCCAGATGTGTTTCTTGGAGCCTTGTGTGAAGGCTGACCTTCAAGAAGAGCCAGAGGTATGTGGGAGTGAGCATCTAGCCAAGGAGAAGACTATGATGGAGTTTGGTGCACCACGAGCGAGACTACGCGCTCATGCCTTGTGAAGATTACTATCGTCGCTTGATGGAGACTACGACTTTATGGATATGGACCTATGAGGAGGAGACCAAGTGTTATGGGGCTGATATGTCCTGCCTAAGATGGAGATATATGACAAAGACCTGGACATGAAGCTAGGAGAATCAGCGCCTATACAAGCAAGCACGAGAGAGGCGTAAAATCTGGACTTGGACACTCGAGTGGTAAGCGCCTTACCTTCATGATGAGGGGGGGGAGTGTTATAGTTGTTTATAGTGCTTGTAAGCAAGGTCAAACCAGTCCCATGAGTTCAGTTGTAACTAAGAGATGTGAAGTGGAAAGAAGTTTGAGAGCAAGAGCTTGGAAGATACTCAAATCTGTCTATGTTTGAGGGTTTTACGGGTAGGCGAGCGCGAGGTTTAAAGTTGGCAGATTTTGGCTACTTTTTGCCTACTTAGGAGAGAGTGGGTAATATTTTCACTAGAAGTCCTACATGATGTGAGAGGCCTAGTATGAGGCCTTCCTTGAGTCATAGTCAAGTTTCAGAATCAGGGGTTTAAGCATGTGCCATTTGTAGGCGCGGGAGCTTTATCCATGTTGCGCGCGTGTGCGTCCTACGAGCATGAGGCACAAAGTGACGATCTCATTTGAGTGTTAGACTTTGATTCAGACTCTGAAATTTTGTGGAGAGGTAGTCCTATGGGTTGAGATTCAGAAAAAGTAATTTTTTTTATAAAAATATTAATTTAAGTCCTGACAGTGCCACATGGCGGTCTGCTGGACTGCCGTGCGAGCCACATGTGTGAGGCAAGGCGCAATCTGGTATCATGGTCTTAGGCTTGGAATCAGGAGAAACAAAGCATACCAGTGAGTTCAAAGGGGAGATATTATGTAGATTACACAACTTTCAGGCTAAAAATGTCAAAAAAAGTCAGGGGGGTGCCACTTGGCGTCTTGAGAGGTCACCACGAGTCACGCACACGAGTGAGAGAGTGCAATACCTCTACAAGGAGTATGGCTTAGAGCTAGAGGTAGCTAAGGGTACCAGAAGGTTCAGGAACATAGTGGACTTAGGTTCATGATGTAATCTGGTCAAAATTATAAGAGCACCACGAGTAAGCCACATGGCGCGACGAGGAGCTGCCACTTGTCCAAGAGGGCGAAAAATGAGTATTTTGGCGATTTGGCGGACTATTATGCCTTGGATCCAGCTTTGGAGTATGTGGAGTTGATGGAGGGAGTATGTTACAGCCCTTATGAAGATATTGGCCTATTCCAAGACGAAGGAGTTGAAGAGAAGATGCACTTGTGTAAGGAGACGCCATGTGTGGAGACAATGTATGCGATGGAGCTTTCACTAAGTGGAGCAAGTTTGGAGTAATGAGTATCAACCTGGAGCCTGTTCAAGACCTGCAACTTGTATAATATATGTGAATATGTGTTTTTCTAGCGTATATGTGAGCTCGATTCCTCATATTACGTCACTTATGCTTAGTATGCGCCGAGGACGTCGCATCTTGAGGAGGGGGATGATGTAAGGTTATGAAAGTGTAGTTTGTTTCTTTCTAGTATTTTATATGCATAGAGTGTGATTTTAGAAGAACTTTGGCCTTTATTTCAAGTCATTTGGACAAGTATTGAGATAGTTATGAATTTTGGAAGTTTTTAGTGAGTTTTTAATGTCACAGATTCTATTTAGTGACAAGGACAGGTCCAGTGACGAAAATTTCGGTTGGAGTCCAGAAAGTAGGACATTGAAACATGAGGGTTCCAGAAAGTACGTACAATTACGTAGAGTGCCAAAGTGATCGTGGAATTTCTAGAAACTCCGTGAGGAGTTAGTGGATTGTGTAGTAGAATATTCTAGAGTGTGATTGTGTGCGTGTGAGTGTGCTAGCTTGTCCAACTAGGCAAGGTCAAGTACATGGAAGGAGCCATAGGAGAAGGTTCTGGAGGTACCTTGCTAGAGAGGACAATTAGAGTTAAAGGATAAATGGGAAGCATAAGGAAGTAAAGGGGGCTTAGTCTAGTCTAACCTTCTTATCTTGTACACGACTTTTCTTAATAAAGTGAGTTCTTTTCCACTCCTCTCTCATGTAGCCCTCTAACTCTTGCAAGGGTGGCATACCACCAGGCCACTCCACCTTGTGTATGCAACTAGGAAAGGTCCTCGTGCACGCTTCCACTCGCGGGTGAGGGTGCGTGAGTGTGTATGGGCGCACTCCCCGCACCCTTCCCCCTTTCAGTTCGGCTACTTCGCAAAAGTACAACACAATTATTCATAAAGTTACTTTGATTAATTATGACATGATAACTTCATTAATCATTGTTCGATTAAGTTATTTTGATTGTCATTATTCAGGATAATGCACAAGCACAGATTTCGGATTTACAACCAGTCGTTAGTACGAACAAACAGTCGTGAAAGTCAAACAACACATAATATGCAAAGCGACTTTGCATCCGAGCGGATTCAAACCCGCGACGTGTCGTTTGAAACGTTCACACCTAACCGGTTGGCGAAGTAGTTTCTATAATTACCGGTTTATGACAAAAAGCATGTGTACGCGACTCCGCGAACAGTCGCGGCTTTTCAAAAAGTTGCGAGAACGCAAAAACGCCCGTTTGGCGCAAAACGGTTTTTCGAAAATCGTCGAAAAGTCTCCAAACGGCCAAACGGCGCGTTTCGAGCATTCAGCTGAAATGGGTCGTACCCCTTCGCCTGCTTTTGTTGACATGAACCAGTGCCCTGGGTGGTGACTCGAAGCACTCCAGTGCCTCACGTTGTGCAAGTATAAATACCTGCAGAGTCATTGTGAGCGCAACTCTCACAAGCACACATGCTACGTTAGTTTTCATTTTCGCGTTCTCGAGGATTTGTCAACTAGCACTAGTATATAAAGTTTCTTTCCACTTCATTTAAATATTCCTTGAACACCGAGAAAAGATCCTCTTGAAAAGCAAAAACGTTACAATATATGCATTCATGAAGAGTGTGCAATAGCTTGTTAATGTAAGTGCGATTCAACGTGCTTAATGCGTGTGTATGGGAGGGTGCAGACACATGTTCAAGCTTCTCTGAGCGTACGCGCAAGAACTTCATGGAAACCAATATCCATCTAAGGATTTAAATAAGAACTTCAAAATTTTAATCTCTAACACTTTCAATACCATGTATATTACACTAGGAAATGAGCACACCAATATTCATCACTTCACTCCCAATTATTGTCTTGAAATTAAATTCAAATGACCTACAGATTACTTACGTAATATGAACGTATTTCATGATTTTTACCTGCAAGAATGTACAGTCATCACCATGCTTTAGTTGTAACAAAATGATTGAATTTATGAGTGATATATACTCATTGTTTGTGTATTGACAAATATCCCTCCCCCCTTCCTCACTCTCCCCCCCCTCCC
>WELA01009309.1:0-10185 GCA_009602735.1 Mesotaenium endlicherianum | reverse complement strand
CTCTCTCTCTCTCTCTCTCTCTCTCTCTCTCTCTCTCTCTCTTTTCGCGTAACATTTTTACCTTTTTCAAGAATCTTTGTTCAATATTCGAGAAAAGTTACTCACTAGAAGAAGATACCAACGACTTGCAAAATTCGTACTACTTGAAAATTTTGCAAAGTGAAATGGAAGTCAAAGCATGCGTGCCGTGAGAATTGCACTCACAATGACTCTTGCAAGTGTATATACTTGCACAACATGAGGCATTGGAATGCTTAGAGTCACCTCTTTTATAATTATTCAATTATTCAATATAATACATATGATTGACTTATATTATACTTTTGCAATGTAATCAAAGTATAATTTACAATCGTTTCGCATTTGCTTTTTGGTCGTACGCCAACCGATCGGAGTTGGTTGGCATACATGTGTGTGTCGATAACTCAACAAAAATGGTGTCTTCAAATACCAAAAGTATAACGTATTGAGCTATTAAGATCACGTCCTAAATACGTCTAAAATCTCGGATCGTTACACTGTCTCTCTCTCTCTCTCTCTCTCTCTCTCTCTCTCTCTCTCTCTCTAATGGCGCAAATTGCCGCGCTAGTTTGCAATATCAAGCCGTGTGATTCTTTCTTTTACGCTTTTAATATGGCCAAATCTATTGTTCTTTGATACGATTTTTTGCAAAGTAATGTGACTTCTTGTGATGGATCAAAATCATAATATTACTACATAAATTTTTTATATTAGCTTGATACTTTGCTCAAATTTAATGTAATGACGTTGCATATGTGATAAGCTGTAATCCTGGTAGGCTGTAGTCCTTTACGTCAACTCATTAACACGTTCTTTCAGCAAATTAATCATCTTAATCGCCTTAAGCAGTTCTATCAAATTGCGTAGTATTGCTTCTATTGTGTGTGTTCAGATAGAACAATGGCCAAACGGCGCCTTAGGCGATTGGCAATTTAGAATGATGAGAGATGGTCGTGAAATTGGTTAGCCGAGAGCCTCTCGACGTAGTTAAGTTCCGAATAGGTGGTGCCATCACATTACCGTTAAATAGTAGAAATTTTTCCATGAACATATGCTAGGATTGCTATAGTGACTTTGGCATTCCAATACGGAGCCAACTTTTTTTGGCTAACACTGAAGGGTCATCAATTTCCAAGGATGGAAATCGTTCCACAAATTGCTTACTTACCTTCCTTAGTTATGAGTTATTCATTTTCTTCATTGATGCTTGTTTGATAGCATTTGAATTGGATATAACTTTCGTTCCCTTATGTCAATGTGCTTTACGTTAATTGAATATACCATAAAAAAAATACATTGCAATTAACTAGCACATTACCATAAATGCCTTGCTAAATAAATCGCAAATTTTGCTTAAAAGCTATGTAATGAATTGATATAACAATGTCATAATACTCAAATTGATGAACTTTACTTATGATTCAGTAAGTTGTCATGGACTATTTAGTGTTAAGTGAAGCTTACAAATTGCCTTGACATGCTATATAATTGATTGGCCAGATGACACTCGACGGATGGCGATTTGGAATGATGGAAAATGGTAATGGATCCGATTAGCCGAGGTCTTACCGACGTAGGTAATTACCGTGTAGGCGGTGCCATCTCATTGCCGTTGAACACTATACTCATTCCAAGTACATATGCTAGAATTGGGAAGTGAATTGACTTACCAATGTACAATTATTTATTTGATAAAAGATCTTAATATCAACAAACAATTTTTATGATACTTTTTGGTAAATTTGATAAGCAAAAGATCACACAACTAGCGTAAGCAATATACACAAGTCAAATGCAAGTAACAAGCATCAATCATGCAATCAATAAATTCATACATAAGCAAGGTTAGCAAGCGGTTCGTGTAACGGCTTGCAGTCTTGGATTCAAAGATTCTCTCAGTATTATGTACAAAGATTTAGCCTCGTTTTCAAATGCCAATTTGATAGCAAATGGAATGAGTATATTGGTTCAACGACAAGTGCGACGGCATCGCCTACCCGGAAGTTAACCTCGTCGATACGATATTGGCAAAACAAATCCACTGCCATCTCCCATCGTCCCGAATCAACATTCGCCTAATGCATCATTTAGCCACTTTTCTATCATACGAGAATAGATGCATCAGAAGACAATTTGCTAATCTCGTTCAAGGCGGTCAGTTAGCTGTCAAAAAATATGTCAGCAAGCTGACTTTAGTGGATTTTGACCTGCTACTCTTGGCTAAGTCATTATATTGAATGTTGACTAAAGTCCAGCAGATGAACGAAAATTCAACTGATTGACCATTAAATGAATACATCTAGGCATATATTGATTCATTACAGTTCGCTATCGATTTTGACATTTGAAAACGACGTAACTTTTTGTCAATCTATTGAAAAAATATATGAATCCAATGCTGTAATCGTCACACAAATTGCTTACTAATCTTACTTATGTTTGAATTTACTGATAGCATCATTGATTGATGTAAGTAGACTAGCATTTGACTATTGAATGTTGCTTGCGCTTATTATGTTGTACTCTTGTTGTTTAATCACTTAACCAAAAAAATACCATAAAAATTCTTTTTAAAATAGAGCTCTTTATGAAAGACTTAATTGCAACAATAAGATATTTTTTACCATGAATTTATATGTATCAAAAATCAATATGAAATTTATTATTCAAATTCTCATGTCACTTTAATTTATGATATCAATGAATAATTCAGAAAAAGAAAAATTAAGCTCGTAAATCAATCTGAGAGCAAACTTTGCTCACAACTATGCAAGAATCTAGACAATTGGATAATACATTTTTTTTGCTCATCATCTCCTCTACTTTTGTATGAGAGAAAATTGAATGTCTTGTTATATTTGATTTTTTTTGTTTTCATAGGCACATTGAGCTTGCTTGAAATGACTCACGAGTTTGCATAAAAATTCTCTTGCGATTCCTAGATGAAATTGTGGGATAATTTCAAAACGTTTAAAATTTTGCTAATTGTTGTGACGTCTTTTCCTTCTAAATGTATGACGTTTGCTAAAGTTATTTTGGGTAATTTTGTTGGGCTATATTTTGCGATTGAAAATGCGCATGTAATTTATGAATAGCATTATGAGTACAAGCCAAAATAAACAGGGTTACGCCGTACGCTTGTACGCTTAGTTCGACTAATACGCTAGTTCGCTTAGATCGGTGTTCAAAGAAATGGACTAGTTCGCTTAATACGCTTAGTACGCTAACGTCAGGACGGTGTCGACCTCCAGTAGCTACGGCGTCGACGCTTCATGTCGGTCGCACGTGTAAAATAACCACGTCGTGTCAGACTGTTTATTTCGTTCAAAATGGCAGGGTATTTTTTTCAGGCAATTTTGGACTTTTCTCTACCCGCTTTGCAGCTACAAGTCGCGAAAAGTATTTGTACCTTCGACTACTACAAACGTCGGCAAGCGGGTTTGAACACCCGCCACCGGGTGCAGGGATGGGACAATACCCAACGTGCCATGCATGTTTCTCTGACATATATGTATCAGGGTTGTTTATGGAGCTTACAAGTCAGACATGTTGCAGAAATAAATGGTGGAAAACAATTTCAAAAAAGGTAAACTACTATTGGCTTCGGGCGCCAGCCGACGGTCTTAAACCCCCGCCACCGGCTGGAGGGAGCGACGCCTTACCGATGTTTCGTATTATGCAATATGTATTGGACTTCCGCGTTTGACTATTATATTTTAATTTCATTTACTGCTTTTCCATGTACAATTCGACGACATCAATCATGCCAAAGCTGGGAGGGCCGCTTAGCAAAGCTATTTTTTGTACTTCCTAACTTATTTCTAAGTTGAATTAGGACACTTAGGAGTATCATTACTTCTTAATCGAGTAGAAGAAGCTTCAATGAAGAGGTAAAGATATGATTTAATTTCTTAGCAAGCATGTGTAAGAATTAAGAAGTTCTTATAAATGCCACATTTAAGAATGACTGAACTTCAACTTAGAAATATTTTTATACGCACTAACAGTGGGAGAACCGCTTAGCAGAGCATGGTTTTTTGTACTTTCTAACTAGCTGATTGATTCAACAAAAAGACTTAGAAGTATCATTACTTCTCATACGAGTAAAATAAGCTTTAATGAAGACAAACATGATTTAAACTCTTAGCAAGCATGCATGAGAGGTTAGAGGTAATCCATATAATGTAAATCTTTCACACAAAGTGCAACATTGCATGAAGTCATAATGCACCAAATATTAATTTCAAATGTATTCATTTTCTCAACTTCCATTCTCTTTAATATGTACATGCTACCTTTACAACATACAAGTTAGCTGACCGACACATCTAGTAATCAATCGCTCTTGGCCTTCTTCTTCCTAGAGCTGAAATACTAGGTCGCTCCTCCACCTCCTCTTCCTCTACCTCCATCTCCTCTTCCTCACTCAACGAGGCATGCATGGCAAGATTGAGACCCTCCTCTTCGGGTGTTTCTAAGAACTCCGCTTCTTCAACCCATGGAGTGACGCCGACACTTGGTCCAAGGAAGTCCAAACTCTTCTCCTGAAGTCTCAACATAGAATGCACATACACTAACTTCTTTGCTCTAGTAGGGAGCAGCCTATTGCGAAGTGGACTGTGAACAAACCCGTACTCAGACCAATTTCTCTCACATGCAGCTGCTGAACCAGGTTGCGACAATATCCTCATAGCAAGAAGTTGAAGATTAGGACAATGACTTCCATATGTTTCCCACCACTTGTGAGCAGGCATCATGGTCTTATTAGCCTTGCAAACATCATCGCCAAAAATGTCACCGCTCTGTCGGTAGAGCGCCAACTCTCGATCCACCAACGCTCGGTCAAGCACACTTCCTCCGACAAGGGTATTCCGCACGTTGGACCAATCAGTTAGTAGACACTTCTCAACTGCCCAAGACTCATGGTCTTGGAACTCGGGGTCCAGATAGTAGCCTGTAGCCAAACAAAGTCAAGAAGCAAACTCAATATATAACAACACAATGCACTTCACAAAAAAGAGAGCAATAACAATAGCAAGCACAATAACAAGAACAATGACCAACACACAATAACAAGCATGCAAGAGAACAACAGCCGCCGAGCAAGAGAGGTGAGCAACGTCAGAATAGACCTTTTACCCGCAGAATGTAGGGGGCTGTGAAGCTGGTCCCATCGAGCCTTCACGTCCTTCTTAACTTGGGTTCTTTGTGCCGGTTTGAGTCCTTCAACCTCAAGCACATGCTCTTTAATGGCACTCATGCGAGCCCAGATCTTCCCAAGAGAAGGTTGTGGAGAGTCGACTAGTCGAAGGAGAACTACAATCGGCTCACACACGTCTACCCATACCTTCACTCGCTCCCAAAGTTCATCGTCACGAACTAGGTCTCTAATGTTTGTAGCCTCGCCTAAACAACCGTTCATGACCGCCCACTCAAGCCACCTACTGTCAGACACCATAGCTTGTAAGGTATCCCTCACAACGATGAGTCTTTGCAAGCAAAGGAAGTTACTGGCAAACCTTGTGGGTCCTGGCTTCAACAACTCTAGTTTATTTTTTAGCCTTGCCCCATGCTCACGGTAAAGAGCGTGAGGCATGTGGTGGTTTGCAACAAACTGGACCAAGTGCTTGAAGCTATCGATTATGCCCTCTAGCTCTTTTATCTTTCCTAGGTCTTTCAACAGCAGGTCCAAAACATGAGCAGCACAAGGCGTCCAATATATGTGCGGGTGCTTCTCGCGAACCACATTACAACCAGCTACAATGTTAGCTGCAGAGTCTGTGCAAAGCTGTACGACATGATCAGCCCCTACCTTCTCCACGGCCTCAAGCAGGTGATTACCAATATAATCACCCGTCTTCCTAGCACCCTCAGTGTTGATAGCATCCATGAACATCTCAGTGCCTCCCACAACCATAAGCACGTTAAGAAGAGGATGCCCGCATGGATCGGTCCACCCATCTGCTACAATGCTACAACCCGTCAATGGTAGTCCTTTTTTCTGTTTCTCCTCCCAAGCTTCTATCTTCAAGACCTCTTTATCTAGTAGGGTACTTCCGAGAGGCTTATCCTTCATAGGGACATACACTAAACCAGTTTCCTGAGTGTACTTACTGACAGCAACCAACATGTCCCTAAAGAACTCACTGCGAGCAACATTGAATGATGAACCAGTACCATAGAAGAAGCGAGCGACAATCTCATGGACATTCTCAGCATTCATCTTTTGGAACATGTCACTTAGAGAGGTCTGCCCTGTCTCCCTGCCTAAGGAAAGGGACCCCCCAACACTTGCACATGCTGAGCCACTAGCACCAGTACCCCATTCATGCACACGCTTTCGTGCAGCTTGTATGGTACTCTTCCTACGTCGCGTTCCTAATAGAGAACTAGCCATACCCTTGCTACGGCTAATCATGAGATCTAGAACTTCATCGGGAACCTCCTCACACTGACTAACATCCTTACAGCCTCCCGTGAAATGGCCACAAATCCGCGTCACTCCACCGGTAAACTCCCTGGGGCAGTAGTTGCACTTCACCTTTGGATATGAATTCTTGGACTTGGCTTCCACAACGATGGTCACATGGCCCCACTCTGGACCAGACCTTGCAGCAACTGCTCTAGGGGGCAGACGAGCGGTCAAAGCTCCAGTGAATACCCTCATTCCAGAAAGCGTTGCTCCGGACGAAGTGGATGGTTGAGACATGATACGCGTGAAACCTGCAATAACGGAGAACAGCAACCAGTAAGAGACAAAAGAATATGCCAGTCAAACAAGCAAAAGAGCAACAATAGGCAAGCAAGAGAGCAGGAAGCCCCAACAAAAGCAAGCAAGGGGCTGGCAGCCCGCCCCCACTAAAACCCTAAATAGCAAGCAAAGGCAAGCTAGCCCGCCCCGACTAAAACCCTAAGACAGCAAGCAAGGGACTGGCAGCCAGCCCTGACAAAAGCAAGCAAGGGGCTGACAACCAGCCCCGACAAGACTCAAAAGCAAGTTCGGGGCTAACAGCCAGCCCCGACAAAACTAAGCAAGGCGCTGGCAGCCCGCCCCCACTAAAATCCTAAACAGCAAGCAAAGGCAAACCAGCCCGCCCTGACTGTAACCCTAAGACAACAGGCAAGGGACTGGCAGCCAGCCCTGACAAAAGCAAGCAAGGGGCTGACAACCAGCCCCGACAAAACTCAAAAGCAAGTCCGGGGCTAACAGCCAGCCCCACAAAACCAAGCAAGGGGCTAGCAGCTCGCCCTGACAAGAGCATGCAAGGGGCTGCTGCAGCAAAGCAGCAGCCAGCCCGCCCTGACCAGAGCATGCAAGGGGCGGCTGCAGCACAAAAGACAGACTGCCCCGACCAAAGCAAGAGAAAAATACGCAAGGGAGGGAGACGCAGGGGAAGGGGGGGGGACCTGAAACACTTGTTGGAGATTGGCTGCGTGTGGATTGGCGCAAGGCCTGCCGACTCGCTCGTTTTGAACTTGGGCTGCTTCACACATAAGAGAAGGGACAATGTACACACATGTAAGATAGACAACAGCACACCAGCAAGAGCACGGTGCTGCAGCCAGACAGCCCCAACCAAAACAAGCAAGGGGCAACTGTAGCACAGCAGCAGCCAGACAGCATGCCAGACAGCCCCACTCAAAAAAGCAAGGGGCGCGCGGACGCCACTACCAGTAAGAACAGGGCAAAGAGGGAGAAAGGAGATAGGGAAGGGCATGGCACCTGATGCGCGTGTCGGAAGACGTGTGTGCACCAATGAGGGGTGAGTCTGGTAGCTTCTTTTTCACGCCTTCCTCACTGATACAAGACACACAAAAGGGCATAGGGTCGTCAAAACAGCAGCAGCAATCCCAATCAAGCAAGCAAGGGGCGAGCTGCTGCAGCACCACAGCAGCCAGACAGCATGCACCAGACAGCATGCAAAGGGCGGCTGCTGCAGCCAGACAGCAGGGCGGCAGCCAGCCCCACCAACAGCAAATAAGGGGCTGGCAGCCAGTCCCAACACAAGCAAGCAAGGGGCTGGCAGCCAGCCCCCACAGAAGAAAGCAAGGGGCTGGCAGCCAGCCCCGACCACAGCAAACAAGGGGCACGAGAGAGAACGGGAAAGAGGAAGGAGGATTAAGGCACCTGTCCACGTGTCAATGTCGCTCACGCGTCAATGGGCACACGTGGGGTAGGCACAAGGGGGGTCTACTCGCTCCTTATTGTCTTGCCCTGCTTCACAAAAGACAAAAAAGGAGACAAAGCTGTAAAAAGATGCAACAGACAGCTAGCCCTAATCTACAGGACACAAACACGCAAGCACGAGGGAGAAAGTTCACAATCAGCAGAACAACAAATGTGCAATGGGTGCACAAAAACAGCAGCCGAGTTAGAAAAGGAAGGAAGCAAGAATGAACAACACAGGCACAGCAGGTTGCAGATAGAGCTGGTGCAAATGTGGACTAAAATCTCAAAAGCAAGGGGATGCCAGCCAGCCCCGTGAAAACCGAGCAAGGGGTTGGCAGCCCACCCCCACTAAAACCTTGAAACAGCAAGCAAGGGGCTAGCTGCCAGCCTCGACAGAAGCAAGCAAAGGGGCACAGCAGCAGCCAGCCCCAATAAAAATCCTGACTTAACGAGCAAGAGGCTGGCAGCCCACCTTGACTTAAAACACATTGCAAGCGAGGGGCTGGCAGCCAACCTCGACAAAAGCAAGCAAGGGGCACAACAATAGCCAGCCCCGACTAAAACCCTAAACCAACAAGAGGGGCTGGCAACCAGCCCCAACACAAGCAAGCAAGGGGTTGGCAGCTAGCACCCCAAAAAGCAAGCAAGGGGCTGGCAGCCAGCCCCGACACAAGGAAGCAAGGGGCTGGTTGCCAGCCCCGACAAAAGCACGCAAGGGGCTGGCAGCCAGCCCCCCTAAGAACAAGCAAGGGGCTGGTTGCCAGCCCCCCAAAGGGCAAGCAAGGGGCTGGCAGCCAGCCCCGACACAGGGAAGCAAGGGGCTGGTTGCCAACCCCGACAAAAGTACACAAGGGGCAGGCAGCCAGCCCCCCTAAGAGCAAGCAAGGGGCTGGTTGCCAGCCCCCCAAAAAGCATGCAAGGGGCTGGCAGCCAGTCCCGACACAAGCAATGAAGGGGCTAGTTGGCAGCCCCAACACAATGAAGCAAGGGGCTAGCAGCCAGCCCCGACACAGGCAAGCAAGGGGCTGGCTGCCAGCCCCAACACAAAAAAGCAAGGGGCTGGTTGCCAGCCCCCCAAAAAGCAAACAAGGGGCTGGCAGCCAGCCCCGACACAAGCAAGCAAGGGGCTGGTTGCCAGCCCCGACAAAAGCAAGCAAGGGGCTGGCAGCCAGCCCCGACACAGGGAAGCAAGGGGCTGGTTGCCAGCCCCGACAAAAGTACACAAGGGGCTGGCAGCCAGCCCCCCTAAGAGCAAGCAAGGGGCTGGTTGCCAGCCCCCCAAAAAGCATGCAAGGGGCTGGCAGCCAGTCCCGACACAAGCAATGAAGGGGCTAGTTGGCAGCCCCAACACAATGAAGCAAGGGGCTAGCAGCCAGCCCCGACACAGACAAGCAAGGGGCTGGCTGCCAGCCCCAACACAAAAAAGCAAGGGGCTGGTTGCCTGCCCCGAAAAAAGCACGCAAAGGGCTGGCAGCCAGCCCCCCTAAGAGCAAGCAAGGGGCTGATTGCCAGCCCCCCAAAAGCAAGCAAGGGGCTGGCAACCAGCCCCAACACAAGCAATGAAGGGGCTGGTTGCCAGCCCCGACACAATGAAGCAAGGGGCTGGCTGCCAGCCCCGACACAGGCAAGCAAGGGGCTGGTTGCCAGCCCCGACAAAAGCACGCAAGGGGCTGGCAGCCAGCCCCAACACAGGGAAGCAAGGGGCTGGTTGCCAGCCCCGACAAAAGTACACAAGGGGCTGGCAGCTAGCCCCCCTAAGAGCAAGCAAGGGGCTGGTTGCCAGCCCCCCAAAAAGCATGCAAGGAGTCTCGACACAAGCAATGAAGGGGCTAGTTGGCAGCCCCAACACAATGAAGCAAGGGGCTAGCAGCCAGCCAGTCCCGACACAAGCAATGAAGGGGCTAGTTGGCAGCCCCAACACTGTAATGAATCAGTATATTAGTAGATATAATATTCAGTTAAATATAATAGTTAATTTAGTTCAGCCTGCTGGA
>WELA01009288.1:120447-130504 GCA_009602735.1 Mesotaenium endlicherianum | reverse complement strand
CTCTCTCTCTCTCTCTCTCTCTCTCTCTCTCTCTCTCTCTCTCTCTCTCTCTCTCTCCTTTTCACGCGCACACCTTCCCTTTTGACGGACACACACATCAGACATATGCTCGAGGGGGCGCACAGCACACAAACACACACACACACACATACGCACACACACGCACTTTAAAACAGCACTCTTCCATGAGGACACTGATGCTTCAAATGCTTCGAGTATGGTATACACATCGCTCCACCCATCCTGACGTCTCAGGCCGCCTTGAACATAGCGCATGCCGTCCCTCTCATTTGCTCCGCTGCCACATCCCGGCCGGCCCTGCCTTGAAAGCGCTTCCACTTTCTAATACGAGGCATGCACGTGCACGTCGCGCGCGGGCACCGGCTCATCCTTTTATACACAACCTGGCAGCTGCGCCGCGTGCGCCTGCGCGCGCGTGCGCACCTCTTCCTCTCTCGTGCCCTCTAACCGCTGCCTGACTACCGCACACCCCGCCCGCCATGCTCCTCCACACTCCGCAGGCATGCGTGCCTTGGCGTGTGCGCTGCCTCTGCGTGTGCGCTGCCTCTCTTGCATGCATGCAAGCACGCACGCACGCTTACTCGCGTGTGTTGAGGGGGCTGGTGTGCAGGCGCTGGGCGGCGACGAGAAGTGGACGGACAGGTTTCTGGCGCAGCACATATCGGTGGCGTACTATTTCATGTCGTCGGTCATGTACCTCATCAGCCCCCGCATGGCGTGTGCGTCTCTCTCCTCCCCGTCCTCGCTCTCGCCTATTCTCCCCATTCCCCTCGCCTTCCCTCCCCTCCCCTTCTCTTTCCCCCTCTCCTTCCCTTACCCCCTCTTTCTCGCTCTCCCTCCGGTCGTCGCCCCCTCTCGACCCCAAACAATAATTGATCCAAAGAAGAACATTGTTTGCAGACAGACGCAGTGCCAATCACACCTGGCTTGCAGAAGCTTGTCCCCTCTCTGTGGACCGTAGGCCACCTTCCGCTGTCTGCTCACCTGTGAAAAAGTACCACTGGTTGTGGTGCGCTTCTGCGCGAACAAACTGCTCCTGGCCTTGCATGCTCAGATAGCAGCCACAGTTCAATTGGTATGACACCATTTTGGAGGGAGGGGGGGGGGGCGGGGGGGAGGAGGAAGGAAGAAAGTGCGGCCGTTGCTACTGTGCTCCTCGCACGCAAGCATTTCACAAAGTGTATCGCTGGCCTACAAGAGTGAGCTGTCTGTGTAATCACATGCTCATGTCGACGCATCTGGATGCATCTGACTGCCAGCTGTCGATGCTCTGCTGGGCTCGTGCAGATCACTTTGCGGAGTGCGTGGAGAAGCACGCGTACTTGACGTACGACAAGTTCCTGCGCGGCCACGGAGGTGAGACTCAGACTGAGGCTGAGAGAGGGGCAGCGAGAGAGACAGCTGGCTGGCTGGCTGGCTGGCTGGCTGGCTGGCTGGCGCGTTTGTAGTTAGCGGGTGCCGGTCTGTCTCAGAAGCATCCTCCCCTCCCCCCTCCCCCCGCCCGGGTGGAAGTGCGGGGAAAGACCAATACCCGGGCCCTCGGCACAAAACTCATGCTAAGGGCTCTGGTTGCATGCTTCTTGGATCGTGTAAGATCTGGACTGGCTTCAANGGGGGGGGGGGGGGGGGGGGGGGGGGGGGGGGGGGGGGGGGGGGGGGGGGGGGGGGGGGGGGGGGGGGGGGGGGGGGGGGGGGGGGGGGGGCGGTGTGTTGTGAGTGCAAATGAACGAGCAAGAAGGGGAGAGCAAGCAAGCGGGCGAGCCTCGGGATGGTTGGCATTCTGACCAGGGCCTGAGAAAAGGCAGCTGGCAACGCTGGACGGTTCAGGTGCTCCTGCCACCTGTCCCTTCATGGGAGGTATAGGGCCGGTGTGCAGGGCTTCCCGTTGTTGCCCCTTTCTCATTTCGCCTGAAGGAGAGAGCTTGCGTGAGTGAGCTGGTGACGGAGAAGCCATTGACGCTTTCAGCTGTCTCTCTATGGCAACTGCATTTAACGTGCCCAAGAGGGAGTGGCAAGTGCGCCGTCCATGTGTTGGAGAGTCATTGTTTGTGTGTCAGAGAGTCAACGCCCCATGTCAGATGGTCAACAACACCTGGGGGGTGCTGGATGGGGGTGCGAGTGCAGAGGAGCTGAAGAAGCTGCCGGCGCCAGAGGTGNTTACAGCAGCTACAGACTCTATCTGACCTCTGTACATCTTTGTTGGAAGTTTATTTGGTACTGCTAGAGCAAGGGCTGCGATGTAATATAGATCAGTCTGGGCAGACAGCCAACTTCAATGGGGTGTAATAATGAAACTGTATGCACAAGAATGACCAGAACAGCATAAAAAGGAATGATTCCGTCTAACTTGCCAGTACCCTGCATACCTGGTGACCCTATTCACCTACCTCTGAAGCTGCTAGTGCTTGATAAAGGTCACAAGGAGCAATCATGCTACCTTGTAGTCGTGTTCTGCTGTTTTGGGAATTTTGTCAGATCCTTGGCCTTGTTCTCCGTCTTCTTTTGACAGGCTACAAGAAGTTGGCAAGTGAATGGCATCATGGTGTTTTGCTGTTTGTGATATTGAGTCTGGTCCTTGGCTATGTACTCTGTCACCTTTTGACAGCTCGCAAGAAGTTGGCAGCAGATGAGCGCCTCGGGTTGCTACATTTGTGGCCTGTTGCTCTTTTTTGTCAAGTTTCACCTGCTTCAACTTCTTAGCAATGCTGGATACTGTGTCCTTGGCATAAGAAGGCCGCTTCTTTTCTGTTGTCGGTGGCAGCTTACCCCAATCTGATTGCACCCGCGCTTCTTGAAGATCACGTGAGGAATGTATGGTGAAGCTAGCCACTGATCCTGGTCCTATATGCACGTCATTGGAATGACTGAAGGATTCACTCTGCTGTTCTTCGTGGTCCCTGTCACTAAAGGTGGTGCTAAACGAGGTCTTGGCTGTATCTACCCGGGTACTCTTGCTCCAAGGAGTTCTTGACCTCTCAGAAGAGCAGGAAAGAAGACTACCAGACCTCGACCTTCGTCTCGGTGAGTCTGAGACATACTTCGCATTTCCAGTACATGTTGCTTTTTCGAATAATGCAAGGGATGGGCTGTAACCATCACTTCTTCGCGAGCAATCAACCAAACTTGGTGATCCAGGATCATGGTTTCTATGTTGGGCACTTGGTTGTGCACTACTGCTGATTTTTCCAAGGGGAGATAACTTCCTCGTATACTGCTCATCAAAGGCAGAAATCTGCTTGAAGCTATTCTGGCGACTGGTCACGTACATGTTTAAAAACCCAAATCATTTATCTAGAGAGCTTGCTTCGTGCTTTCTTTTCACCTCACGGAACCTGAGAAGGATTTGAAATAATGAGGTTGGTCTATTACTGGTCCTTCCAGGTCAAGCAAGCCATCTGCCAGTGCAGGGACAAATGCTGTTCAATATGTCCTCTGACCTCACCTTAAAGCGAGAGCGTCTGCATATATTGCGCAAGTTAGTGTCACTTCAATATCATTCTGTATGATTGCATGCGCTTAATAGTCCATCAGTACTAGATGCAGCTGTCCGTACGCTACGTGACATCCTCGTTTGCCGTCAGAAGGCCTTGTAATAAGTTGCGCGGAAGTGTACTTCATATTCGTCATAATGTAACGAGAATATTGGCACGTCTTAAGCGGAAGGCGGAGTCACTGTTAAGATGAGGGAAAACTCATATTTTCTATACGTGGAGACCGTACAAGGTTGCATGGGTATTTCAAGGTCAACCACAACCGTTATCTTGTCCGATGTTCACCACGTACTCATAAGGTGCAGGTCTCGAGCGTGACGATTGACAAATGTGCCATTATTTGCCTAGGTGCATCAAACCCGGTGCCTTATACAACCATACAAAGTCTCTAGTTTGTGTCGCAATGCATGCAAAGCTGCTTGGATATGTGATGTCGCCACCCAGTGTACTAATGAGCAGCTTTTTTTCACCTGTGTCCCATCACGGTAAGTGAACCTACAAGACTTCGTACCTACCAGGCTTCGACTATCCTTAGCTCTACTGGTCATCAACACCACATTCCTGGACCTCGATTTCTCCATAGAGCAATCCAGATTCAAATTGGCTCAAACCCGTACTCAAATTGAACTGGAACTGCTCAAAACAATATAAACCAGCTCAAACCAGCTGCCAAAGGTTCATGGTCGACACGGATGCACCGACGCGACAAATATTGACGTAAACATCGAGGACAAGCAGGAGTAAATTGAGTGGCTTTTGCAGGCCCTTTTTTAAATAAGGGATTTCAATGAATACTTTGGCTCGTTCTGAAGGACTTTAATTTGTTACCGGTACGTACTGTTAATTTAAACTTCTATGGTCTGGGTCCACACGTTCGATCAGAATATGCTTACAATCAATGATCTGCGCAGCGTCTTTTGATTTTGGCCTCGCATAATCTTTTCTCAAGTTCTTGTTGGAGTTCTCCCCCCCTCATGATAAATACGAACAGGTATTCTCACATGTGTCTCCCGGGGGCCAGAAACGTATCAGTCTCCCATATTCAGTCGTTGGATAAATCTCTGTTGACTTTTCAGTCCTTGTAGATCATTGGCTCCCGATCTGACACCCTCCGTGCCCCGGCGGAGGAAGGTTCAAAATTCTCGTGTCAACTGAAGTCGCGAATTGGTGTCAGGCTTAAGAACGTCACTATTACTTGCCATCAACGCTAACTACGAAGATCTATTGGCACAGCACCCTAAGCAAATTTGGCTTGAGTGTGGCTGAGTGGGGCCTCGGCCCTCAACTCCGCTTGTCGACATCCGAAGTTTGCTCTCCAATTTTGTTGAAATGTAAGTGGGTAACATATTAATGAAAGACAAACAAATTCCGCAGTTTCTCCTTTCTTCATCATGGCTGAACCAGTTGCCGAAACCTCTGCTTTGAAAGAAGATCTTCCCCTCATAACCGTATTTGGTGTTACTGGTATGTGAAAGGCACAACTCCCCCCATACGTTCCTCCTCCCCTCCCTTTCATCCTATACCGCATTTTCCTCCGCCTAGTGAGGAAGGGAGGGGGGGAGGGAGGGAGGGAGGGAGACTATTCTTCTCTTTCCCAGGATGTGACCGAGAAATTCATGTGGGAAGCTGCCTGAACAGACAAGAAAACATGTACCTATATAGCTCACTGCAATATATGCCTTCCAAGGAGGTTTCGGCCAGGAATGGACCCTCATTCGAGCACTTCCTGTGCTACTTGATTTTGTGTATCTGCAACGTCTATACACAACTTTTGCCACATGCGCGCCCCCTCGAACGCTATTGGAATATCAACATTAATTATTGTAATATTACATTAATTAATGATTCGTATGCAGGTGCTCAGGGAGGAAGTGTGGCACGAGCGCTCATAGGCAGCGGGCAGTACCGCGTGCGGGGCTGCACCCGCGACCCATCCTTGGCCAAGGCTCGGGCGCTCCAGGAGGAGCTGCAGGGCCAGGTACAGCTGGTGAAGGCGGCGCAGGAAAACTACCAGGAGCTTCTAGACGCCTTCCAGGGCGCCTATGGAGCCTTCATTGTGAGCCTTCCGTGGCTCCCTCCTTCCCCTGGCTCGGTCGATCCACCTTCGATCACGTCCGGCCGTCGTATATGTGCGTCGCTATTTTTGCGCTGGTGCTTTTATTGGTCACTGAGGGGGGGGCGAGCTGAATTTTTGCGAATTTGTGTGGCACCAGCATTATGCATATGGGCAGTGAGCAGTTTCGGAGGTTTGCGGTCGGGTACTTGTATCGTCCTGCCTTGTTCGTTGAATGGTAGAGTCGCGGCTGCAAGCTTGCAGTTTAAGACTGAAGTGGCCGTGTTCTTCTAGTGCATGCAGCTTGCAATAAAGAGATGAACTCAGTCTGAGCCCATCTCGTTATCCCCAGGGGGTGCTCTCAATGTTCAACACTTTCTCCTTTTTCCCAGTTAGAGGTGCCCGCAATGCAAGGATATAGCAAGGCCTCCCTCCCTCCCTCCCTCCCTCGTCCACGTCTCTTTGTGATGCACGTGAGCTCTTGCCACTCTGTCTTAACTCCCTTTTTTCTTCTTTTTTTTTCTTTTTTTTTTCTTTTTCTTCTTCTTTTTTTGATCAATTTACAGACGCGTCGGTCACGGAGAGCGCGCAGATGATGGTTCCCCCCGCCGAGTGCAACGGCATTGTGGAGTGCGCTGTCACCGCGTCCTCCTACTCTGCCCGCATCAAGAAGAGCACCGCCGCCACCACCTCTACCTTTAAACCTTGAAGAATAACATAGATTATTTCTTATGGAGTACACCGCGACCTGCTCGTTCCGAATCGACGATCCTGTCAAATTGAAGATCCCCCAGAAATGTACCCGGTTGTAGCCAAGCCTTAGGAATCATACTTTTTCTCTATGATGAGTACCTGAAAGTTCAAACCTTAGCCCCTTGTCTAAAATCAGCGGAGAATCAACTCAAGTAGCGGAGTGGTCTCCCACGCAACGTAACGTTAGCCCCCTACAGAGGCTCTAGAGCTGTCACGGCCCCCCCATTCGTTTCGCACGTCGCTCGGCCGGCCCAGTGCAATTGGGCTTATCGCTGACTTAAACGGCGTGTTACCTGCGTTGATGACCACCTGTCAATATCTTTGGGCCCCTCATGCGGTTGTCTCGCTCGATCTTCTCTCCTTAAGAGTGAATGGATCTGGACTTGCAGCAATCAAGGACTGGCCCCCCTGCTACGGTTTTGACCATCCCTTGCGCTTGAGGGGGTGGGAAAAACTGCATGACATGGCAGCTATTTGGGCCTATGCCCATTTGTTAGTCATGTGGTGACATAGCAGTCTTTGCTAGTAGCGAGTTTCTCCGGCCATTAGGTATTAGTGTGCTAATTCAGTCTGTACCAAATAGCACTCTGAGCCCTTTGTTGATACAACGGTAGGTGATAGGGGGAGTAACCGATTCAAGGAACTGAACTGGAGCTTGTTGTAATTATTTTAGATGAGATTCACCCTCATCCCCCAGGCTTGCACTGTCACTTTTATGTGATGTTTGCCCCCTACATGTCTTCACATATGATACTGCTCTGTGTCATATCCATGACTTAGCAAGTTTCAGCAGTTTGACTTGCGAATGTGCTGTTGACGCAGGGTAAGTACTATGTGTGGGAGAATCTGGAGCTCCAAATCTCCTTTTTTGTCAAGGCCGTGCACATATTTTCTCATCAGTTAAGTCTTCAGATCCATTGAATGCATCTCCATCCCCTCATCTGCTGCCAAGAGGCATGCAATGTCATGAAGTCTGATTTTGGAATGGTGTGTACATGCCTGAAGTGAATGAGCTAGTTATTATGTATTGCCAAAACTTTCTGGCACCAGTTCCAAATTACCAATGATGCTTCCTTCTTTTATACGCTAAACTCGAGTGACTCTGCGATTGCGCGTGACTAGAATGCATAAACCTACAGTGTATGACCCTGACTCTTGACTATCTATTGCAACATTATTGTAAATATAATCTCATTCATCGTGCATGATTGGCATACGCCAAGTCTTCCTGCATTCCTATGTCATCACAGAAGTCCATTTCATATGGCACGTACCTGTCTTCTAGCGTATGGATGCGTGCCCGTGCCAGGATATAGAGCCATGTATGTGTGATCCAAATACTGCGTTAGTTCAGAACCTGTACAGGCTGGTTGGGCGTATAAGGTGAGACA
Source organism: Mesotaenium endlicherianum (assembly GCA_009602735.1). Lineage (NCBI taxonomy): Eukaryota > Viridiplantae > Streptophyta > Zygnematophyceae > Zygnematales > Mesotaeniaceae > Mesotaenium > Mesotaenium endlicherianum. The sequence goes on along the minus strand of WELA01009288.1, from coordinate 122,795 downwards.
GAAGCAATGAAGTAAATGTCATGAGCGATGAGTTGTATTTCGATAGTGAGTACTTTTTGAGATAATTACCATAAATAATGCGATGCTTTGACAAACAATCAGCTAGCATCTGCTTCTTACGATGCACCGGCCAACCAGGTGCTCTTTATCACAATGCATGAAGTGCACTTTTGTCTTCGATACTCGAGCTTTGGATTGGGTTTGAGCTAGTCCCACCACGTCCAGTGGCGTGATCACGCACTGATCAGTAGATGATCTTGTCCATCGTAATATTTGACAAAATGTTAGCTGCTATGACCTCTTTAGAATAGCACATTGATTCATAGTGAGGAATATGTACACAACTGCTTTAAACCTGTTCTAAGCTTAGAAGTTTCCAAACATGTCCTTTTGAGATTGTGTTCATTTTCCCCACCAGTATTAACCACCACTTCTTTACAACCTATGTATTGAAACGCAAATGGTGAATAGGTAACGCCACATATGATTCCACCTACGACTGCACCACTTCTGTCCGGCCTCAGCAGCCCGCCAATATCATCAACCTAGAATCGGTGACAACTGAGAGAAGGGGACAAGGGAACAATATACTACTGGCTAGCTCTCTACTTTCTTCAAGCAGAAGAGACAGTACCACCTTTTGGGCATGATATAAGCAGTATACATTAAGATGCTAAGGTCGATGGAAATGTTCCAACGTGCAAGACTTATAGCTATCTTCAGTCAATTTTTTTGCAAACTAGCCTGCACGACTACGAGCAGGACCACTAGCTGCACACGCATGTACGTATTGCAAGAGCTCGACTTAGGTCGCTATTTCAAGAACTCTACATGCAATCGACTTATCTCTATAGTACACAATGTGATTCAAATTAGTCTGATGTACCTCACATTAGTCTACCCAAGTTCGCCACAATAATTGATCTCATTGAGCTTATCATGGTCCACCATCCGCATGCCATCCACATTGATCGTCACCATGTCCTCAAACGCGCCGCCCCACACGATGTCGCCGTCGACCATGGAGAACATTTCCGTGTGGAACACGGGGTGCATCGACGACCGCTCGCTTGCCGCCTGACACAAAAGAAACGGAAGGAAATGCGAGCAACGGATGTGGGAGGGATGAGAAGGCTACAGTACGAGGACGAGAGAGTTCGAACATCAATGTACGGAAGTTCCACATCGAGTACCCTACTGTTGTGTCATAGTAGGATGAAGCGTTGTACCTTTTGCAATCTTTTTCTTACATCTGCCCCCAACAGGGGCAGGGGCAGAAGGCCTCAGAGACATACTTCGTACACAGATGTTATCAGGCTCATCGGAAAGGAACAAGACTGCCAACTCTTAATAGCACTCGTGTGCTGAGGCGCCTTTCAAGAAGTGCAAGACGAAGCGTCACACAAGCGTGTTCTTTATGATCTCAGTCAAAGGCTTGGCAACTCCGCTTCCTTGTGACCTCCTCCGTTGGTCAAAGGCCAGACGACGATGTGCTCGTGCATCGTTCAGAAGTGAGAGGACTCAAACCACACCCACGCAGCCTTTGCACTTTTCGCAGCAGAGCGAGAGCAGAGGAGGCGACGCGCATGCATGGAAGCATACAGAGGCGTGAGAGACAGACAGGAGGAGGAAGTGCTCAGCCCAACGAGCACAAAAGCAAAGGCAACACCCGCGTGCGCAAGCAGGCAAACGAACTGGCAAACAGACGGAGGCATGAGAGACAGGCGCAAGGGGGTGATGGGGGTGCTCCCTTACAACAGAGAGGAGAAAGACGGCGTCGTCGTCCTCCAGGTGGCTCATGTCGCGGTTCCACAGGGGGCTGCTCTCGTCGATCACGTGCCGCACCAGCATCCCATACCTCAGCAGCGCAGCTTCGGACCGGACCTGCGATTGTTGCAGAATAGGAACAGAGAACAAGGGAAGGAGAGAAGGACAGGGAGGGGCCTCCAGCGCGTGAGTTCATCTGCGGATATGAGCCCTTCTGGTGTCAAGTTGGGCAGGGATCCGGCATGCGTGCTTTGGACCGAACCTCCGCAGCGCAGCTTCGGGCCGGACCTGCATTCCTGTCACGAAGTGCAAAGAAGGAGGTCGGCACGTTCTTCCACTGCGCGGGCATGTCTGCAGATCTGCCCTCTTCTGAACTTTTATCGCACACAGGCGCAGCATGCGTGCTTTGCTTCCGGGGCCAGCCATCAGGGTCATCAGACGCTTACCGTGCCCAGCAAGAGGCAGTGCGCCTCGGCGACTCCAACAGCAAAAGGACGCGCACATCTGTAGAAGCATGTGCACACATTCACAGAGCATGCTCGGGACCCCTAAAAGGCTGGACTCACATTAGACTCCCCCCC
>WELA01009288.1:88411-102244 GCA_009602735.1 Mesotaenium endlicherianum | reverse complement strand
TATGGACACTATGAATTCAACGTGATGCCATTTGGACTGACTAATGCTCCTGCTACCTTCATGGGTGCCATGAATGACATTTTCAGACCTTATTTGGATAAGTTTGTGCAAGTTTTCTTGGATGATATTTTAATTTTCTCAAAAGATGAAGTTCAGCACACTGAACACTTAAAGACAGTCCTGGACACTCTGCGGAAAAATCACTTATATGCTAAAATGAGCAAGTGTGATTTCTTTAAGGAAAGTATTGAATTCTTAGGCCACGTTGTCAGTAAAGAGGGCATCAGTGTGGATCCTAAGAAAGTCCAGACCATAAGGGACTGGCCAGTACCACAGTCTGTCTCTGAAGTTAGATCCTTCCTCGGGTTGGCTAACTACTATAGGAGATTTATTGAGAATTATTCCACAAAGGCCAGTAAACTGACTGACCTTACTAAGAAAGACATCGGGTATGTGTGGGGGGAAGAGCAACAGGCTGCCTTCCAGACCCTTAAAGATGCCCTTTGTTCTGCCCCAGTGCTAGCCGTGTATGACCCCAGCAAACCGGTGCAGGTGGTTACTGATGCCTCTGACTTTGCCATGGGTGCTATTTTGTTACAGCCTGCTGACAAAACCACAAAGGATGGTAAGGTACGGCAGGAGTGGCATCCTGTGTTGTACGAGTCTATGAAATTTAATCCAGCGGAGATTAATTACTCTGTGCATGATAAAGAGCTGCTAGCTATCATTCATGTACTCAAACAGTGGAGAGCATACTTACATGGTAAAGCTTTTAAGGTGATTACGGATCATCTAGCTCTGACCCACTTTCAGAAGAAGTCCAAGCTGTCGAGGAGGGAGAACCGCTGGAGCCAGATGCTGGAGCAGTTCCAAGTCCAGATCGACTACAAACCAGGGAAGTTGAATCCGGCTGATGCACTCTCTAGAAGACCTGACTTGCAAGAAAGGAACTTTAGGGTTTTTTAAGTGTCAGCATAGTGACAGAGGGGACAGCCTGGCCCACATAAAGCACCTTAAGCTGAAGGAAAAAGGGCCTTGCACAACAATACATCACTTAACTCACCCTAAAACACAAATCATACATTTATGTTTAGCGCATCGCAACTACGTCAACTTTTAGCAGTCATCCTGTAAGGTAAACAGCAGCGAATTCACTATACTAATACTAACATACTTCTTGCAATCCCTATGACAAAGGTCCGTATCCTACTAACTTGTGCCCTGGTTACATGCACAGGATGGCGCCCACCACACAAAAGGAGGACAGAAAGCGCAAGGCAGAAGAAGCCAGGAGGACAATGGAGCAATACGAGAAGGAGCTGGCGGCGACGTCCCTCACCAGGAGAGAACAAGAAAGGGTCCGCAAGCAACAAGAGGCGGCAGAAGAGGCACAGAGGAAGAAGGATCAGGAAGCGGAAAACCTCAGGAAGGCTGAGGAGGAGAGACAGAAGAAACAGCAAGAAGAAGCGGCAGCGGCAGAAGAGGAGAAAAGAAAAAAGATTGAAGCGGACAGACAGAAGAGCTTGGCCACTTACAGGTATACTGTGGTGGGTGGCCAAAACTTCGATAACCTGAAGGAAGCATTGCTAGCAGCCCAGGAGATCAACAGGCTGGAACAGACAACACTGCTACAGGGGGAAGGGGCTGCAGCACTGGACAGGTACATCGAGACACACACCGGCGTGGTCCTTTACGAAGATTATGCCAAGATGGTGGGCTATACAGCAGAGCAGGCCCGGTATCTTGCAGATGATTCAGAGGACAAGCCGGTCCCCATACCGGGAATAGTGGGAGATCAGAGACTCATCCGGATGGTGAGCATGCGGCCCGATAGCTTTAAGGATACGGTATTCTACCTCACACTACTGCCAGCTTACAATGGAGTTGAGAGAAGGAGTTGGGAGTACTTGGCCAGGGAAGCAGGACAACAGATGTTCTCTCCCCACTGGTTCCCGTGTAAACTGAGGAAGGCTGAGCACGGACCCCAGTACTACCAGCAGCCAACAGACTGGAGGTGGATGACCGTCACAAATAAGAAGCAGGAGTGTGACCGAGCCCAACCGGATGACTTCCACTATAGCCTAGACGGCTATCTCATCCTACCACCTCACATTGCCCCTTGGGACCCCAGGCTGAATGGCTGCTTGAGCAGTATGAATGCAGAGACCAAAGAGCATAGGAGGAGGGGAAGAGACTACTTCTCTAAGGGAAAGCATGCCTTTGTCAAATGGGCAAAGAATGCAGGCCGGATAGATATCAGCAGGCTGAAGGCCAAACAACCTCCAGCGCGCCCTAAGAAAGGGAGGTCGGTAGACTACTCCATGTCTACTAGGGAGCAGGACGACTTAGTGGACGAGACCCCTACTCTCTCCGAGGAGGAGGATGAGGAGGATGAGGAAGAAGAACAAGGCAGAGGAGAAACATCAGCAACAGGTACTCAGGATACCCAGGGGCAGGCAGGGGCGCCTCATAAAGAACCACGATCAGGTATTTGGAATGTGATCCCCGTTATGGCGACAACTGGACCCCGTGCTCGCTCCCCCAGCCCACCTGCCCAAGCAGGGGAAGAAGCTGATCAGACTGTTATGGGCAGCAGACACAGGCAGAAATCCCCAAAGGACAGGGGTACCAGAAGAGGGACACGCGGGTGGGCCAGAGGTATGCCAGCCTCCCTTTCCGCTCAAGGGCATGTACCTCTAGCCAATGTATTTCAACATCCTACTGGAATGCCTGTCTATGTGGGGATCAACACCCAAGTGGTTGAAGAGCAGGCTACCATCCTTTGTTCTCCTCGAGGTCCAACTTTAGAGCAAACAGGGTTCTTTAGAAGGCCAGCTGACAGACCTAGAGGGCTGTCCAGATCTAGGTCCAGATCTCCGTCTCCTGATCTTGAAGCCCCAGGAACAACCCCTTAAAGTGACAGGGTGAAAAGACAGTCAGTAGGGGAGGCTGGTCAGGGTCAGTTCCTTAATTTAAAGCTTTTGCAGTTTAATGTTGTCGAGGCGACAACAAGTTAAGTTGGAGGGATTGTAATGAATCAGTATATTAGTAGATATAATATTCATTTAAATATAATAGTTAATTAAGTTCAGCCTGCTGAACTTTAGTTAATAGTCAGTCTGCTGGACTTTACATAATTATCAGTTTAATGACTCAGCCGGAAGCAGCAGGCTGAAGTCCATATAAGTCAGCTTGCTGACCCATTCTTTGACAGCCAGCTGACTTCCGTACTCGGTAGCAGCGAACTGCCTTGATATGCATCTAAGTGCGATATGCTAGATGAATAGCCAGATGACATCCCTATGATGGATGGCTATTCGGGATGATGGGAGATGGCGGTGGATTTGGTTAACCGAGGTCCTACCAACGTGGTTAACTCCCGGGTAGGCGGTGCCATCGCACTGACCGTTGAACAGTAAACTCATTCCATGTACATATGCTAGGCATTGCTCTCGAGTTCGGCATTCGGAAACGAGGCCAACTCTCTTGTACAGCTTACTGAGAGAGATCTGAATCCAAGGCGAGAAGCCATTGATACGCACTGTCTTCTAACCTTGCTTATGTATGAGTTTACTGATTTGCATTATGGATGCTAGTTTACTCGCATTTGACTTACGAGTATTGTTCACTGCTAGTGTATTGTCCTTCGCCGTTTTACCAGTTAACGGAAAATACCATAGAGATTACTTGCTGATATAAAGATCTTATTTTAATTGTTAATCGCTTATTTGGTAAGTCGATTCATTTCACCCATGGACGCGGACAGCTTCAAGGACTCAACACCCCATAACAGGTTCAAGGCCATGTACAACGAGGTGGAGAGGAGGAGCTGGAAATTCGTGGCCAGGGAAACCAGTCAGCTGGACTTTGCAGGGCACTGGTACCCTTGTACTCTTAAAAGGACAGACCCTGCCTTCTTTCAAAAGCCCACCGATTGGCGGTGGATGACCATCAACATGAGGGACCAGCAGAATGACAGGGCGACGGATGAGGATTTCCTGACAGACCTAAAGGGGAACATAGTATTGCCCCCCCACATTGCGGCTCGGGACCCAAGATTGGATGGAGTCAGAGACTGCATGAGCCAGGAGATGCAGGGGGACAGAAGCAGGGCCCGAGAGTCATTGTCCAAAGGGAAGCACGCTTATGTCAAATGGGCAAGTAAGCAGGGGGAAAGGGACCTCTATGCGGTCCGGGCTCAGCAGCCCCCACCAGCACCCAAAAGGGGAAGGTCAGTGGGATATTCTTTTTCTCGGGAAGAGCTGGAGCAGCTGACAGAAGAGACCCCAGAAGTCTCAGAGGAACCCGGGGACGGAGAGGAGGAGGAGTCAGAGGAAGACGAGGAGGAAGGCAAGGAGGAAGACACTAGCCCCGCCGTGATCCTGACGCCTGCCACATCCCCTGTAAGGGAGAAGACGGGGTTGGCCATGCAGCAACTCGCTGAAGAGGAGGATATCACTTGGCTGGGGACTGCCAGAGGACAGACTCCATCTCCAGGCAAGGAGACCCAGTCAGATAGAGCAGACAGGAGGGCTGCTCGGGAGATAGCCAGAGGCCTGCCAGCATCTCCCTCGCAGAAAGGGCATGTACCCTTGGCTCATGTCATGCAACATCCTTCTGGGATGCCGGTATACGTACCTGTCAGTTTGAGGGCTGCCCAGGAGAAGGCTGCCTCCCTCCAGACTGTGCAGGAGGAAACAACCCAGTTACTGCGTTCTCCGCGAGGTCCTTACACGGAACCCCCCTCTCTGACAGGCTTCAAAAGACCCCAAGACAGGAGGAGGTTTGGCTCCCCTGAGTATAGAGCCTCAGGGACATCTCCCTCCTAATGGCAGCAGGATAGGGACGGAAGACAGTACACTGTTATTTGTGTTAGTGTTGTCGAGGCGACAACATGATAAGTTGGAGGGATTGTAATGAATCAGTATATTGGTTGACATAATATTCATTTAAATAATATAGTTAAATAAGTTCAGCCTGCTGAACTGTAGTTAATGATCAGTCTGCTGGACTTTATATTTAATATCAGTTTAATGACTCGGCCCGAAGTAGTAGGCTGAGGTCATCTTAAGTCAGCTTGCTGACACATTCTTTGACAGCTAGCTGACTTTCGTACTCGGTAGCAGCGAACTGCCTCGATATGCATCTAAGTGTGGTATGCTAGATGAATGGCCAGATGACATCCCCATGACGAATGGCGATTCGGGATGATGGGAGATGGCGGTGGATTTGGTTAACCGAGGTCTTACCAACGTGGTTAACACCCGGGTAGGCGGTGCCATCGCACTGACCGTTGAACAGTAAACTCATTCCATGTACATATGCTAGGCATTGCTCTCGAGTTCGGCATTCGGAAACGAGGCCAACTCTCTTGTACCAGCTTACTGAGAGGGATCCGAATATAAAGCGAGAAGCCATTGATACGCACTGTCTTCTAACCTTGCTTATGTATGAGTTTACTGATTTACATTATAGATGCTAGTTTACTCGCATTTGACTTACGAATATTATTCACTGCTAGTGTGTTGTCCGTTGCCGTTCAACTAGTTAACGAAAAATACCATAAAGATTACTTGCTGATATAAAGATCTTTATTAATTGTTAATCGCCTATTTGGTAAGTCGATTCATTTCATATCCACTCCATCTTGCTTGTCTCCTTGAGAGATACGACTGCGTCTGGAGGTGCTTTGATGCCTCGTGGTCCGTGGTGACCAGTACCTTGCGTCCTTCAACGTAGCAGCGCCAAACCTTCAAGGCATGTACAATCGCCAATGCCTCTCGCTCCGTGGTTGTATAATTTTGCTCGTCTGGATTTAGCTTCCTTGACTCGTAGGCGATGGGCTGCAGTCCCTTGCCTTGGTCTTGAAGCAGGATTGCTCCTATTGCATAGGAAGATGCATCGGTGATGACGTGGAAGGGCCAATCTGGGTTTGGACTTGGGAGTGTGAGCACCGGGGATGTGGTCAATCTTCGCTTTAACTCTTGAAATGCCTCTTCCTCTTTCTCGGTCCATGTATATAGCCTGTCCTTCTTGAGTAGATCTGTCAGGGGGGCTGCTATGTGCGAGAAGCCTTGGATGAATTTTCTGTACCAATTGGCAAATCCCAAGAATGACTGGAGTTCTTTCTTGGTCGTGGGGGTTGGCCATTCCTCCACCACCGTGGTCTTCTTGGGGTCCATCTTGATGCCATCAGCAGTCACGTGGAGACCTAGGAACTCCACTTCTTGTTTGGCAAACTCGCACTTTGACTCCTTCGCAAATAGCTTGTTTTGCTTCAATACTTCAAGGACTTCTTTCAAGTGTCTCGCATGCTCTTCAAGGGTCTTGCTGTAGATAAGGATGTCATCGATGAATACCACCACAAATCTGTCCAACATGGGCTGAAATATGGTGTTCATCATAGTCATGAAAGTTGCTGGCGCGTTGGTGAGTCCAAATGGCAGGACCATGAACTCAAAATGTCCATATCTTGTCCTGAATGCCGTCTTCTCTATGTCCGGTTCTGCGATGCGAATCTGGTGGTAGCCGCTCCGTAAGTCAATCTTCGTGAAGTACTTGGCTCCAACCAGCCGGTCCATGAGCTCATCCATGCGCGGCAGCGGGTATCGATTCTTGATGGTGATCTTGTTGAGGGCGCGATAGTCCACACACATCCTCAAGGTACCATCTTTCTTCTTGACAAATAGCACCGGGGCTCCAAATGGCGACTTGCTAGGTTGAATGAAGCCATGCTCCAGTAGCTCCTTGATTTGCTTCTTGACTTCGTCTAGCTCCGTGTATGACATTTTGAACGTAGGCCGAGAGATGGGCTTGCTTCCGGGCTCCAACTCTATCTTCTGGTCTACGAATCTGTTGGGGGGTAGGCCCTTGGGCAATACCGGGGAGAACACTTCTTTGTAGTCCTCTAAGACTTCTTGTATCTCCTTGGGAACGGGGCTGCCTTCTTGACTCTCGATGTCTTTCTTGATGTCTTTTGGCGTGATCAAGGCCAAAAGAAGCTCGTGTCCCTTCCTCACAAGTCTTTTGAGTTGGAGGGCGGACAATAGTATCTCGTGTGTCGGCTTCTGGATGTCTTGGGTCTGGATATTCTGGATTGCGCGCAAAATACAGATTCTTGAAGTGATGTCATTCTTGATCTTGATAGTACCGGTCCTCCAATCAACTTGGGGGTTGTGCTTGGTCAACCAAGGCGTCCCTAGGATGACGTCGTACTTGCCCAATTGCATGGGGGAGAACACTACTCTATCCTTGAAGGACTTGATAGAGAGTGCCAAGGGGTACGTCTTCTTGGAAGGGGTAGTATAGGAGAATCCATCGGGCATCATAATCTCCTCGTCGTGGTCAAGAGTTCGCATAGTAATACCGTGCTTGGTGGCAAAATCTGCAGCAATGAAGTTGCCTTGAGCTCCGCTATCCACCAAGATGTGGACCTTCTCTCCTCCAAGGTAACCTCTCAAACTCATTGGGGCTGGAACGTCGTCTTCAACGGGGGTCTCCACCTCACTTGGCGTGTTGCCTTCTCGTGAAGTGGGTCTTGGGGTGGTAGGCTCCTGGCCTACCGGCGCTGTCCGTTTTTTGACAACTTTTTGGGGCATGAAAGTGCACGATGGCCCTTTTCCTTGCAATAAAAGCATATTCCAGCCGTCATGAGAGCTTCTTTTTCAGCAGGGGAGAGTCTTGCTTTCACTCCTTGCTGGTTTCTTGCATCATAAGTGTCATTGGAGGGTCTTCCACTCTTCCGGGCAGCCGCGGGGTCCCTTTTAATAACTCCGATTGGGTGTGGATCCACATTTGGATGTGGAAGGGGCTGCGTACACCCGCGTCGCCGATACCCGTGAAGATGAAGGCACGGAGTGCTTGAAATCCAAGGTATCCACCTTTTGGGCCACTTCAATGATCTTTGAGAAGTCCGTCAAGTCGCGTAATTCCACTTCCTTTGCCACCTTGGGTATGAGGCCAAAGATGTAATGGTCAATCTTCTCCTCGAGAGACATGTTGGGAATTTCAAGAGTGAGGGCGTGAAATCTGGATGTATACTCTTGAATGGACGTCGTTTGCTTGAGATGGTGGAGCTTTCCTCGGGCAATCTTCTCCGCATTGATGGGCATGAATTGCTTCTTGAGGGCCTCACGAAAATCTGCCCATCTTGCATATGATGGTGGGGGCTCTTGGCCGAGCATGGGGTGCGCCATAGCTTGATATATAGCCGCTTGATAGTTACGCCACCATGATGTTGCTGCTCCTCTAAGTAAGGTAACGGCAAAGGGAACGTAGTCCTCCTCGGGTACTTCAAGGAACGCGAGGTACGTCTCCACTTGGTAGAGCCATAAATTCAGGTTGGCACCTTTCCCGGGGTTGAAAGTGTCGGGTTTGCCGGGCTTGATGAGTTTCCTTGCTCTCGTTGGCTCTTGTGGAGGCGCTTGAGCCGGGGCTGGATTTTGAGCATTGCTCGCAATAGGGGCAACCATGGCAGCCATAGCTTCTCTTGACGCTTGCACGGTTGCTTCATAGGTGGCCAAGCCCACTTGGTTGTGGACGGTCATTAGGAAGGCTGCCCACTCATTTGCGGGAACTCCTTGTGGTGGGGTCAACTTTGCTATAGCGGCTGCCACGGGATTTGACGGTGCTCCTCCTTGTGGTGCTTCTTGTTGTTGCAGATTTCCTTAAGTAGGCTCTCCCATCGGCGCTGGAGGAGGGTGTACTCCGCCTTGTGGTGCTTCTTGTTGTTGCAGATTTTCTTGAGTGGTTTCTCCCATCGACGTTGGAGGAGGTTGTCTTGGAGAGGAAGGGCTTCCTTCGAAAGCTTGCTGTTGGTCTTGAGGATCGGCCATCTTCATGTGCTACCAAAGTGCCTAGCTCCGATACCACTGTAGTGAAACAGATAAATGAAGTACTTAGTGAAATATAATGCTTTATCTATTCAAGACAAGGATCTTTGAACACAAGTGGTAGCTTCTTGAAAGAGAGATGGCTTCTTGAAAGTTAATATGTTTCTGGATTTTGGCAAGTACAAGAGTGAGTCTTGAATGTCTTTCTATGTTCTAGCTCTTGTTTATATACTTGCTAAATAAGTAATTTCTAGGAAGGTGTATGTTGATGTGTTGGCACCCAACACATCCCAAAACGTGCCACCTCTTTCTAGAATAATGTACACATGTCCTTTTGACGACTTTTGCCACGTGGAGTTCTTCTAGGTCTTTTCTCAAACTTCGAAAATGCCTTAGAAGGTTCAAAGGACATGAACCAAGTCACTAGAGTACCTATTCACACTTGAATTCACACAATACTACTCCAAATATATTTGAAAATATTAAAATATACGCAAACTAATATATAATAACTCAAATCACTACAGCATGCAAGCTAAGCGTTGTGACTAAGCACTGGCATTCTCGAGAGAGGACAGTGTGTGGTGCCTGTGAAAGGCACGAGTCCTTCCTGAAGCTGCCTCATTCTTGCTCGCATCGTTGTCAAAGGAAGCTGAAGAAGCAGAAGGAGCGCGAAGAAGAAAGGAGTTCCTAAGGCCATAGAAGGGCCGGGGCGCCACGCTTCTACCGACGCTGGAAGATTTCTTCCTAAGTGTATCATAGAAAGGTTAGGCCTCAGAAGTTTCCAAGAGAGGATCTCGCTGGTGGAAAATAGAGAGCTGCAGAATAGAATCTGTTAGGAGATTAGTTTAGATTGAGGTCAAACGCCGCAAGCGTGCAAGGGTCACTTAAAAATGGTGAGTGCTGTGATAGTTTCCAAGTTCTCAGAAGTCTCAATTGTCGAATTGCTGATAGCAAGAGTGATATTAACAAGTGAAGCTCTCAGTGAAGAATTGAGTGAGCCCAGCCAAGCAGTGAAGAGCTGTTAAGGCGCGGTGTTGAGCGAAGAGTTTAGACCAGGCCAGCATAGATGTGCAGCTCAGAGTTCTGTAAGCTGTGACTTGTGGAAGTTAAGCGAAAGCCTTGAAGGGCGATTTTCTCTGAACTTGACATTGCCTGTTAAGCTGCTTAGACGTGATTTCTGCAAACTACAAACTTGTTCATTTTGTAAACCCTCAACTTGGGCGAAAGCCTGTGTGGAAGTAAGACGATTCTGTCCTTGTAAGGGAAACAGAATATAAGCTATCTTTTCGGAAATTTCTGCTAAGTGTTGAATGAGGAACTGGTTGAACACGGGAAGCACTGGGTGGGGGATGCCTCATCGCATGATGAAAATGCAAGAAGACCAGGAATGGGTCAAACCCCTACCAGTCTGTCACCGACACACGTGCAAGGGACGATCAATCCGGTCGATCTCCACTTGCATCGACGCACCGACACGTCAACCAAGTCGAAGGCACACGTGCTGAGAAGCCACGCACTTGTCACGTACTCGTCAGGGGTCCGACGCTGTTAGGCACGACATGAATGATTACACATCACAAGCTTAAGACGTTAATCGCCGGTAGCAACGGCGTTTGACAGAAATGAAACCGGTCGACAACGGAGGGCCAACCAGGCCGCACCCTCGCGCATGCCCGCGCACGTTTTGACCCTTGCTCCCTGCTTGCTCCCACTTGCTCCAGATTCCTTCAGATCGCTTCAGATGCCCTGAGTTGCCGCGCTCATGTCAACTGGTTTTCAACTGATTTCAGCGTTGAAATAAGCGTGCTTTTGGGCCGACCTATTCTGCACCTACTCGTACGAAAATAGGCGCAGTACCGGCTGTCAACAACGTAAGGGGCGCCGAGCGGCACCAGGAGTGCCCAAAAGTGGCCCAACCTGGCCCACCCAAAGGTTGCCGAAAGGCAGCCGCTGAGTCAGCTACTGAGCGTGCCTTATTTGGACGACGTGTTCATCTGTGCATCGTTTTAACCGAGTCAATCCTTTAAATTTTCAGTTCAGGTTCAGTTCGATATCATTTGTTCGATGAAGGCGGTTCCCTCCGTACATATAGCTCTGGAGTCCGAATGCTTCCAGTTTCTTCCCGATTCCGTCATCCTTGGAGAACGGACGACAGATGGCACGAAGCGTCGTGAAGGTTGCAGCATCAAGCAAGCAAGTTGAACGGGTCCTGTCCAGTCCTGTCTCGAAAACTGCTCTATTGTCCTCTTCCTCGCAAGAATCCAGTCCTTGTTCACCTCCTCGTTGGAACATTTGACTTCTCCATATCTTAGTGCGTTGGTTGACAACTTTTCTGCTAGCTCGTCAGTAAGCTTGCAACTCAGCTCTGTCGAAAAAGTATATTGTATGTACTTCGCCTTGACATCTGGAGGTTTTCACTTGTGCTAATTTTAACTTTCTCACGCACATCAATCACATAAAGCCGCCAAGATAGGGGACTTAAAAGAATCCACCGCCATGGTGGGCGATCTGTTAAGTATTCAGCCTGCAGAGCTCAAGTTCCCATGTAAGTAGCGTAACCTTATTCCCCTCAGGTCCTGTTTCCTTGTGGTTTGCTCGAGATTATGGATTTCCCTTGTGTTTAAAATTTTGTATATGTACGATGCGCTAGCCAGATGACTAGAGGCCTAGTCTCTCAGTGGCTCTTGCAGGGTATGTCTATGCTCGGAAGGTTGACAGTCATGTCATAGTCATCAGTTCTTGAATACCTGTGTTAAGATATCCTCATTGTCATTTTGCAGTTGAGCTCAAGAAGCAGATATCGTGCTCCTTACGGGTGATTAATGTCAGCTCTGAATATGTCGCTTTCAAGGTTTGCACGCCTCATCTTGGCGTGGTTTTGCTGATTAAGACTAGCGGGTATATGCTGACATATAAAATTTGCTAGTCGTAGTAATTATCGATGAGGCAGGCGTAGCCGGGAATAATAACGTGATGGGTAAGGCGGAAGTACTTGTACTCTGTTGACCTCTTGGGTGGATGGGGCACGTTGATTATCATAGCTCCCTGATAGCCTCCTGGGGGTCGGATGTCCAATTATGGATGTTATTCTTGACTGTCCTTGCTTCCATGAATTAAAGCCTACTGTCAATATGCTTTCACAGCTTATGTCTGAAGGATATGCTGAGGGTTTTATAGGCTTATTGCTGGTACCTAGGGAACAGGTTAGCAGTCCCTTGCTGTCAGTTCTGTGGATTCGAAGGTTTCTGATTTGGGACCTAGCTCCTTTTTCACAATACACGCTGTTATGGAAGCAGGGGCAAGGGGCAACATGTCGTAAGGATGTGACTTGCATGTTCTGGATTGATGTGGCGAGGCAACTTCTATGTTTAGGGTTGCAACATACTTGATGTTCTAAATCATGCTGGGGGAAACAGGTTCGCATTTCTGATCTGTAAAATTTGTGGTTGGGATTCTTCCTGATGTACAAAGAATATTTTAGGGTAGGAAAGGTGTGGCCGCTTTTTGCAGGCCCGAAGGAACTTCAGAGGTAAAACTTACTTCTATTATGTGGGGTTTCTGAGCAGGTCAAGACGACGTCACCTAAAAAGTATTGTGTGAGACCTAACACGGGCATTGTACCCCCTCAAAGCAGTGCAGAGGTCATAGGTACTTTTCTCTAAACTTGACATGTGTTCATTCATGCACAACGAAATCACGCAGAGGTTACAAATGTGAATCAGAAGATGGCTCTTGACCTCTGGTGTAATTTTGTGTAAGTCGACATTTTTTTGTTTTGCTGGTCAGTCAAAGTCGTAACATGGTGAGCCTGGTGTGGATGCTGGCACTATGCAACTGATTGCATAGTTGTCAGCAGTTTAAGTGGTTGTGCAGCTACGGTAGTGTGTAAAAATATATTTTACATGGACCAGGAAATACGATGATCACATAAAAAGCAGGCTTTGGCCAAGAGATGCTTTCTCATGGTGTCAGTCAACAGAGGTTTACTGTTCACATGATGAAGATGTTGTGTGGCTCATAGTTCCTTGATATGATACTTGCATCATAAGCTGTTGTAAAAGCATGCCCACACGACCACTTTTGGAATACAGGATGTTGGAAGTAATAAGATGTTTGTAGAGCAGTTTCTCTGGTGTGCCTTGATTGCTTGCTTCATCACATGGTACCTTAGTGATGTTTGGGAGTCTAGTATGAAGCTTGATGGTTCTTTCGTAGTTCCTGTCCTCCAGTGTTGAAAGTGTTTGTATGTACGCCTTGCTATAATCAGCTATTTTTGAATCTTATCTGGCTGCAGTAGTTTTGGTGGTGTCTTCTTTGTTGACAGTAGACATCCTTTTGCAGGTCTGCTGCCAATGTTACTGCCTCGTATTGTGTCACGCAGAGTTGTCTGAAGGGAATTGAAAAAAGTGATGTGAAGCATATGTATGTTAATGAATCAGCTTGACGTGTTTTTGAAAATCATGGCGCACTCATCGTCATCGTCTTCTTCACATGCAGTCACTATGCAAGCGCAAAGAGAAGCACCCCCTGACATGCAGTGCAAGGACAAGTTCCTCGTCCAGAGCGTCATTGTACCCCAGGGCTCGTCCTCAAAGGACCTCACTCAGGACATGGTAAGGCACCTGGGACGGCAGTCTAACCAGCAGTCAGCTTTGTCCCCTTCTCTTTTGCCCGTCATAGTCATCCAAGTTATGGTGGTCCTTCACGCAAAGTCCATGCTCCCATCATGAAGCTGGCACAGGAGTAGCCATGGTAACTGCCTTGAGGCTTGAAAGGATGAAGGGTGAGAGGTGTATTCCTGGATGGAGTTTGACCTAGTCCTGGGGGGGCACCTGGCTAGGGTGACTGCATCCAGTATTCAGCTGAGTAAATATGCCGGGCGGTGAGTCGAAGCAGCAACTTTGGAAGGACCTGGAAGTGTTAGTAACATATTGGTGGAAGAGATGGGGATGCAGCAAGCCAGTAATTTGAGGAAGCATTTTGGGCTGGGGAAGGGGGG
>WELA01009288.1:28695-43256 GCA_009602735.1 Mesotaenium endlicherianum | reverse complement strand
GGGGGGTTTCCCGGGGGGGTTCCGGGGGGCGCGGAGAGTTAAAAGGGAGGTGGGGGGAGGGAGGTGGGGCTGCTTTGCTCCAGCATAGGCTCGGCCTCGGGGGCCTCAATGGGGGCTGGAAGCTAACGTGGACAACTCTGGTGGTCGTGTGGCGGGCTCGTGGTGCGCCAGGTGTACATAGTGACTGTGACGGGGACTCCCTACGCCCTGGCAGCCCGGACGAATGCAGCCCTCCGATCGATCCAATCCAGGGCTGCGTTTCGGCAGCGTGCCGTCGCGCGCCACGACGGCATCCTGGAGGGCATGCTTGGGAGGTGGGTGCATATAAACGCGCGCGCTAGCTAGCGCGCGCGTGCTCTCAGGTGTGCCTGTGCCTGTGCCTGTTGTGAGTAGAACGTCCTCTGTTGGAGGTAGTATGTGTGGAGTTGAGAAGCATAACGCATTCATACTAGTATGTGTGTATAGCATACTCGAGACAAACGAATAGATATGCACTCACACTCGCACACGCACACACACACGCACACGCACACGCACACACGCGCGCACGCATCCATACTCACACGCACACACTTTCACCTCTTTCTTCAGGAGAGTATATGTGTGTCTGGAAATAAGCGCTGGAAAGGCTGTGTCTATGCGTGTGTGTCTAAAAGGCATACTTGCTCTTACTCTATTCTCTGACTATATGGCTTCTTATTGCATTTTCTGAGTAGATAGTCACATCAGTTTTGTCGAGGACTATCAAACTTGAGGTGATGTGTGATGCATGCTGCACTGCCAAGTATATTTCGGACATGCTGTTTTGGCCTGACATGCTGTTTTAGCCTGACCCCAATTTTGTTCCGCTGCACATGCACGGGGAGGTTGGAATCTGGGAGAAACATTCATTCCGTTATCAATAGATTCGCAAATATATATGTATAAATACGTACATAGACATATAAGTATGTATATACATGTATACTTATTTATACATATATATGTATG
The DNA here is from genome assembly GCA_009602735.1 of Mesotaenium endlicherianum. NCBI lineage: Eukaryota > Viridiplantae > Streptophyta > Zygnematophyceae > Zygnematales > Mesotaeniaceae > Mesotaenium > Mesotaenium endlicherianum. The sequence continues at coordinate 42,266 of WELA01009288.1, read as the reverse complement.
TATATATGAAATCATACATTTTGTCACCAATAAATTTGCAACGATATATGTATAGATATATACATATATGTAGTTTTGTTTAGTTGTACATACAAATATATATACATATATATGAATAGATATCTATTTATTTATATGTATGCGTTATATGTGTAGATATGTTGCGCATACATATATACATGATTGGTTGTTATCTTGAGAGGTATTTGGTGGTGGTTTGAGTGTAAACGAATGACTTCGATATAATGATTGCGAAGTAGAAGTGGTTTATTCAATGATGATAACAGTAATTTAAGATGATCAACATCATTCTTGCATTTGTTAATCATCATATAACCCTCCTCTGCTTCCTCCCTTCGCCAAGTGCCGCTTGATTATTGGGCGTGTCTTGTGCCACGTGGTGTCTGGGGGGAGCAGGTCCGGCGCCGCCCGCGCCAAGCTGTACAGCTACACGGGCGTCCACAACGGATTCTCCGCCGCCCTCACTGCCGCCCAGGCCGCCCTCCTCCGAGGTGCGTCTGTTGGGCGCACGCTTGCCCTCATGCGCACGCACGCTTGTGTGCTCCCTCTCCCATCGCTCACTTGCTGTTCCAGCTGGAAGCCCTTCTTACTTGCCGCATGCATCCTTGCACGCATCGTGTGCATACGTGCATAATGTGTGTGCGTGCGCCCCGTGCCCTGTTGTACGGCAGCATCTTGCGCCCTTCCCTGAGGGTGACCTTTCTCTCCCCCCTCGTCCTCTTCAGTTATTGGTGGTCAAGCCACCTGACGGCGATACGGCTGTGGCTGGCAGCCCCGCCAGCCTTCGACTCTCGGCCAAAAAAATATATTGACATAAAATAAGCCCCAGTCCTTTCTTTTTCTATCCCCTCAAGTAGTTGGAGTTTTCCACTTGTACTCGCATCATAAGTATATCTACTTTTTCTTAGTTAATGTATTTACTCCTCTATTATTCCATATTACTTTCATTCGCAATATTAAATGCCTAACTGTTTGCTTCTGGAGGTAGCAGGGCAGGAGGGCGTGCAGCAGGTGGTCGAAGACTGCGTGCGCCGCCCGCAGACCACGCGCTCCTACTCCTTCCTCGGCCTCGACGCGCCACGTGGCGGCGCCTGGGCCACCTCCAACGGCTCTGATGTCATCATCGGCCTCCTTGACACTGGTGCGTAAGCGGGCAAAGTGCTCACGGGCGCGTCTGCGTTGGTTTGGTGCGTGTGCGTGTGTGTGTGTGAGCGTGCGTGTGGGTATGGCTGCGGGTGGTTGTCATTGGGCGTGTGTGCGTGGCACGTGCATCTTGAGGGCGGTTGCATATGCGCGCATGCGTGTGAGCGTAGGCTGTGTGCTGCTGCTGGAGATGAGCTCCAGAGACGCGTCTAGGACTCCAAAGCAGAGTGGGCCAGGTGTCCCTCTCCCCCTCTCACGCGCAGCGTCATCCAGTCTCTTCTTCCCGTCCGGTCTCTCAGCACCTCAGCCTCGCTGAGCACGAAGGATTGGGTGCTCGGAATCAGTTCCGACGAGAGCTCCGCCGGTGAGGGAAAATGTTGATTCCCCCTCTTTTTTCATGCATCTGCGCATGTGGCCCTGTGTCTTTGCCCTTCTGCCTTCTGTCTCTTTCTCTCACAGTTTGTGGAAGTGACAGAAACCTGTCTGTGCTGTTTGCGTGTGGGGCGCACGTGTCTCTGTGTGCTGTTGCCACGTGGCAGGCGTGTGGCCAGAGTCGGCCAGCTTCAGAGACGCGGGCTATGGGCCTCCACCAATGAGGTGGAAGGGCACCTGCCAGCCGGGATTCGCTTTCATCCCAGCCAACTGCAACAAGTCAGCATCTGCCCCCCCCCCCCCGGCCCCCTTTCACCTACATGCACACACACAAACACACACATGCGCGCACGCGTGTGGGCGCTTCCTGCCCCTTTTTGCGCTCTTGGGAACGGACATGCCCATGCAGACATGCAGGCAGACATTCACGCTCATCCGCGCACTTATACGTGCATGGACACGCGCAGACGGATGATGACACGCCAACATGAGTGCGTGCATGCATGCATGTGCACCCCCACAGATGAATGCACAAGCACGTGAATGCCTCGCGCAGGGGTGGGTGCCTCTTGCACTCTTTGAGAGGGCCAAGGCAGCATGCGGGCGTGCGGGCGTGCGTGCCTCTCTGCCGGCTTACACTTGTGCGTGCACGTGTTTAGGCTCTTTTAGCTGCTCAGGATGCTGGGGAGTGCTTCCGTGCGAGCGTGTGTGCCTGCGTGCCTGCGCTTCGTCTGCCAGCTGGGAGTGCATGTGTGCGTGCTTGCGTGCGTGCTTGTGCGTGTGAGTGTGCGTGTGCGGGTGCGCGCTCTCTCAGCCAGTTGACCTTGCTTGTGAGCGAGTCCATGCCTGCTTCGGAGCACTGTGCCCGTGTGCGCATGCTTCACGTGTGCGCTTGCTCAGCAACTGTACTGGCCACTGAGGCCCAACAAAAGTCATCCCATGTGCTCGTGTTCTCAGTGCATTCTTGGTGCGCGCGCTTGCTCAGCAGCTACGCCCGGAATATGAAATCCCCCCCTAGCCTCACGCCCTGACACTGCCGAGTGCAGAACCCACAGTCTGCCAACTCCTGCACGCATGTGTCGCGGCCTCCTGTGTACTTCTGTGCGCACTTGTGCGTGCTTGCGTGCGCGTGTGCCCAACCCCAGCAAGCTTGCCGGGGCGCGCACGTCAGGGTAGACAGCTTCAAACACCCCTGCCAGTGTGTGCAGTGTGTGTGTGTGTCTGTGTGTATGTGTGTGGGTGGGTGCTTGCTTGCAACAGCAAGCTTTACCAAATCTCCTGCCTGCCTGCCTGCCTCCGCACGCTGAGTAGGCCAGGAGCCTCACCTGCTCCCGCTCAAGCTCACATGCTTCTGTGCTTTTGCTTGCTCCCTTGCGCTCGTATGAGGCTGGCTCGTTCTCAGCACGCCCAACGCCTCCCTTCCTTTTGCAGTGCGGTGCTTGCTCTCTCCGTGCGTCAGCAAGCTGTGTGCGCGTGCATGTGTCCGCTCCTGTTTCTCCTTCTCTCTGCACGTACTTGCACCCTCCCTGTGCGAGCTGGTGAAATGCTCCGCGCATGGTCCCGTGCCCTTTTCTTTCGCCCGTGCGCTCGCACATTCCCTCAGCTAGCTCATCGACTGCTCTGTGCCTGTGCGTGTGTGTGTGCCCGTGTGCGTGTGCCTGTGTGCATGCTCCCGTGGTTCTCTCTTCCCCGCATACGCCCTCGCGCCCGCCCGCCCGCCCGCCCGCCCGCCCGCAGCAAGCTGATTGGCGCACGGTTCTATGCGGACGGCTTTGAGCGCTACCGCAACGTCTCGCTTAACTCCGCGGCCAGCAGCGTGCGCTTTGGCGAGTACCGCTCCCCCCGCGACGCGCAGGGCCACGGCACGCACACCGCCTCCACCGCCGCCGGGTCCGTGGCCTCCCCTGCCACGTTCCTCGGCTCCAATTATGGCACCGCGCGGCCCGTGGCGTACGGCGCGCGCATTGCCATGTATAAGGTGCATGTGCTGCCCGCGTGCCCCCACCCGTGCAGCGACAGGACGGGGGTGTGCTGCCACTTGGTATTGTACCGTGATTTTTCTTGTACTGTGTGATGAGAAATATGTATGAACGTGTATATTTCACGTACACATGTATACACATACACATTACATGTATGTGCACATGTATGCACAGACATGTACATGCATGTTCATGTATGTTGTAAGTTGATATTCGCACTTATCGCCATTTTTCACTTCATTGTCTTGTGCAACGACCAGAATGTACTACAACCTCCGCTGTAATAAACAACTTTGTTCAGTAGCCGTAAAACAATCCCGCAATACTGAAACGCGTTCGCCTGGACCAGTATACGCAATAAGATAGGGCGGCCAGTGGCAGTCAGTCATGCGGCAGTCACAACTGTGTTCTGAAAAAAACCAGAGCGTTGCGCGCGTGGCAATGTGTGTGTGGGGGGCAGGTGTGCTGGGGGCATGGCAGCGTCGCCACCTGTTGCGATTCCGATATCCTGGCCGCGCTCGACGACGCAGTCGCTGACGGCGTCGACATCGTCTCGCTGTCCCTCGCGGGGCGGCCCCCTGACCCGGTGTTTGCTGAGGACGCGGTGGCGATGGGGACGCTCGTAGCCACGCTGGCGGGCGTGACAGCTGTCGCCGTGGGGGGCAACGCGGGGCCCGGGCCCATGAGCGTGGTGAACGCGGCGCCGTGGATTCTGACGGTGGCGGCGCACACGATCGACCGCAGGTTTGTCGCGACGGTGGCGCTCGCCAGCAAGGCCAAGTACATGGTGAGTGTGTGAATGCGTGCCACAGGAGGTTCACGAGTGGGCTGTGCATGTGCATGCATCTGTATGCGGAAGCGTGTTTGAATATCTTTGAGCGTGCGCGTGCACACATACTAGTGTGTGCGCACACATCTAGGCTAGTATCTGTGAAACACTGTCGTTATGTGCATCTACAGGCAGCAAGGTCTTTGCATGTACACACACACACACACACACACACACACACACACAAAAATAGGCACACAAGCGCGTGCATGCTGTGTCGCAGTGCTGCTGCCCTCTCATAGGTGCTGGTGCAGGGTTCTAGCACAGCTCCAGTCCCGCATGCGATGCTTTGCAGCCAGACTCTTGCTCTCCCTCTCTCTCTCTCTCTCTTGCCTTGCAGTATGGTTCATAGCTCCGCATTCTTGTTTTTTCCTCCTCGCGCTCCTCGCCTTCTCTGCCTGCATCTCCTCCCCTCCCTCCATCTCCTCCTTCCCCCCCTCCTTTTCTCCCCCCCTCCTCCCTCCCCCTTTCTCCTCTCACGTGCTGAGCTGAGCCGAGCCATTCTCACTCAGCCGGATGATTAACGTACCATTCAGCCCGCGTGGCACGCTCCCCTCCTGCCAGGTGGAGGTCTGGGTGCAGACNCCCCCCTTCCCCTCCTACGTCTCCTACCCCGTGTGCTTCTCCTCCAGGCCTGCCCTATACCCCTCACAATAAAACGGTGGGTAAAGAGTCAGTGATTTTAATCGAATTTGAATCACCAATTACGCGTGTTTTCACAAGCAGGGTGTGTCGTTGACGAGCGGGACGATGCCAGCTGGCGCCCAGCTCCCGATCATCCCCGGGGACAAGGGGGCCCTGTGGTGGAAGGACGCGGGGCTGGCTCTGTAAGTTCCCTCCTTTTGGACCACCTTGCTTTTTTTCCTCATGTATGTATGTGCGGGTATGTACGTGCATGCATGCGCACACACGCACATCGCACATGCACGCACTTCAGCACGCGCGCGCGTGCACACACACACACACACACACACACAACACGGGGGCGCGCGCATGGGCACATATATGCATGTGCATAACAACTGTTTTTCATCTCCTCTTCTCATGGATGCACGTACCTGAGAGTCTTCTCTCCTCGTCGCGCGTGCGCGCCTCTGTGTGCACGCGTGCGTGGGGGCGCGCAGGCTCTGCCAAGACTCGTTCCTCGACCCCGCCAAAGTGAAGGGCAAGATCGTGCTGTGCCAGTGCCAGGACCCCCACATCGCCATCTTCAAGAGCCTGGAGGTGCAGAGGGCGGGCGGCGCGGGCCTCATCCTCTACAACACGCCCTCGCGCGGCGACTTCATCGACACGTCAGCTGCGCCGCACGTGGTCCCCACCGTCCACCTCAGCTACTCTGCTGGGGCCCGCCTGCACGCTTCCATCCTCAATCAGACGTGAGAGACAAACCAAGCCCCCCCCCTCCCCCTCTTCCCCTTCCCCCTTCCCGCCTCTGTCCCTCATCAGTGTCATTCCCTTCTCTTTGCTCTCATTCTCCTCCTGCTCCTCCTGGGGGGGATTCCTTTTTGTCATCCTGCCTTTCTTCTCCCCCTCTTTCTGGTCTTTGTTTGGACACTTGCTTACACGTGCATGTGCATGTGCACATGCACACGCATGCACTTGCACGCTGGCTAGGGGGGGGGAAGGGGGGGCCGAGAGGGGGTGTCTTTTTCTCTCTTCTGTTTCTTGTTCTTCCGCTCTTGTCTCTAAGTTCAGGCTTGGTATCTCCAGTACCCTTGTGCTCACAAGGGTATGCAAAAAACTATATTATTTTTTGTGCGATGTTGGGGGTTGGCTGCTGAAGACGGAAGGTAGGGACTCTATGCATGTTTAGAATATCACCACAGGTCGTCCTCGTGCAAGTGCACGCGCGCACGGCTGTGTGGTCAGGTGTGCAGCAGGCGGGAGGTGGTCGAGGAGGAGGCGGAGGACAACAACAGCGATTCGAGATTTTTATTGAGAGGCAGCATGGGCAGCAAGGGACTAGCAGTGCAAGCGCTTGTGGTTGTTTCAAGGCAGTCATGTTGCGCATGCTTGCGCTCTTGACGGTGATTGCCTTCTCTCAGCTACATACTCACATCACGCGCCCGCGCACGTGTCTGTGTGGTGGGGGGGAGGGCGACTGAAACAGGAATGGGACGGGCAGCATAGGGTCAGCGTCGGCACAGGTGGGCGCATCAGTGCTGGCGCCTTTGATATACGAATTCTCCGGCAGAGGGCCAACTGGCGTCAACCAGTCGATCCACATCCTCAAGGTGTGCTGACCCGCCTGCCGCCTCCCCTCCGCCTCTTGCTCGCTCTCTGTCAGCCCTCTCTCTCTCTCTCTCTCTCTCTCTCTCTCTCTCTCTCTCTCTCTCTCACACACACACACACGCACACACCCTCGCCCCCACCCTTTGGATGGCTTCTTCGGAGTACAAGCCACCTGGATGTTGGCACAACACAGCCGACAGTCTGGAGAAGCGCACGTTCAGTATGAAAAAGGCTAGGGTTTCTTAGTTTAGGGTTTGGGCTAAGGGTTAACATGCATGGAGAGAGTAAGTTACAGCTGCAGGCTGGCAGACTCTGGCCTTCTCATGTTGCGCTGAGGTAGGGCGGACTACTCTGTAATTTATGGTGCCTGGAGGCCAACGGGTCTAAGATCGCGTTCAAAGACTCGAGGGTTTTGGGTTGTCTGTGTGAGCTGGGTGATGCAACAGCCGGACATAGCCGCCCCTGGGGACCACATACTTGCCAGCTGGTCTGAGTCACCCTACGCGGGAGGGCCCACCTCAATGACATCCGACAAGCGTGTGGTGAGCTGGAACGTCCTGTCTGGCACGTCGATGGCGGCCCCCCACGTGGCAGCGGTCGCTGCGCTGGTGAAGGCCAAGTACAGGTCATGGGATCCCAGCTGGATTCGATCCGCCATCATCACGTCAGGTGTGGTCCCCACGTCACCCCTGGGCCTCTTTCCCCTGTGCCTCAATATGCTTGATTTGTCTTTTGTTTGCTGCATCTGCCACCTGGCGTCTTCCACGCGTGCATGGGTCGACAGGTGCATACTTGTTGCCTGCCTCTTTTTGGCGCATCATGAATCTTAGAGCGTTGTCTGNCCCCCTTCCCCCCGGGGCGCCCCTCAGGCTCCCCCGCTCCCCCTGTCCCTCATTTTTTCTCTCCTTGTGTACACCTGTCAATACGTGGTGCCCTGATGATCAATTGCAGCTGACAACTTCCCCCCCTCTCAGTTGCCCTCCCCCTCCTCCTCGCCCTTAATATCTGCTCTCTTTGTGTACTTGTGTCGATACGTGGTGCAGGCACAATAATTAACAACAAAGGCAAACGTATTACCTCTTTAACCGGTGTCCCGGGCACCCCTTTCGACTATGGAGGGGGTAGAGTGGTGCCAAGTGGCGCGCTGGACCCCGGCCTCGTCTACGGCCTGACACCTGTCGACTACTTCAACTTCCTCTGTACGCCCTCGGGCCATTTCACGACCGCGCTGCTCAAGAGCGCGCTGGGTGTGAACAGGACCTGCCCGACAGTGCCGACGAACGAGCTCGACCTAAATTATCCGTCGATTGGCATTTTCAACGTGCCGGTCGGCACCACCAGCCGCTTGTTCCGACGGACAGTGACGCTCGTCGGCCCCGTGGGGACCTACAACGCGACAATCGTTCACCCATTTGGCGCGAGCGTCATGCTTAACCGCTACACCCACAAGTTTGTGAAGGTGTTCGAAACGTTCACGTTTTCGGTCCGCGTGCGCACTACGAAAGCGTCGAGCTCCGACCCCAACGGCGTGCACGTTCCAAACACGGGAAGCTTTTCGTTTGGGTCCATAACTTGGTCCGACGGAAAGCGCAAGGTGAGGAGCCCTCTCTATGTTAACGCAGTCTAAGGTTCATCATTGGCAAGATGACTTCTTTGTTCCAAGTATATCTTACCCCACGGGCCCCAGACCGCCTGAGCCCTCCCTCCTGCCCTCTTGGTGTTTGGTATGTGGCCCATATGGAGCATGGGGGTCGAGCAAGTTGTATCGGGTAAACCGTAAGAAGGTGATCTGTTGTTGTAGGCAGAATAAGAGAAGGCGTCTAGTGGGGTGAGACAAAAATGGGGGAGAGATGTTTGCGCTCTTTCCCCCATGTTTGTCTCGCGGTTCTAGCCCATAGCCGTCGTTCAAGGTGTGACGTAGTATATTTTTTGAAGTGAGGTCTAGCGAGATACGTTAGGCAGTGGTTACTTACCACAACAAAAAGACAAAAGTTACCACCAGATAAGATCGGTAGTTTCCAGTCGTTCTCCATTGCCATATGACCGTAAGGCCTGATTTTATTTTATTACAGCGTTGGAAATTGGTGGTTTAGAAGTATGTAAGAAGGTTTTCTATGTAAGAAGGTTTCGTCACCCACACTGGTAAGCTTGGGCACAATGGTGGCCAATCCAAGGGGGCTTATCGATAGATATGGTGCAATCAAACCTTTCTACAAGTGGACATGGTTTCAACATGTTTTACGATTGATGGTGTATCTCATGCAAGCCATGGGCGGTGAGGAACATATACACTTAGAGATGTTCTAAGGTCTACATCTCTCTTGGCGACATAGTGTGTTCTTCCCTTATTGTATATGCGCTGTAGCGCTCTTGTGCATGAATTAATTTCTGGATGCATCATGCTTTTGGCTTTTACATTTAATGGCTTTGTTGCAAACTTGCCACGCTGAGCTCGATACTTGTATAAATAAACATATAGCATCTCCAAAAATAAGGTGCGAAGATGATGGACAGGACCAGAAGTAGCTTGTCACAATATCAAAATCTGTGTTATACGGGTCTACATCTGCATCGTCAAATTTAAAGCTTCATAGGCGCCAATATCAGCAATTTCCATCATGAAACGACATTGTATGCATCTACCCTCTTTATATCCAAGTTATACAAATTTGTGGGAAATCTTATTACGTAATTGGTGAAAGGGATCAACCATCTGTCTGGATATTATATTCTAGGCCTCAGCAAAAAGTTCACGCAAAGCATATGTATGAGCTAGCTTAAAGAAACAATATTTGCTGCGTAGCTTGGAACACCATGCCAATTATGCATGGGCACGTCTCCTTGAAAGTAATTATTTTGCATTATGATCATCTTGGCAAAGGTACTACACGGCACAGTTGAAATCCAATGACAACATGTGTGGTTTCAAAAGCTCCACTGTACATAAATAAGAATATGAGATGGAAATGATATATTTTTCTTGTGCGTGCTGTCCATATTATGCTTCATTCAACACGGAGCAAACACGGGTGCAAGTCCCTCATTCCCCCTGCAATTATTTTTTTATGCATAAAAGCTGGAGAGACATATGACCCATTTGCAAAGTAGGACAAGGGCACAAGCACATGTCCTATGGCATGCACCGAGTGAAATTGACTGGAGTACCAGAATTCACAACAAGCATGAATCTCAAGCACTTGGTCGCGCACACCTCTAGACCCTTCGTAGTTCATCTTGGAGCAGGCTCGATATCAATACCCAAAGGAACGCATGGCACATTATTTATATTTAAGGGTGCACCAAGAATATGAGACATCATTTGTGACTAACCCCCAGAATCAAGGGACACGTGTGCAACTGATTTTAATTCTTACAAAACAACCTACATGATTGGATGGGCTTGATCTGACGGTAGTCTCTACAGTGAGGATGTGCTTCTTGGCCTAGGCCTATGCTATGTCACTGGAGTGCCACTTGGCATTTCCTGAGTGCTGAATTGCACAAATGCACTCTGCCGGCTCGCCGGCAAGGCACAAAATCTACTCGGCTGAAGTTTCTAGTACCCCACCACAAACGAAACACCCACAAACGACTATCGTGGGCGGGCATCAGAAGTAACACCTCGTCTAGCCCCTTGCATCAAGCTCACCAGAAAGGTTGACCCTTGCAAATTCAAACACCCAAATGGCGCAATAGCGTCCAAGTAAACATGACAGACAAGAGTTCACGACAAGAGCTAGCCGCAGTTCTGCAGCCCATACATTGTGCGGCAAATGGGAGCCAATCAAAGCACATCATCACGAAACCCCTCACTTGACCACTTCCTAGCTGTCACAAAGCAAATGCGAGGCCGGTGGTAAACCCCACCCGCGTACACCCTCACCGCATAAACCCGGACAGCGCACCATCACCCGGTCCTCCTAGGAGTCAACCACCATGCTCTCGGCCGCCTCCTGCATCTCCTTGAGGCTGAGATCCGAGTTGCCCTCCACGATCTTGCGACCCAGCCCGCCCGTCTCCTTCCTCATCATGGCCACAAACTCGTTGTAATCGATGCGGCCCGTCTGCCAAGCACGCGAGCAGGAGACAGCCATCCGCAGTGAGCCGCACGGAAGCCCGACGCAGCACCGACATGTGTCAGGTCAAATCACGCGGTGGCAGGCGCCAAGCGCCAGTAGGCGCCACCGAGCACACAGACTGGCACAGACGGCGCGTGTAGACTCGAGTCGGTGACACGTGTCACTTCCTCCTGCTACGGCGAGCGCACGCATGCACTCAAATGTGTCCCTAGCCTGGCTACCCCTGACACCCCAAGCGAGTGACACTGTCGAACGCCGAGGACCCCGTCGCACGCCACTTGCCGCAAAGACAACATCCACCCCGGTGACCCACAGCCCCGGCCCCGCCAAGTGACTTGTGCACAATTGCAAGGCAGCGGGTAGTCGGAGACTATGAGCTTCAGTTGTCACACGATGAGAAATACCCAAGGAGCACATCATTCATGCTACACAAAGAAGGGAGTGCTTCAGTAGCCAAGGTGCAATGAGGGTGAGGGCCAGTCTGAGGGCACGAGGATTTATGACCCATGCCTAGCAGCCATGCCTAGAGCTTGAGGGGAGGGAGGGGGTGTGAGCGGGGGCGGGAGCGGGGGCGGGGGTAGCGGGAGAGCACAAGGGAGGAGCTTGAGGGGGTTCAGGGCTTGAGAGGGGTTTTGAGAATCGAGAGAGCTTCGGGAGGGAGGAGGAGGGAAGACTGACGTCGTCGCGGTTGACTTCCAGGATGAGCTCGCGCATGCTCTTCTCGTCCACGCGGAACTGTGCGCATGCGCGCTTCAGCTCGTCCTCCGTGATGTACCCACTGAGGTCCTCGTCGAACAGCGACAGCCCCTTGAAGAGATTCTCCTGCTGCGCGATCTGCGCCAGCGCGGCCGTCGCCTCCAGGAAGCCCGCATACTCGAATGACGCCGTCTTGCTCACGCCCGTCTGCATTGGCACGCGCGCAGGCGAGAACAAGAAAGAGAGAGGGAGAGAGAGGGAGAGCAAACAAGCTAACAAGTGTGAGTATGCGTGCACGAATGCGCGCTAGTGCGCGTGTGCAAGATTGCGAGACGGAGATAGACCAACCGAGCAAAACAGGCCTCACTTGGGCAGGAGGACGCATGCGATGTGCACGAGCTCCTTGTCCACTCTGTCTGTCGGGCGAATGCAAGAGAATGAGCAAGCATGAGACGCATGCCCACAAGGTTTCATCATGAGCGGGCGCTTGCGCACGTGCTGCTCGTCAGCCCAGCTCAGCCAGCTCAGCCCATGGATGTGCATCAATGGAAGGTCAATCCCCGCCGCCACCGACCTGGCTACTTGGCACCAGATGGATCGTTGTGCTGCCACTAGCAAACACCAAACCACATAAGGGCACGCGGCATGATTCCGTCTCCTGTGTGTGCGCGCACGCTAGCATGCATACTTGGCGGCACGCGTGTGTATCGTGTATGAGAGCCACACTCCAGCTTTCACGAAGACAACACTACCGAAGGAGAAACATACCTCTCTCCGTCGCGCTGCGGCCATTATCTGCTCACTCTCTATTCCCCCCCCTCCTTTCAGCACACACACACACACCATACACACGTATATGCACACGTGCGCACGCACGCATGCACACAGGCGCACGCACGCATTCATAGACGCAGAGCAGCCCGGGGTCAGACGGTCGCAGAAGAGCAGTGGGTTACCTCCTCAAAGACCTTGGCGACCTCGGCGGCCGCCTTGTCGGCACCCACAGCCTGCAGCACGGAAAAGAGCAGCTCCACCGACATGAGGCCTGTCTTGCGCGGGGGTGCGTCTGCGTCCGCGACAAGCTGGCGCACGCACGCCACTTCTGCCTCGCTCAGCGTCTCCGCCATCGCCTGCCGCCCGCCCGCGCTCGCCCACACCCGCACGCCCACGCCCGCCCGCGCCACACGTGAGTGTTGCAAACAGACACGCGTGCACGAGCACACGCATGCGTGCGGAGGCATGCCAGGAGGACACGCACATCACAGTCAGACATACGATCCCGTGCAGTTGCAGCCTCTTCAAGGTGCGGGCTCCTGTTCGGAGACTCCCCGTGGTGCTGCTGGGGGTTTCAGCCTGTGCCTGTGAAATGCTGGCCATGCAGTACCAGACAATGACACAGCAAGCCCGGCAGAGCGCCCGTTCATCCTTGACCTCCTGGAGTTGCCGGTCATCGCGCAAAACAGTGCTTCGTCCCGCTCCCCGCGCCGACATGCGTGAAGAGGATGAGGAATGGCAGAAGCGCTCCGCCTTCCTGCCTCCCTGTCGATCTTTCTTCATCCGGCCTTCCTTCCTCTGTCCCCCCTCCAGCCTGTGCGCGTGTGTGTGCGCGCCTGGGATTGTCGTAACCTCGTTCTACAGTTGTTTCTCTTTCACCACAAGTCATGCACGCTCGTGTGCTGTCCATATGCCGCCCCAGACAAGCTCAGACAGCAACAGTAAAGCCTCCACCTCCGAGGCTCAAAACTGCGTGCAGCTCGGAGGGAGAGAGGGTGAAGGGGGAGGGGGCCGCAGAGGGCTAGGGCAGGAAAGGGAAGGTGAGGGGGAGGAGGGGGGGCAAAAGGGAGGAAGTGACGCAGCCAGCACGCACCCGCATGGCCACCTTCTTGATGCGCTTGAGCATGACGAGGTCAATGAAGTGCTTGAAGCGGCGCACCACCGTGAGGTCCAGCGGCTCGTCCGGCGCCTCGCGGATCCACGCGCTGCCTGCCGCCCGCCCGCCCGCCCAGCCCCCACCCCCCAATCGCACGTTTCATACGAATGCCGGCCTCATCGCACAATTGCTTACGCCGCACGCGCACAACAGCGCCACCAGCGCACACCCTCACACAGGCGGGGGCCAAGTGCCAAGTGCGCATGCGCACACAGTCTGTTCTTTTTCTTTCGCATTCTTGTAGCATTCACCGCGCATGTGGGCGCATACAAGAAGGGGGGGGGGGG
>WELA01009288.1:2357-18141 GCA_009602735.1 Mesotaenium endlicherianum | reverse complement strand
CCCTCTTTCGCCCCCCCACCCCATCCTTCCCCTCTCGTTTTCCCTGGGCCTGCTGCCGTCAGACCCTGTCCCCTAAACTCCAAAGACGGAGCCACCCTTCAGACTCAGATTCTTCGCGCCTTGTAGCAGAGCCAGCCGCAAAGCTGCACGATCCACGCCCCCTCAGACCTAAAACCCTGGACACTAAACCCGACACGCCCCAGACCGCACTCCTCAGCGCTCTGGCCGCATGCGTGCGTGCGAGCGTGCGTGCAAGCATGCGCGCGTTGCGTTTGTGCGCGCATTGTGTGCGGCTGTGTGTGCTCATGGAGGCGCAGTGGCGTGGCGTGTAACACGCCCCGCACCAAAGCATCTGGGGGAGGAACTAGAGGCGAGCGTGGTGAGGTCCACGCAAAGAGCATCACAACGTGCATGCACAGGTATGTGTATGTGATTTTATACGTATATGTGTATGTATTTTATACGTAGGGAATGTATACGTGCGTTGTGCATGTGTGCACAAACACGCGTGAGTTTCTGTGAAGGAAACCGCACACATGATATGCTTGTTTAGTACGAACATGAGAGCCAAAATAAAATGCCAGCGTTAAAAATCAACACATGACTGTAAGACTAGCACACAAATTAACTTCTACTGAAACACGTCAAACTGAGTGCAGCTGAGACGGGGAATGGCGCTGCGTTGCTTAACAAGGTGTGCATGAGTGTGTCCTTATAAGAGAGTGACGGAGAAAAGACATGAAGTTCCAGCAGGCAAATAGGAAAAACTCCAAAAGCTTGCTCAATGCTGCACCCGCATGACGCTCCTTAACAGCTCCCCTCCCCTCCCCTCCCCTCCTTGTTTCGGGGAGAGGCCTGAAAGAAGAAAGCAGTCCACGTTAAATGAGCAACAAGAAGGAAGGAAAATGTGGGTGCACGCTCACCTTGTTTTGAGACGGGACCTCGGCAGCCCTGTCAGCCGGATCTGTCGCTTCCACCTCCGACTTTGTGACACCTGGCGCGGCTACTTGTGCCGCTAAAGCCTGCCACGTCAGCACCACGCCGCCACCTCAGCACAATGGTCAGTAGCCGCGCTCGCTCCCCGTCTTCATGACTGACTGGACATAAGCTCAGGAGGTCTCATGGCTCTTCCAATTCGCATCAAGAGCTTCGCCTGGCAGTCATGGCCGCCTGTCTCTCTCCCACTCCCTCTTTCTCTCCCTCTCCTTCCCCCTCTCACTCTCCCTCTCCGTCCCTCTTCTTCTCCCCCTCTCTGTCCGTGTCCCACACCCACTCGCTCTCCTTCTCCCTCTCCGTCCCTGTGCCTCTCCTGTCTGCCCCTCTCTCCCTCTTCCTCTCCATGTTTGTTCCCTTCCCCCTCTTCCTCTCTTTGCCCCCTCGCTGCCTCTCTCCCTCACCCTCTCCCTCTCCCCCTCCCTGGCCCACTTTGTCTCTCCTACTCCTGTTTGCTCTCCCTTCTGTGAGCCATAAAGCCCCTCACACCATTCATAAGGCCTACAATGAATGAAATTCGCCCAAGTGCATTATAAGAAGCAGCACATGACACCTGTCATGAAATCTCTTGGTGATACAGCCAATAACACCAATCACAACTTCCTACACATTTATATGGAGGGCCTGGACTGGGTGCTCCTGGGAGAGGAAGGGGGCATGCTCTCAACGCACAGCATCTGTCAATCATGGCAGGAAGGGACTGTCCAGCCGTGCCAAGCGCATACAGCCGTGCCTGCAAGAGCTCCCAAAATGTTGCCCCCACGCACGACTGCATGCTAGTGCTTCAGAACCTACACCATCACTACCCTTACACATTTGTCAGTCACTCTCACTGACCCTCTGGCATTTGTCGCTGCCCCATTTCGTCGGCACTCACAGCAGTAAAGACATGCAGAGTGCAAATGATCGCTCCCTCTCTGCCTCCAGCTCAGGGGTGCCAGTGCAAATTTTAGGAACAGCTCCCCAGCGCATCAGCTGCGGTCAGAATCTTCATCAGAAACAGAAGCTCCGGTCAGGAAAAAAACAGCTCTGGTCATAAAAATTAGCACCAGCCAGGATTATAAGCTCCAGTCAGGAGAGTTGAACCTCATATATTCGCAGCTCTTGGTCTTTCTGACCTCAGCACATTTCAGGGTTGGCCCTCAAGCTAGGGAAGAGTGTAGAAAAGGTCAAAGGTACAGCGGAAATAAGACGCACCTCTTGGGGTGCACTTGTTGGCTGCTTTGCAAGCTCCGGTTTTCTGGCCTGCAGCAGCGGGCAACGTATTTGATTGTTCTCTTTGAAGCATAGAATAATAAAGTGATTAATAGATTCTCCAATTTTAGTTTGTACACCACTCCAGCCACCCCCACTAACAAAAGAAGACGCGTCTGATCCCCTTCTAGTAAGTTTGACATTGCATTTGGATTTCGCAACTATGCTGTCACTGGTTTGATATACGAACTTACCCGTAGATCATCCAAGCGACCGATAATTACGACCGATAATAACGTTGTACGGGTCAGAACACCTCACAACCACAGGCAGGAAATAACAGAATGATAGATGGGGGCTTCAAGATATGGTCTGAGCACGAGTAATCTACCTGTTTAGAAGGGCCACAAAGTCCCATGGCACAGACATAGGCTCCTCACAGGAAGAATGTGAAGAATATGGCTCTTCATGGGCTTGGCCAACACAGTCTATATGCCTATGAGCATTGCTGTTCGCACACGGCACAAAAGTAGACTTGTCATCCAAGAAGTGCCGGAAGCTTGATTTGACAGAAGCGTGGTGAAATAATCTTGTGATATAGAGCCGGTTATGCGAGGAACTCAAGTGAATCCTTCCTAAGCGTTGAGGTACACCACCTTATGAATTTCTATTGGGTGCTCGTAAGTTTGAGCTGTTTTGAGCTGGGTGTGGCTGAGTCCTATCATGCAGGTACTACGGGCTCGAGCCGGCAATGAGCTTGGTAGTCTCATTTTGAATAGAGCTTCTGGGGCCTGTATGTGTAGGATCTAGGTAGCTTATATTTACGGTAGGTTAATTGAGGTCAATTGAGGTCCATGAATATCTCCAGCCTCGAGGCACTGACAGTCTGACAATTATAGATCTGAGAATCAAGTATCACGACTTTCCCGAGGCATGACGTTTCACAGAATCGTATCGAAAAGTCTAGACTGCTGAAAATTGCATGGGGCCCTGAGAGCAGCTGCAGGCCGCTGCTAGCCCCTGCAGTCCGTATCGGGTTGAATTTGCTGAAGCTGAGAAAGTCAGTTGAAGTAAACGGGATCTGAAACTATGTGTGGATTTCGGCATCGTCGACCGCATGCGAAGAAAAGGTAAATGTCCACTCGTTTCGCACACGCTGATTGATGCAAGGCTTACCGTACCTCAATATACTCAGAACTTCAGAAAGTTCCTTTTATGTCACGAAGTGGTGAAACTGGACTTGCATGCACGTCTAGCAGAGGGATGCAGGCTGCAGCTATATTTGTTGCGTGCTCCTTGCCCTGTTTTCTTCTAAATCCTGCAATTTGCTTATTTTTGTATGTATAAAAGGAAAATGTTTCTCCTATAAATAATAGTAAGTAGAAAATGTCGTGCCCAGGCCCAAGAATTCGACCAAAAATTGTAATTTCGAAAACATCCTGGGCCTGACGCCTATGATTTCTTAAGAACATCCAACGGAAGTTTGTTTCATACTTCAATGAGAATAACATGCATCCAAACAAAACATCCCCTAGTTTTTAAAAGTGAAATGCATGATTTTATGAAACTCCGATTTTAGTTGAGGTAATTCTTGTTTCTGAACAAAACACAAAAACTAGGAAAAAAATGTTAAACTTATCTCGAATCCTGGGGCCTGGTCGTGACTGGGACCTCCAGGCTCCTGGAACAAGCGAGCCGGCCGGATTGCGCGGGCCAGACGAGTTCTCTCGAGGGGACTTGCTAGTTGCCGTTCACCCAGATTTGGCGATGCTAGCTTGAGCCAGCTTGAGCTCCCCCCCCGGTTGCCGCCGGTTATATTTGAACTTTTCTGCTGGCCGGAGCAGACGTTGACCCAGGACGAAATAGACCCGAGACAAGTACAATAATAAACAAATTGCGTAAGAGCGCGGATATAAATCTCACTCCTACGGATATATGCACTATGGACGTTATCCTGGGCGATATTGCAAAGCCTGAGGATGTACTTCCACATGCGCAATATACCGTGAAGTATTTTGTTGCCTTCATCGTGCTTTAAAGTTCGTAGGTGTTGCAGACCTTGACAGTTGGCCTATAATTGTTATCTCTCCGGTTCTTTTCTCAGGCAGATCGTGTTTTAAGCTCTTGACAATACAGAAGATTGGGAATATTGTGCAACATCTATCTCTGGATCGCGTCAAGTGATTCCTACATCATTGACATACTTACGATCTGTATTATAGTATTTACCTGAACCTCCATTTTTCAACTAAAATCTGGAAACAATAAAACACTTATGTAGACAAAAACCGCCATTACTTTTTCGATCTCCAGAGGCGTTATCATCACCCGTCATTTTCCATGGAAAGCAACAGAGATGATGCTGAAAAATGTTTTGCTATTGGGTCTGCTGCGCTCCAAGCAGGAGATGTGGAAAAAGCGTTGAGGTTTCTTCACAGAGCTCAGAAACTTTATCCTAGCCAAGAAGTTGCTGATTTGATAGATGAGATCATGGCAGAGGAGGGCGAGGCAGAGGAGGGCGAGGTTGATGTTGATGGAGATAGAACTGAGGCTTCAGCTAATGGACACGTTGACGGTATATCATCTGGGCACCTGTCATGGAGAGAGCTTCTTCTATAGGAATTAAATATGGCTGTTAGCAGAGTATTAGGTTCAGAGCCGAGATTGGGCGCTTGGACACACGAAGAACAAGTACTTAAAATGTGGTGACAGTAGTTGCATCAAGAGTTAGCAGCATATGATACTATATCATACATGGGATGCTACGGGGGACAATGACTCGGGGGGGAAGACATGTGGTGGTATTGTGAATGCGGACGTCACAGTTTCGTCGTCTTCGGCGATTTTTTTTTTTCCTTATTGGCTGTTCATCGCTTAGTTCCCTTTTCCTCCACATTCTTGGTGTACAAGACCAGGCATAAACACGATCTTCAGAATGAGAGGCAAAACTGGGCTTGGGAGGTCCTTTGACGAGCACTTGGCAAACCCTAGATTCTGTCGGGAATTTTGCACCACAGTATTAAGTCCCCATTTATCCCTCCCCTAACCCGGACATCAAACGAAAAGGGCATCGGTGAAGACTTTTTTTCAGCATGTTCATACATGTATAGACATGTATATGAAAAATACATCCATATGTACTTGTAAGATTATGACTGCACTTAAAAAAGATGTTCACACATATAAGAGAGTCGAGTGCACGTCTGGTTCGTTCAGACACATACACATGGACCAATATGATTGGTGTATACCTGTCTCTGTGTGCTTGCTCGAGGCGCCTCTAGAACATGCAAGTATATGCCCTTCCCATGACATGCTTGACATAGTCAGTCGCAATGAGATGGCATGTTGTCACCCTTCTTTCACGGTAATGAGATGAACGGCCTCCTCTTGACCCCCCCGTACCCGACGGAGGGTTTAAGGTAGGTCAGTGACATGGATTCAGTTCCGTTCACAAGTGAACCAGGACAAAGTTGCTCGAGTTGTTCTGTGTGGACGTGTTACATGACTGGGTTTATAAACACGTGGAAGTCTGAACATTTATGTATATGTATACTAATATGTATCTCTATGTACATCTACTCTTGTACGTGCATGCGCATGCCCATGCCCACTCCCATGTCTGTACGCATGGCCATGCATGCGCATGCCTGTGGGCCTTGGGAGGCTAGCATTGCATGCAGTGAGAAAAGCGTTGGAGCATGCTCTTGTGCCCCGGGGGGGGGGGGGGGGGTGGTTTGGTTTGGTTGTGCTAGCACTTTTTCATAATCGAGATTAGGAATGGTGCTCTCTGGAACTCGGGTCTGCCTCTCCTTCCTCGTCTCCTTGGTCCAATCAGCCGAGCTGCTCTGTGTGTTCATGCGCGTGTGGCTCGCGCGTATCTGTGTGCAGACACGAGCACATCTGGCGGCGTGAGACAGCGCCACACTTCAACGTCCACTGCCCGCCCCTCCCCCCCTCCCTCCTCGTCCTCGTCCCCGAACTCCACCTCGTCCCAGCGCAGAGCAGCAGCAGGGGGAGGACCGGAAAGCGGAGCAGCAGGAGCAGGAAGAGCAGGAGGAGGCTTCTGTGGCAGCCCCCGAGCAGCAGCCAGACAAAAAGCAGCAGGAGGAGCGGGCGGAGGAGGAGCAACAGGAGCAGCGGCAGGGGCAGGGGCAGGAGGGGGCGTGGGAGGGGGAGGGGTGCAGGCGACGCGGGATCAGATCGAGATCGTGCGGCGGATCCGCAAGACGTCGGACTACTACGAGATCCTGGCCGTGGAGCGGGCGTGCTCCGACGACGACCTCAAGCGGGCGTACCGCAAGTGGTCCCTGCGCGTGCACCCCGACAAGAACAAGGCGCCCGGCGCCGACGAGGCCTTCAAGGCGGTGTCCAAGGCCTTCCAGTGCCTGAGCAGCCCCGACATGCGCGCCAACTACGACCGGTACGGCCACGAGGACCCCCAGGCGCTGCAGCGGCAGCGGCAGCACCGGGCGGCCGCCGCCCAGCACCACCAGTACCAGCAGTACGGGTTCGGCGGCAGCGGCGGCGGGGGGGGGGGCATGTTTTACGAGGACGCGTTCGACCCCAACGACATCTTCAACGCGTTCTTCGGCGGGATGGGCATGAACGCGCACCACCACCACCACTCGCACCCGAACTCGCGCGTGTTCCGCGCCAGCTTCGGGGGCGGGGGCGTGGGGGGGCAGCAGCAGCGCGCGGCCAGGCACGCGCATGCGCGGGGGAGCGGTGGGGGCGCGGCCGGGGGGCCCAACGTGAACCTGCTGGCCATCATGCAGCTCATCCCCATCCTGGCCATCATCCTGTACGCGCTCATGCCCGCGGCGGAGCCAGCGTACAAGCTGCAGCGCCAGGACCCCTACCTCTCGGAGAAGCGCACGTCGGCCTACCAGGTTGGGGGGCCCCCTCTGGTTGTTAACTTATTCTTCATTCAAGAAAAGAAAAGGCCCAAATGAATAATTGAGTGGATGTGGACACACGCACAAACCCCCAGCCTCCCCCCTCACTTTGTGCACTCTTGGGCTCAGAGGTGGTCACGAGCATACCTGGTTGAGTTTGTGCATTTCAATCAGGCGTGCATCGGACGTGCACGAGGAGGGAAAGAGACTGCACACACATACTCGCATATGCACACATGCGAGCAGCATATGTACCCGGTGCCCGTGTCTAGTGCCTCAAATATGCAGTCCATGAATGTGTGCACGGCACGTGCGACCCCTTGCCAGAGTCTAGGGACAGCTTGTGTGATGCGTTGCTCCAATCATTTGTGCTCTAAGATGCCGCCCACGGCCTCTTGCAGCGGCCCCTCGCCAACACACACACACCCCCCCCCCCCCCCCCCCCCCCCCCCCCCCCCCCCCCCCCCCCCCCCCCCCCCCCCCCCCCCCCCCCCCCCNCCCCCCCCCCCCCCCCTTTCCTCCTGCGCGCGCTCTCGCTCTCGCTCAAGCAGGTGCCGTACTACGTGCGGTCGGCGTCGGAGTTCGATCGCGAGTACCCCCTGGGGAGCCGCGCGCGGCGCTCGCTGGAGCACGGCGTGGATTCGGAGTACGCGGGCAACATGCAGACGCGCTGCTACTACGAGAAGGTGCAGCAGAACCAGTTCTACCGCTGGGGGCAGGCGGCCAAGGCGCGCGAGATGCCCATGCCCTACTGCGACGAGCTCCGCCGCTTCCAGAACGCCTACTAGCGAGCCTGCGCGCGCATGTGCGCGTGCACGCTGGAGAGAGCGTGCGCACGCGCACTGATACGGAGGGCACGCGTGTCGTCGGTAGTCGCGGGATGAGAGCATCATTTGGTCTTACACGTGGCGGCACACAGTGCGCGCTAGTGGGCGCAGCTCTTGCCTCCGGGCGAGCGAGCGAGCGCGAGTCTGGCCGAATGGCAGGGCTGGCAGGTTGCGGGGAAGGATGATGTCAATGTGACTGGGTGATAATATTTAGGAGCAGAGTTCCTCCCGAGTGCATGCTAAGCGCCGAGTGTCGGGGGCTGGTAGTGCATTCTGTAGGTGAGGGTGGCCTTTAGCAATTAGCCGCCCACTTAGGTGCCGGGGAGCAAAGGAGAGAGTGGGGCAAAGTGTGCGCTGCTCGTTCAAGACGTGCAATAAGTGGACCAGGAGAAGAAACCGGGGCATATATAATGCTCTTCTCAAGGTTTTGTGGAGCTGGCTCTTTTATTCTCTTGCGCGCGCGCGCGTGTCTGTGTGTTTTCTTCTTCTCTGTCTGCTGCGCGGTCCCTGCATGTCCCTAACAGAAGAGCCAGGACGTTTGAGATTGGGCGGCAGTGTGACACCTGCTCGCATACAGGGAGGGGCCGAGAATCCCCCATAGATTCTTGGTTCTGCTCAGTATTATGTGCACTTCTTATGGCCATTTTCCTTCTCTTATTTAATTTGCGGCTGTTGAGAATTCCCGTCTTCTGTCATATTGCTTACATATGTGACACCGTCAAAAATCTAACTGCAGGGTCTTATTACAATAAATCTCACAGAAAAGCTATGACTGCATGACTTCAGTTGCCAACTTATACTATGGCTACTAATACCATGCCATTGACGTAGTGTCGAAGTTCATTGAAACGAGATGCATTTCACATACTACAGTTTCTGTTTTTCTCATACCTCTTAATGAGCAACATATATGCACCTAATTTGTTACTTATGTACGTATACTAGATAGAATTTCATGCACACAAGTAACACTTCCATGTAGATATATGTCAAATTAAAGCTCGTCTCTTAGTCAATCATTCATTTGCGTCAAAGTGTATCATTTGACTGAGTATAGTGGACGAGCTTAATGGAGATATTCACTTGATCCGAGAAGCATGGTAGTATAACTGCTGGCACTCGCGATTATTATTTTCTGCACAGGCATATGCTGAAGTCAGCAAATCCAACTCCATAGTGCTCTATGCGGGGCTTATGCTATAACAAGTATGTTCAAAAGAAGATGATTGAGATGCATGCACAAGAAACAGGCAGAGCAGAGAAACAGAATGAATTGGAACGTATATTTCTCCAGTACAGCAACAATTGGAGTTCTATTGTGGTTCATACATTTCAGCAATGAAGTCCCTAAATAAAAAGACCCTAAATAAAAAGAATTGTGTCACGTCAAAGCACTACACGTACTCGCTGTGCCGCAACCTCAAGTCTGAGTACCGACCTTTATGATAGCAACAAACCATCTCCATAGAGAAGACTCAGAAGCACCTAGGAGCAGGACAACATGTAGGAGAGGACATGCGTCCCGTAGGACATGCATCAAGTCTTGACAGGAGAGGCGGGGCACTCTGCTGAGCACAGGGCCATTCATGCCGAATCAGGGATGCTGTGTGCATGGACCCTCAACCTAATTACTGCTTGGATGCATACTGCCAGCAAGGTGCCCACCACACCCAACCATTTTTGCAAGCCCGCCCGACTACTATCAGCTAACCACTCGCCTTCAAACTCAGTCTGAAACTCAGCCCTGCTCAAACTTGGGCCTGGACCTTGAACTGCCCCTAAGCCTAACCCAAACGTAAGCAATCCCAATCCTAAACCCAAACCACCCGACCTTTAACCGAACCCTAAACCGGCCCTGAACCCCGAAGCTCTCAGGCCCCTCTCTCCATGTCAAAGCAGTCCCCGCGCGGCCCCTGTGCCGCAGACGTGACTGCATCCAACGCCGCCCTGTCCTCCGCGTCGAGGCTGAAAGCGAACACGCGGAGGTTGTCGTCGATGTGCGTCGCGTTGCGCATTCCGATGATGGGATGCACGGGACCCTGGTCCATGGCCCACCTCAGCGCCACATCAGCAGCGCTGACGTCGTGCTTGTCGGCGATCCCCCGCAGCGCTGCATGCATGCACATCCACCACGCCTGACGACATCAGTGCAGACGCGAGCGAACGTGTGACTGCATCCAGCAATAAAGAGACAGACACGTCCGCATGTACAGGCGCATACGCCCCTCCCCCCCTCTCTTGGCCTCAACTTTATACACATCTACGCCTGTGGATGCGTATCCGTTTCCATCAGCAGTTGCCTCTCTCGAAAGTCTCCAATCTTTTACAAGTCAATCCGCAGATACACCTATCAACATTTGCGTCCTTTCAAAAATCCATTGATGAACAACTTGTTGTCATTCTTCCAAATATGTGTATCTTCTGTGTATCTCACATGCACGTGAGTGTGGTATGCCCATCAATGAAAATTTGAGTTGTGAGCACACTCGTTCACACAACAGCCAGCCACGTAGCAAAAAGATACACAAGTCAGACACAACACACACGCGCGCACTCACACACACATACACACACACACGTGCGTATACAGGCACAAACACACCCACCGAGCAACAGCTGTTGCCAGTAGGCCCCTCCCCCGGCCTCCTCCACCGTGCGCCAGAACATCTTGAGGCTGCTCGTTGTCAGCTCCGGCTTCTCCGACGCTTGCTTGCTCCCCCCCCCTCCCATCCCAAACAGCCCCCAGCTCTTCTTCTCCTTCTCCTGCGCCGCCGCCGCCCCCCCGTCGCTGCCCCCTCCCTCCCTGCCTTTAACGACGTATCGGTCGGAGAGCAAGCCTCCTGCGAGCGTGCCGTATGAGAATAGTTTGATGTCGTGGTCCCGGCAGTAGCGCATCATGGGCCCCCGCAGCGCGCGCTGGTCCAGCAGGGAGAGTTGCACCTGCACGCAAATATGGAGATGCAGAGTGGGAGACGCGGGGGAGGGGGGGGGGCTTCAGTGGAGCTCTTCTTTTGATGCGGTTTCAGGGAGAGGATGCGCTAGTCCAGGAGGGGCAATTGCACCGGCACGCAGAGAAAAGGGATGCGCGGAGATGGATACACAGGAGGGGGTTCCCTGAATAGCAAGTTTCTTCTGACACGGCTTTCGGGTCCCAAGGGGGAACACGTTGGTCCATTTCCTCCCTCACAATCAGGTGCAAAGAGAGACAACAAGAGGGTTTCCTCGGAGGGGCTCTTCTACGAAGTGGCTACAGCTTAGAGGGGGAGAGACACATTGGTCCGGAGGGTAAGGTTGCACCCACATGTCCAGATGCATGCATGCATACACGGAGGGGGCTTCCTTCATAGGGATGTATATTGTAGCGGTTTTGAGCTTTGAGGGCGTGAACGCGTTGTTGCACCAGCGCCAACCCCCTGCTTCACGTGGCGAGATGAAAGCACAAGGAGGGGGGGGGCTTTAGGAGGTGCTGCCATTTCACTTTGCCTGCGGGGGAGAGAGGAGTGAAGGTTTTGATGGGGAGGAGAGGAGATTGGAGGAGAACACAGGCCGACTTGCGTGTGTGTGCGTGCATGTGCATGTGCATGCGCATGAGCGGTGCAAAATCACTCGTCCGCCTGAATGTGTCCACTACTAAAAAGTCTTCTTTCTCTTCTCGCCCTGCACCAGATCGAATGTCTCGTCGCAAACATCATCCATGTTTGTGAACAAGCACCCGAGCCGTCGGAGGAGGCACCCGCTGGGAGGGAGCTGGGCCACTTCCGAGTGGCGCCACATCAGCGTCCGGCTGCACTCGGTGCCGAGTCTGACTGCGGATGCGCGCAACAGCCAACTCTAAGAATCTGAGGCTCCCAAGAGCTCGCGGGAGCTCAGAGTTGAACGCCTGAGATTGAATTGTAACAAATACCGTGACACACATACACGGCTTCTCAAGGTTTCTCCGACTTTGACGTAGAATCAGAGTTTTTGTCACGCCAGAACGCTAGATCGGTGGCCCATCATGTAACAACACAATCATACATAACGCACATACACACTGGCCTTCACTCGCCTACAGACACCGAACATCATTCGCTCCAAACAAGCACTGGCCTGCCCCCCTGCCCACCAACGCATGTGCCCACTCTGAGAGAGAGCCACCAACTGACCCGCTCGCTCCCTACCTCCCGCCTCCGCTGCCTCCCTCTCTCTTTCCCGCCCCCCCACCCCCCTCCTCGTTGCCCCCTTGCGCACGTACCTGATTGCACACCACAGGCACGCCGGCGTCGACGAGCCCCGCCAGCGCATCCGTGTTCATGTTGGTGACGCCGATGGAGGCGATGAGCCCCCTCTCCCTCAGCTCCGTCAGCGTCTTCGCCACATCAGCGAGCCCGGGGATCGCGTAGTCCCACCAGTGCAGCTGGACAAGGTCCAGCCTCGCCACCTGGAGGGCCCTCATCGACTTCCGCACGGCGGCCTCCACATAGGCGGGCGTGGTGACGTGGCGCCCCTGGAAGATGTTCGGCACGAACTTGGTGAAGATCTGCACTCCCGAGCCCGAGCCCGGGCCCGAGCCTGAGGAGGAGGCGGAGGCGGGGCCCTCAAACTCGTGACGGAAGTCGCCGAGGATGGATTCGGAGGGGCCGTAGATGTCGGCCGTGTCGAACGTGGTGAGGCCGCGCCGGGCGTGCGCAGCCATGGTGTCGATTGCGCGCGTTCTGTCGACGGCGCCATGCCCCCCCGCCAAACTCCAGCACCCGTTGAGCAGGGGCGCGAACCGCGTCTCGGAGCCGTCGTTAAACGTCACCCTCTCCGTAACGGCAGCCACGCCCTCCTCAGCTGCCTGTCCTGGCGCTGAGGTGGCGTGCTGCGATGCTGACGTGGCGGCAGGGCGGGCTCTCTCAGGATGGCCGAGGTCTCCTGCACCGAAGCTGCTGCATCTGAGAGTGAGGGGAGCGGCTGCGGCGGTCGATGAAGCCCATCCAGCGGACCAGCAGAGCCTCTTCCCAGTCATGACATGGACGGCAGCCAAGCGCGAGCGGCGGGGATTCCGATAATGGTGTGGCAGCACGCAGTGGGCTGCTGCTGCTGCTGCTACTCCACCCAGACTGACGGAGGCCATCGGCTGGCGACAGGTGTCCCTGAAAGAGAGCAAGAGGAGAAACCAGAAGTCAGCTTACATCTCGACACTGTCACGACGCACGCCAGGTGGCATCCAACAAACATGTCAGGATGGAGGATAGAACAAAGTAAGGCTCCTGTGTGCAACAGGCAGCTCATAACTCTGGCTTATGTGCCCCTTCTAGCGCTTGTGAATTCTATCCTCCAGCAATATATCTGAAGATAACATGTGATTTGTTCCCCAGAGAAGAATGTCACCAGACATAAAAGATTGACTAAACGGACAGTGTGTGGGCATCTGTGCTTATCCTAAGCAGCTGTATGATCGCGGCAACGTGTGTTTTGCGATAGAGACAATGCCATGTGTCTTCTGCGACCCATGCGCCGTGCCACCAACAAGCCCTTCCAGGCTTTATCATTATATCCTATGCAACAACTGGACCTTCGAGATTGAAGAAACATGAGCTGGAATAAGAGACCCCAAAATTTGTGTGCATCATACCACAAAGTGTTGAGCTAAGACTTGTGACTTACAATATTAAGAACCAAGAAACGTAAACGCCTTTCTTCAGCATGAACGGAGCAGACCCTTAGCTGATCAAATGCTGACTAAACGACAAAGACGCCATCGCATACAACATTGTTTAACATGTTGCATGGCGAATACGAGCACTTGCTATAAGCAGATCGCCTCAGGCACTGAAAAACTCCTTGAAGGGATGGGGAGACGTCCTACTAGGAATCAGTCTCAACTCCTCCGCACTCCATATGAAGAGTAAAAAATAGTTGAAGGAACAGGCGTCACGTGTATTCCGCACAGCTGTTTTAAGAGTCAACACATACAGGTTTAACAATGTAGCGAAGAAGTCCTTACTTGGATCAGAGAGGGAATTCAACGAGCATTGCCCACACTGCCCTCCTCCAAAGTCTGCACTCGTGTAATTCCTATCGGTAACGCCCTGCTATCCTAGAGTGAAGCAGAATTAGAGCATACAAGTCGGAGCTTATTCTCTACGATGCTTTTGCTGGAGATATAGTTGCCCCTGAAGTGCGAAGCCTTCAAGAACTACGTGTGACCAGCTTTGAAGCTGCTGACTGTATTGTATGGGCATTGCTCTGTCGGACCTTCCCTCGACCCTGTTCGACGAAGACCGCGGTTCGGCGAAAACTCGGGCATCCAAAACGATTCGAGAATATATATAAAAAGTGAAAGGGTGTCCAGAAATGTCCACTTTGGCCTGAAAGCATAAAGTTTATTAAGAAACTTGAAACGACCGCCATATAACCTTTTTTAACTGGTTTACATGCCCTGCACACGTACATGCAGCGCTCGAGCGAGTTACCCACAAAAATGCTCGAATTGAACACCCCCCCAAAACAAGCTTATCATGGGGTGCCCAGGCTGACGTGGATGACACTGGTCGCTCCATGTTGGCTTGACATAGTTGCCTGAGGTTGCCCCTTGACTGGTACATATTTTTTTACGAAAACAATATCCAATTCTTTTCAAACAAGATACGCTGACACCTTGTCTTACGTTAAAATTACCAATTTGTAGTTCATCAGCAACCATGTAAACCTCACTCACCTCACTACCTTCTTCTCGCTTTTTCAGCTGGCAAAGCAGCTCGACGTGCACCTCGCCCTGGAATAATTCCCAGACTTCATTTCTTTTTGTACTATTATTAGCCCATGGCACAGTGAACTGGAAAGATTCTTAACGCTTCATTTGAAGAGAGTTTCTCCTTCCAATATGGCTTGCGCAATGTTGGCATCCCCAGCTGCTATTTGTGGTTTTGCTGCAGCTCATTCAGCGAGCTTAGGAAGGAAGTCTACTTCAGTTGTATGGAGCTCACTTGGAGCTAGGAGAGTCGTTGGCGATGGGCACGCTGGGTCTAGCTGGTCTATCGCAACCAAAAGACAAGCTCTTTCGTTCAAGGCATTGCAGCACAAACCAGCTTTCTCTTTCGGTAAGTTATCTCACAACGTCAAGGTACTGCATTACTGAAAGCTTAAAGGCTTGGGGCCAAGGGTATCAGCTTCATTTGTGCCTGATTTTGAACTCTGGATGTCCCCAATAAGCGGGACTTGGGGATTCTTGAGTAGCTTTTACCTGATCAATAGCTTACGACGCTCTGGAGGCACCATGTATTTTATCGGACCTGACATGGCCCAAGAAATTTATTCCTGGAAGGAACTTATTAGCTGCCAGTCTCCGTTTTGAAAGAGACCCAACTTTAGAAACACACCTGTCATACAAAAGCAGCACATATGCTGCAGCACATTGCTATCAGGTGTACATAAGAGAATTGGAAGGCATCGGTTACTAACCACTTTTAGAATATCTAGCGCCATATGTTCATATTGCACTTACATGTACTGAAGTAGGCACCATACGTGCACGTACTGAAGTAGGCACCATACGTGCACACTCAAGGGGGAGCCCTGGCACAAGCTTTCCAATACTACACTCTTTTCATAAATTGAATGATTAAGTCAACATATACTGGGGCAGTACTTCAACACGCTCAGGAACCACCACAATGCGAACCAATAGCATAAATAGTCTCATGAGTGCGTATGAACATGATAATATCCTAGACTACAATCAGAGAAGTGATTGCTTATGCTGCATCTGTGCAGCGATAACTGCCGTGTCCAGCAACGACTTCAGGCCAGGAACCACCATTGAGATTGATGGAGCTCCCTACAGAGTGCAAGGTATGTTCTCACACACACTCTCTCTCTCTCCCCCCCCCCCTTCCTCCCTCTCCC
>WELA01009273.1:532398-591282 GCA_009602735.1 Mesotaenium endlicherianum | reverse complement strand
GAGACTGTCATGTGAAGGCGAAGCAACCTCAACAGCAGGAAAAAGGAGGACGCCAGTAAGTCGTTCTGGGGTGTCTAGTGGCGTGAAGACGAGAACTCACAAGGAGGTTATCCCCAGGAACCTGCCGAGAAGCAAAGGACGAGACGTTGACAAGCCTATTATCGTGGAAGGAGTGGTCGACGGCAACAATGCGAAGTGTATGATCGACAGTGGCGCAAGTGCAAACTTTGTGCACAAGAAGCTGGTGAAAGAGTGGCGAGTCCCTGTGCAGAAGCATTATGAGCCTAAGGAGGCAATTTTGGCAAATGGGCAGAGACTCAAGTGTGGTGCACCTACGGAAGCTATTCACGTGGAAGTAGCGGGGCACCGGAGTAAGGAAGTTATGGAGCAGGCAGAGTTGGGTCACCATGAGGTGATATTGGGCCGACCATGGCTAAGGAAAGCCAACCCTCAAGTGCACTGGAGCACAGGACAAGTGAAAGTCCAAGGGCGTGATGGTCGAATGGAGACAGCGAAACAGGTGGAGGTAGATACGACCACAAGTAACTGTCTTCTGTCGAGCCTGCAAGTTAAGAAGCTATGCAGGGCGAATCAGGTGAAGGAGATGTACCTTGTTTCGGTGGCCCTGGCCAGGTCATCAGGTGGAGCAAGCGTGAATCCTAACAGCCTGGGCGAATGTACATCGCCGGAGGAGCAAGTAGTGGTGTCTGATCCCCTTGCTCAGAAGGAGCAGAGCCCAACTGCTCAAGAGAAGAAGCCTGCTGAGATGCCTGCCCAAATTAAGGCGCTGTTGGAGGAGTTCAAGTGCGTATTTCCTGAGGAGCTACCTGCAGGACTACCTCCACAGAGAGCTATGGAGCACAAGATTGAGTTGGAACCAGGGAGCAAGCCACCAGTGAGACCCGCCTATCGACAATCGTTTGCGGAGTTGGATGAGTTGAAGAAGCAACTGACGGAGTTATTGGAGAAGGGATTCATCCGACCCAGCGAGTCTCCATTTGCAGCGCCAGTCTTATTTGTGAAGAAGAAGGATGGGACTATGAGGATGTGTGTCGACTACCGGGCACTCAACAAGGTCACCATCAAGAACAGGTACCCACTTCCACGAGTGGACGAGTTGATTGACAGGCTTGTCGGGGCGAAGTATTTCTCGAAGATCGATTTGAGGAGTGGCTATCACCAGGTACGGATTGCGGAAGGAGACGTTCAGAAGACTGCTTTCAGAACTCGCTATGGTTTGTTCGAGTTCACAGTCATGCCTTTTGGATTGACCAATGCACCTGCTACATTCATGGGACTCATGAATAGTATCTTCAGACCCTACTTGGACCAGTTTGTGGTGGTATTTTTGGACGACATCCTGATCTATTCGAAGACCTTGGAAGAGCATGTGGAGCATCTGAGGAAGGTGTTGGAGGTCTTGAGAGATCAGAAGCTGTATGGGAAGATGAGCAAGTGCGACTTCTGTCTCAAGGAGGTCGAGTTTCTTGGACACATAGTGGGAGCTGAAGGAGTCAAGGTGGAGCAGAAGAAGGTGCAAGCAGTCAGAGATTGGCCGGTACCTGCTGATATTCATCAACTCAGGAGTTTCCTCGGCATGGCGAATTATTATCGACGTTTCATTGAAGGATTTGCCAAGGTGTGTGCACCGCTCACGGACATGTTGAAGAAGCAGGAGAAGTGGCTATGGGGTGACAAGGAGCAGCAAGCCTTTGAGAAGATTAAGGAGCTGTTGACACAGGCACCTGTGTTGGCAATTGCAAGTCCAGAGCTTCCTTTCACCATCATCACGGACGCATCAAATTTCGCAGTGGGAGCCATTCTTCTCCAGGACCAGGGCAAAGGATTGCAGCCTGTGGCATATGAGAGCAGGAAGTTGAGTCCTGCTGAGCAAAACTATGCAGCACACGAGCGGGAGATGTTGGCTATTATCCAGGCTTTGAGGATTTGGCGATGTTATGTGGACGGCCGGAAGGTGTTCATCAAGACCGACCACAAGAGCTTGGAGAAGTTTATGACGCAGCCAACGTTGACACCAAGACAGGCAAGGTGGATGGAGTTTCTGCAACAGTTCGACCACAAGATTGAGTACTTACCTGGGAAGATCAACCCTGCAGACGCTTTATCCAGGAGGTGTGACCTTGCAGCTGTCTCAGTCATCAAGGAGAATATGGACTTCAAGGAGAAGCTTCAAAGAGGTTATGAGGAGGACCCAGAGTTTGCTGATGGTGGAGCAGCTGAGTCCAACTCGAGTATGCAGAAGAAGGACGGCATATGGTATTATGGTGATTCCAAGAGAGTGGTGGTACCTGACATCAAGGAGCTACGAGACTTACTACTTGCGGAGCATCATGACTGCTTATATGCTGGACACTTTGGAAGCGAGAAGACGGCAAGCGTGCTGAAGCGGGAATACTACTGGAGAAATATGGACAAGGACATCGAGGAGTGGATCAGGAGTTGCGATGCGTGCCAGAGAAACAAGACACCAAATCAAAAGAAGGGAGGTACATTGCAGCCCCTGCCTATTCCAGAGTATCCTTGGGAGCAGATTGCTATGGACTTCATCACATCGTTACCAGTCAGTGGTCAAGGGCACGATGCAGTATGGGTTGTGTCTGACAGACTCAGCAAGATGGCTCACTTCATTCCCATGAAGGAGACTTCTACGGCAGCAGATGTGGCACGGCTATTCTTTGATCATATTTTCAGGCTACATGGGTTGCCGAAGGTGATTGTTTCAGATCGGGATCCAAGGTTTACTAGCAACTTTTGGCGGTCATTGTTTACTTTGATGGGGACCAAGCTGAGTATGAGCACTTCCTATCACCCTCAGACAGACGGGCAGAGTGAGAGGCTCAACAGAACTCTGCAAGAGGTGCTCAGGAGTTTCACTATGGAAGACCCTTCAGAGTGGGACAAGAAGCTACCAGGGTTGGAGTTTGCCTACAACAACAGCATGCAGGGATCGACCAAGCAGTCACCATTCGCTATGGTTTATGGGAGAGAAGTATATCATCCAGGGAACATCTTGTTGGAGAAGGCCAAGGAGACTCAGGTTCCTACTACACAAGCTTTTATGGAGCAGATGGCCAAGACTTGGGATATGGCGAAGACGTGTATTCGGAAGGCACAACAAGAGCAGGTCAAGCATGCTAACAAGCACAGGAGGGAAGTGACATTCCAAGTGGGCGACAAAGTACTCTTGTCCACAGAGAACCTACCTTTCACAGGCAAGAGGAAACTGCGGGCACGGTTTACAGGTCCCTTTGAAGTGCTCAAGCAGGTGAATCTAGTGACCTACAAGTTGGAACTTCCTCCAGGATGGCGTATCCATGATGTGTTCCATGTCAGTTGTCTACGGCCATACGTTGACCCGAATGAAGGACATCCAGGACGACTACCTACACCGCCACCACCGGTCGAGATCGATGATGTATTGGAGTATGAAGTGGAGGCGATTGTCGGCGATCGACGAGTCAAGCGAGGTCAACGAGTTGTCCAAGAGTATCTGGTCAAGTGGAAAGGCTACCATGCGGACGACAACACTTGGGAGCCAGAGGCCAACTTGACTCATTGTAAGAGTAAGTTGAGACGTTATCTGCAGAATGCGTCGAGGACGTCGCATCTTGAGAAGGGGGATGATGTAAGGTCATAGGTTTATGAAGTGCATTTTTGAGTATCATGAAAGTATGTTTTGATTGTATAGTAGTGTAGAGTGCATTTTTGTGGTCATTTTGATATAAAGTTCATCGAATTTGGTCAAGTATTGAGAGAGTTATGGATTTCCGAAGTTTAATTAGTTTTGAGGTCGGTTGACGACTGTCCTTAATTCGCGGTGAGCGCGACCGTCGGATTGACCGACAGCGTCGAGCGATCTGGCCCGTTAGAATGAACTCGAACCTTCACGTAAGTTCGGCTGACGCGGAGTGCCGACTAGGTCGATTTACCTAGAAGTTTCGGTTTAGCCTAGCGCGTCTAAGATAGAATATTCTAGTAATGTCGATGCATGTATGTGGACGTCAATTCGGCCCGACACGTCAGATTAGACTGATCTGGCTTACTCACGAATATTCTGGAAGGGACGATTTGACGAACACTTAGGAAAATCCGTAGCTTCCTCCTTGGGGGGAGCACTTAGGCAGAAAATTATAAATAGGCATAACTTCTTTGTTTCTTATCAGTTTTCACTTCTGTAAATTTCTACGGGTTTGTAATGACAAGGCCTTTCATCCTACATCATTTGTGAGTAGTTTCTTGCTACTCAAAATGTTGAGTAATTTTCCTAAGCTTTGTTAGTGATTTGACGCTGCACTCTCTAGTATGATGGCAACTAGTTCCTTTCCTCGTGAGTCACTACGCTTCCACTAGGGCACTTTGCCCCTTTCAAGCTTCATCTTTAGAGAAATTAAAATATCATCCGGGAAAACTTGCACAAACTTATCCAAATAAGGTCTGAAAATGTCATTCATTGCACCCATAAAGGTAGCAGGAGCATTAGTCAGTCCAAATGGCATCACGTTGAACTCATACTGTCCATAACGTGTGCGGAAGGCAGTCTTGTGTTCATCCCCCTCAGCAATTCTGATTTGATGATAACCACTCTTGAGATCTATCTTACTGAACACCTTAGCACCAGACAGGGTATCAAGCAAGTCCTCGATTCTGGGTAAAGCATACTTGGTTTTTACTTTAATTTTGTTCAGGGCTCTGTAATCCACACACATCCGCATACTGCCATCCTTTTTCTTAACAAATAGGATAGGTGCGCCGTACGGTGATTTACTGGGAGAAATGTAACCATTTTCCTCCAGCTCTGCAANGAAATATAACCATTTTCCTCAAGCTCTGCAATCTGTGTTTTCAACTCCTCGCTCTCCACATAAGACAAGCCATACGTGCGTTGCCAGGGTGGTTGACTACCAGGTAATAAATCAATCCTATGATCTACTTCCCGCTTAGGGGGTAGTCCTGGAGGCATATTAAATACGTCTGTGTACTGAGCAACAATTTTCACAGCAGTAGGGTGCTCCGGAGGGCTTACCTTTTTCTCCACCACTTCTTCAGGTTGAGGAGGTACCTCTCTTAGCAGCAGACAGACTATTCTGTCTTCCTTCTGGTTCCAGCTTTTGACGAACTCCATTGCATTCAGCAACTTGCATCCTTCTGGAAGCCTCTTCTTTTCCTTCATTTGCCATCCACACAGGACAAGAGGAAGAGCACTGGTGGGTGCCAAGTCGGTCTGCCCATAACTGGCTCCTCTTACTTTAACTGTACCCTTGCTCCAACACACTTCAGCTTGATGTCTAATAAGCCAGGACCTGCCTAGCATGAGATTATAAAAGCAGTGTTGAGTACCTCAAATGCAAGCGTTTCAGTTAGAATTGCAATGCCAGAACCTAACTGGACCTCAATAGGCTTTGTTATGACTCCTCCCGGGATACTTGAGGCATCTCCAAGGAATATCTTTCTATTCCCTTGGGTGACAGTAGGCAGCCTTAGCCGCTTAACTAAGTCCTTGTGCATAAAAGTATGTGACGCCCCTCCGTCAACAAATGCCCTCTTCTTCCTACCTGCAATCATGCAATGTAGTAGGATAGGGGGGACTGTCTTTTCCTGACTTTTGCATTGTTCTCCTGACGTAGCAAAGAAATGTTGGACATCAGGTCGAACAAGAGCATCTAGAGTGTGCACTCTCTGGACGCCTATATTGCTGATGGTCTCCTTTATCTGGTTGTCAGGCATGCATAGTGAATCCAGTTCAGCAGGACCCATAATACCTGCTACGAGGGCAGCTAGTGACGACTCACTATCTCTAGCATCCTCACAGTCAGTAGACTGGATTACTGACTGTTGTTGTCTTTTAAAGGCTTGTCTTTTCTCTTGACCTTAGGCAGGTGCTTGACCGGACACTGTTCTCTGTAGTGGCCTTTCTGCTGACAATGGTAGCAAGTAGATTTTGCTGAGGCTGGTCTCGGCTTAGTCCTACCACCACCCCTTCCATAGCCACCTCGAGAGGGACCACCTCTACCTCTAGACTGAATAGCATTGTACTCATACTCATATTCATCACCCTGATTATCCTCAGCCTGGTCTCCTTCAATTGCATTGTAGGAACCGTGGGGCTTTTTGACAATCGGCTTCACCAAAGCGTTACTCTGGCGCTTGTGATTGAACTGCTGCTGATCCCAGGCGTCAGCATCCTGGATCAAGTCAGCCAGTTTCTCATACTTTTTCTCAGCAAAATGACCAGAGACCTCGGATTTCAAGCCATACCTGAAGTATGCTATCCTATACCGTTCTGGCAAATCAGGCTGCTTCATCATGTTCTCTTGGAACTTTTGAGCAAACTCAGCAACTGAAGTGGTCTGCTTCAGTGTCAGGGAGATCATCGCATAGATAGCTTTCTCCTGCTGGTTGATGACATCAAACTTCTCATGCAACTTCTCGACAAACTCTACCCACGTAGGGTCACCGAGTTGCCGAGCCTTACGCTCTTCCTTCCAGTAAAGCCACCAGTCTGCGGCACTGCCTTTCAGTAGCGCACCGGTGTGCCTGACCTTCTCGTAATCTTGCAGTTCTGGGTAGTTCTCCAGCCACTGCTCAACATCCGCGAGAAACTTGATCAGGTACTATTTTCCGTCTCCCTCAGGATCATATTCTTGGGGAGGTTTCGGCTTTGGCTTACTAGGCCCTCGGCCACCACCACTAGTGGTTTGAGACCCCAGTTGGTCTCTGTCCCGCAGTAGAGACATTATGATTCTTTTGTCCTCCTGCTGGGACTGATACATGGTCGCCATTTGCGACCGCATTTGAACGAACAATGCTCCCAAGTCTACACTCTGGGGTGGTAGATTAGCAAATGCAGCAGCAGCATTGGCATTTACTCGCTGAGTAGTGTCCTCAACAATCCCTCTCGCTCCTGCAGCAGCAATTCCTGCCGCATTCAGCCGGTCACGTATTTGACCTAGGGGTACATTGAGTTGTACAGCAGGAGGTGGGTTCAGAACATTGGCCCTTGATGCCATAAGTTCTTCCACAGTGCGCTCGTCAGCTGGCTGTCCTTCCCTCCTTTCTGTATCTTCAGCGGCCTTTGCTAATTGTTCAGCTTCTAGCCTGGCTCTCTCCTCCTCAGCTTGCTGTGTTGCGACTGCGGCAATAGCAGCTGCCTCATCTGCAGCCTCTCTAGCTGCAG
This sequence comes from Mesotaenium endlicherianum, assembly GCA_009602735.1. Lineage (NCBI taxonomy): Eukaryota > Viridiplantae > Streptophyta > Zygnematophyceae > Zygnematales > Mesotaeniaceae > Mesotaenium > Mesotaenium endlicherianum. The sequence continues at coordinate 584,087 of WELA01009273.1, read as the reverse complement.
TATCTGCCACTGCTTCAGAATAGGTACGGGTTCCCGCTACATGGCTTTCCGCCTGGTTTTCGACATTCTCGTTATCCTGGTTCTCCATGTCTCGGGAGTTGCTAGTTTGAGACCTTGTCCTTACCATACAAAGAAGACTGTGATAACTGCTCCGATACCACTGAAATGAATCGACTTACCAAATAGGCGATTAACAATTAATAAAGATCTTTATATCAGCAAGTAATCTTTATGGTATTTTCCGTTAACTGGTTAAACGGCAAAGGACAACACACTAGCAGTGAATAATACTCGTAAGTCAAATGCGAGTAAACTAGCATCAATAATGCAAATCAGTAAACTCATACATAAGCAAGGTTAGAAGACAGTGCGTATCAATGGCTTCTCGCCTTGGATTCAGATCTCTCTCAGTAAGCTGTACAAGAGAGTTGGCCTCGTTTCCGAATGCCGAACTCGAGAGCAATGCCTAGCATATGTACATGGAATGAGTTTACTGTTCAGCGGCAAGTGCGATGGCACCGCCTACCCGGGAGTTAACCACTCTGGTAGGACCTTAGTTAACCAAATCCACCGCCATCTCCCATCATCCCGAATCGCCATCCATCATAGGGTTGTCATCTGGCCATTCATCAGCATACCACACTTAGATGCATATCGAGGCAGTTCGCTGCTACCGAGTACGGAAGTCAGCTGGCTGTCAAAGAATGTGTCAGCAAGCTGACTTAAGCTGACATCAGCCTGCTGCTTCCGGCTGAGTCATTAAACTGATATTTAAATATAACGTCCAGCAGACTGATCACTAACTAGAGTTCAGCAGGCTGAACTTATTTAACTATATTATTTAAATGAATATTATGTCAACCAATATACTGATTCATTACAGGTGTCCTGCATCTCTCGCTGTAGGTAGACGTGATCACCGACCTCGAACTTAACAAGACGGGGCTTATAGACCCACTCCGAAAGCGAGCGTAACAAAGGGTATCACGGTGTTGAACGGTGAGCAAATTACCCATAGCAATAGGCATGTGCTTAAGGAATAGGGAGGCACGTTCGTTCAGATGAGAGAGGAGCACATCGGGATTGTCCAGACTCAAAGAGACAGTTGATCAACGATGAATAGCAGCGGGCAAGAGCAAGAGAGGCTCACAACCGTAGAGAAGGAAATAAGGGGAGTAGGTGCGCAAGGAAGCCTGGTTACTGAAAGTGTACCCCATAGCCAACCATGGAATGTGAATATTCCAATCGGACACATCGTGAGTGAGAGCATACTAGCATAAGCTACGTTTAACGATTTGGACAATCTTCTCCGCCAGGCCATCGGCCTGAGGGTGGTTGCGGGAAGTTGTACGGTGGTCTATGAAAGGCTGATCCAACAGCTCGCTCAACTCCCCTTGGAACTCAGAACCACAATTTGTGAGGACCTCAGCGCAAGCACCATAACGACCCAAAACTCGCTCAGTGAAGGACCGGGCAATGTACGCGCTAGACTTATCGAGGATGCTGACCAGTTCTATCCACTTAGTGAGATGCTTGATCATGACCAAGACGTAACGCATACCACGCTTAGAGACGGGCAGGGGACCGGCAAGATCAAGCGACCAGCGATAGATTAGACCACGCAGAGGGAGAGGGTTAAGTACAGACGGGAGAGCGTTGAAGATGTTCTTAACTCGATGACATAACTCGCATGCCCTGAAATTACCGACTTGTTGGACGAGACCCTCCCACCAATACTTGGTCTGCAAAAGGCTACTGGTACGCTTAATCCCAAAATGCCCAGACTCCTCGTGAACCTTACGAATCAAGGGAGCACGCTCAGTGAGAGGAGGTACAATCCGGGTGTAGCGTGGGAAGATACGTAGAAGAGTGCCCTCATGCCAATGGTAACGAACACACCGGTGGAGGATGCGGTCACGCTCGCGAGGTGTGGAGGAAACAGACCACACACGTGTTTGCAAGTATTCAAGGGAGGGGGTATCAGTCCAGATATCAGACTTGGGGTGAGACATGCTCAACTCAGACTCGACAGCATACACTAGGGAAAAGGAAGACGCAGAGGTCAAGCCAAAATAATATGCAGCATGCCAAGCTGGTAAGAGGTGTTCTTGCTCGGAAGAAGCAAACCGAGCACCTGTGTGATCGATGTCAGAGGGGTCAGGATTACGGCTTAATCCATCTGCGTCCTGGTTGCACAACCCAGCCTTATGTTCAATAGTGAAATCATACTCCTGAAGTATAAGTGCCCAACGCGCGTGTTTACCCGTGAGTTTCTGGTTAGTCATCAACCATTTCAAGGGTTGGTGGTCAGTGATAAGTGTGAAGTGAGCCCCATACAAATAAGGCCGGAAATGGACTGCACCCCACACTCCAGCGAGACACTCACCCTCATAGGAATTGTAGTTACGTTGAGCAGGGTTGTTACTACGACTGGCATATGCGACGACATACTCGTGACCCTCATCGTCAGCCTGAGCCAAGACTGCCCCTAAGCCTAAATGACTCTAGTTGGTGTGTAAGGAGAAAGGCTTATTGTAGTTAGGTATGCGCAGGATGGGGGCAGTGGATAAAAGTTCCTTGAGTTTTTCAAACTCGTGTTGACATGCGTCAGTCCATTTCCAAGGCACATCCTTCTTAAGGAATTCATTGAGTGGGGCGGCAATGGCGCTAAAGTCGGGACAAAACCGACGATAATACCCAGTAATAACCATGAAGGCTCGTAACCTAGACACATCTGTGGGGACTGGTAAGCGCTGAATAGCATCCACCTTGACCTGTTGTGGAATCAGTCTACCAAGAACAATATGATGTCCAAGGTAGGGCGTTGACAGGGTAGCAATTTTACATTTACCAGGGTGACACTTAAGCCCAACAGCCTTCAAATGCTGCAAGACTACCTCTACGTGAGCTAAGTGTTTGACTAGGGTGCGACTGATAATGAGGACATCATCAATATAACAACGTGCAAACGAGAGACCACTAAACACGCGGTCCATGATTTGTCGGAAACAAGCGGGAGCATTCTTTAACGTAAAAGGGCATAACCTTCCATTGGTACAATCGACGCCTAGCCCAGAAGGCAGTCTTGTGTCTATCTTTAGGATCGATGAGAATCTGGTTAAAACCCTGACGTAAATCGAACACACTAAATACACTAGCTTCCTCCAGTACATCGAGGATCTAATTTAGTGACTGCGTTAAGCTCCCGGTAGTCCCCGCATATAAGCTTTTCTTTGTAGTTCCCATTAGCATCCTTTTTAGCCGGCATGACCGTAGGCGCAGCAAAGTCTGACATGGACTCCTCAATCATATCAGCTGAGACAAGCTCCCCAACCTTTTCTGCGACGATGTCTGTCTCTACCTTACTGTGACGGTAATCCCGCTTAAAAACGGGTTCACTAGTGGTGAGATCAATGGTAAACTGTGACACTGTACAACGACCTAAATCCATGACTGATCTTGCGAAACAGTCTTCATGTTGAGCAAGCATGTGAGTAAGCTTTTGCACTTTATCCTCAGTCAACTGTTCTCCCAAATCCCAATATGTGGTGGATTTAGTTAAGCATGCGGAGGTTTGTAATTGCTAGGCAAGGTTAGCGTGCAAAGCGTACAAAGGGTCTGAAGTCAAAAAGTTAGCAACCACCCCCCCCCAGTCGAAAGAACGGAGGTTGTAGGTTGAAATGTGGAGGTAAGGGTTGCGAATGCGAGTGTGGAGGGTAGGGAGGACAGAGAAAGTGAGGCCAAGTGAGGACATGAACGTCCATAACCCGCCCCAAGAGGTGGCAACGGTGGGTGTCGGATAGGGTGGGAACGATGGTGGCGTGAGGAATAAAACCCAGGATAAGTTCACGCTCCAAGGCAGTGGGTTCGACATAGGTGTGAGTGAGGGAATCAAATAACATCCCAGAACCAAAATGAAGAAACGCGTACAACCCTGGACGGCTGACAGGAGTGGGAAACGCAGCACGAGGATACCTCGGTTGATTAACCTGACAAAAAGAAGGGTGGTCGGGACGATGGACCTCCATAGGATAGCGATGAGGGGCTAGAATGGCAAATACCGTGTGACGAGGAGGGTGTGCATACAGGTGACTGATTAAAGGGCGGAGAGTGAGAGGGAAAACAAAGTTTTGCCAGAAGACGCGCGACAGGTGGGCGTATGAACCGACTACTCCAGCATCAAGGATGACCCCCTCACCAAGAGTAGAAGTAATGGTAGCAAAATCAGATCTAATGTGAGCACGATCATCATCAGATGAAATGAATGGACTTACCACATATGCGATTAACAATTAATTAAGATCTTTATATCAGCAAGTAATCTTTATGGTATTTTCTATTAATTGATTAAACAGCAACAACACACTAGCAGTGGACAATACTCGCAAGTCAAATGCAAGTAAACTAGCATCAATAATGCAATCAGTAAACTGATACATAAGCAAGGCTAGAAGACGGTGCATATCAATGGCTTCTCGCCTTGGATTCAGATATCTCTCAGTACGCAGTACAAGAGAGTTGGCCTCGTTTCCAAATGCCGAACTCGAGGGCAATACCTAGCATATGTTCATGGAATGAGTTTACTGTTCAACGGCCAGTGCGATGGCACCGCCTACCCGGGAGTTAACCACGTTGGTAGGACCTCAATTAACCAAATCCACTGCCATCTCCCATCATTCCGAATCGCCATCCATCCAACGGATGTCATCTGGCCATTCATCTAGCACACCACACTTAGATGCATATCTAGGTAGTTCGCTGCTACTGAGTACGGAAGGCAGCTGGCTGTCAAAGAATGTGTCAGCAAGCTGACCTAGTTGACTTCAGCCTGCTGCTCCCGGCTGAGTCATTAAACTGGTAGTTATATAAAGAGTCCAGCAGGCTCAATACTAACTGAGTTCAACAAGCTGAACTTATTTAACTATTATATTTAAATGAATATTATATCTACCAATATACTGATTCATTACAATCCCTCCAACTTAACAGGTTGTCGCCTCGACAACACTAACACTGGGTACATGTTTTTCCCCAAATACTAAAATATTGATCTTCTTCCCCTCAGCCTACTGCCCTTTTGAAGGAGATGTTCCTGGGGCTCTACGGTCAGGGGAGCGAGACCGAGAGCCAGACCTCCTGCTTCTGTCTTGGGGTCTCCTGAAGCCTGGGGGCTCCCTGTAGGGAGAACCAAGGGAAGAACGTAGTAACTGAGCTGTTTCCTCCTGCACAATCTGAAAATGAAGGGAGGCAACCTTCTCTTGGGCATCCCTCAAACTGACAGGTACATATACCGGCATCCCGGACTGATGTTGCAAGACATGAGCCATGGGCACATGTCCTCTGTACAAGGGAGATGCTGGCAGGCCTCTGGCTATTTTTCTGGCAGCCCTTCTGTCTGCCCTGTCTGACTGGGTCTCTGCGCCTGCAACTGGGCTTTGTCCTCTGGCAGTCCCCAACCAAGTGATATCTTCCTCTTTAGCGAGGTGGTGTAGAGTTGTGTCTGCCCTAGCCAACCCAGTCTTCTCCATTACAGGGGATGTGGCAGGTGTCTGGGTCACAGCGGGGCTAGTGTCCTCTTCCTCGTCTTCCTCCTCTTCTTCCTCTAACTCCTCTTCTTCCCCCGGCTCCTCTGAGACTGCTGGGGTCTCCTCTGTCACCTGCTCCAGGTCTGCCCGAGAAAAAGAGTACCCCACCGACCGTCCCCTTTTGGGTGCTGGTGGAGGCTGTTGAGTCCTGATCGCATACAGGTCTTTCTCTCCCTGCTTGCTTGCCCATTTGGCATAAGCGTGCTTCCCTTTAGAGAATGCCTCGAAGGCCTTGCTCCTGTCCTGCTGCATTTCTTGACTCATACAGTCCCTTACTCCATCCAATCTTGGGTCTCAAGCTGCTATGTGAGGAGGCAACACTATGTTCCCCTGTAGGTCTGTTAGGAAATCTTCCTCTCCTGCCCTGTCATTCTGCTGGTCCCTCATGTTGCTGGTCATCCACTGCCAATTGGTAGGCTTCTGGAAAAAGGCAGGGTCCGTCCTTATCAAAGTACACGGGTACCAGTGCCCTGCGAAATCCAGCTGACTGGTTTCCCTGGCCAAGAACTCCCAGCTCCTCCTCTCCACCTCATTATACATGGCCTTGAACCTGTTATGGGATGTAGAGTCCTTAAAGCTGTCCGTGTCCATAGGGATCATCCTGATGACCCTATCTCCCCCCCAAATACCTGGAATCGATACCACTCTTGCCTCATTCACTTGGGCCATTGCCTTGGCCTCTCCAACTGTATATCCTACCATCTTGGCATAATCGTGGTAGAGGAGGAGCCCTGTGCTGACCTCTATATACTTGTCAAAGTTTTTGGATGTCTCCCCTTCCCACTGCAGGATGTCCAGTTGTGACTCACTGCGACTTCTCTGGGCATACTTGAAGGCCTCCTCCAGTACATCAAAGCCCTTGCCCAGCACTGTGTAGTAGTAGCTGCTCATTCTCTTCTGTTCATCTTCAGCCTGCTGCTTCCGCCTCTTCTCAGCTTGCCTCTCCTCCTTGCCTTCTTGGCCTCCTCTGCAGCTTTTTTGTCCAGTTCTTCCTGCCTCAATTCTTCCTGCCTCAGCCTGTCCTGTTCCTCCTCCTCCTTCTTCTTCTGTGCCTCCCGCTGTTGTTGGAGTCGTTGTGATTCCCGAACGGAGATGGAGGATAATTTGATGTCGCCACGGAATTGCAAGTATTCTGCATGTGCCTCTTTCGCTCTTCTCTTCCTCTTAAGTTCCAACTTATGAGTCATCTAGCTCAATCACAAACACAATGTAGTCAGTGAAGTCATGATACTTTGCCGCTACTGAGTGCCCGTGGTGAAGAAGAACGTGATAGGGAGAGTGTCTAGTGTGTAATACCTTGTGTGAGTGTGTACAAGAGACAATTGAGTTAGAGAGAAAGTGAGTGAGAGCGCAGGTTGGGTGTGTAGGATGGTTATAAAAATTTGTTTGGCTGATCCTGAGACGGAACACACTCCCTCCAACTTAATTGTAAAGGTGGGTTGCCTGTCACAACTGTCACTATCTGTTACTAACTGTCACATTCCACTCCGACTTATATGGAGACAGGACCTCCTGTCACGTGTCCATGTTCACTGAAATGACAGTAAGGGAGGGGTGCCAGCCGCCTGAAGGTGGAACCGTTTCAACGCCCCTTTGGCATTGGTCAGCTGGTCTTTAAATTCCCAAGTGTCCCCAGAGGCATTGTAGTGAAACAGATAGATAAAGTACTTAGTAAAATAGAATACTTTGTTCAAGACAAGGATCTTTGAACACAAGTGGTAGCTTCTTGAAAGAGAGATGGCTTCTTGAAAGTTAATATATTTCTGGATTTTGGCAAGTACAAGAGTGATTCTGGAATGTCTTTCTATGTTCTAGCTCTTGTTTAAATACTTGCTACATAAGTAATTTCTAGGAAGGTGTATGTTGATGTGTTGGCACCCAACACATCCCAAAACTTGCCACCTCTTTCTAGAATAATGTACACATGTCCTTTTGACCTAAAAATGGCACATCTGACTTTTGCCACATGGAGTTCTTCTAGGTCTTTCCTCTAACTTCGAAAATGCCTTGGAAGGTTCAAAGGACATGAACCAAGTTACTAGAGTACCTATTCACACTTGACTCCACACAATACTACTCCAAATATATTTGAAAACATTAAAATATATGCAAACTAATATATAATAACTCAAATCACTACATCACCCCCCCGATAGAAAAAGCGACGTCTCGGCGCGTCAAGTCAGGTCTTACACATGTGAAGCAAACTAGTCAACAGTTTCAAGTCAGATGCCACACATGTGAAGAGGACTAGTCAAAGGCGCCAAGTCAGGTGCTACACATGTAAGGTAGACTAGGCAAGGTCGTAGGTGGTGTGACCATATTGGCTAGCCTACTCCTTAATGATAAAGAAAATTGTACAAGTTGGCCCAGAATCTGCCACAAACTCAAAAATTCATAGCGTCCACAGAACTGCTCCAAATCTGGAACTTCTAGAGCCAGACGGACCGCGTTGGAGAACTCTACCGGGTCACCAAATTTGAGAGCATTCTAATGTCTAGAGTGTTGTTGAGAGCTGAGAGAGTAGGCACTCCTCCAAATCTGTGCAGAAACTTCTGAAAATCGTAAGTCCTTCTATGCTTGTCCAAATTCTGCAAAGTAAGTCTCAAAATGGGCGCTGTAAGATGTTCTACCAGACTCTTGAGTTTCAAAGCATTCCAAGTTCAGGGGAGGGCACAATGTCAAAAGGCATATTCTGCCCTAACAATGCCAGCAGCCTGACCCCCTTCTACTTAGAGCATCATATCTCTCTCACCAGTGCTCCAAATTGAGCAAACTTGGACTCTAAATGACCGGCTACTCATGGACTACAGCCAGGTAAATTTTCAAAATTTACTGTGCAGAGACCTATCACCAATAACAGTTTTAGTTTTCTGTCCAGAAACTGCAAGAAGAGAAAAGTGTCTAATGTCAATTTTTCCTCTTTCTTGTTCTTGCAGGCTGCCTCCAAGGGGTCTTCTGCTGCTTCTTGATGGTGGCAGGCTGCCTCCCTGAAGTCTTCGGGCTTCTAGTAGAGAGACTTGGGGCTGGTCCAAGATGGGGGTTGGCGGCATGGAAGCGCTTCAACTTTCGTTGAACTTTGTCAAGGTAGTGCGCCGCCACCCAACTATTCTCCGAATCTGGATATCCTTTCCACTTGATCAAGTATTGCTGCTGTCTCCTGAAATTTCTCATAGCCACTATGTCTTCCACTTCGTACTCCAAATGATCATCCACTATTGTTGGGGCTGGTGGGGTTGTCACACGTCCTGGGAACTTGTTGTCGGGTTGCACATATGGCTTGAAGAGGGAAGCGTGGAATACGGGGTCGATGTGCATAGTCTGGGGAAGTTCTAGCTTGAAAGCAACGGGGTTGACTTGCTGGATAATCTTGAAGGGTCCCAAATACTTGGGAGAGAACTTGCTGCCGGCAGGCCTGTTGTTCAGGGAAATGTTCTTGGATGATAGTAACACGTTGTCACCCACTCTGTACGTAATTTCTCTTCTGGATCTGTTCGCCACTCTTGCTTGAGCATCTTGTGCGTGTTGTAGAGCTTTCTTGGCTGCAGCAAGGGCTGCTTCTAATGTCTCCATAAAATCGGTGGCTGCAGGTACTTCATCAAGGCCAGCCGTGAAGCTCAGTGGCGTGGTCGGATGGAAGCCATAGTTGAGGAAGAATGGGGACTCTTGGGTAGAGGCCTGCGTAGTGTTGTTGTAGGCAAACTCGAGGGGGGTCAAGTACATGTCCCAGTCTTGCTCGAGGGTAGACACGTAGGCCTTTAGAGAGGTCTTTAGGGTACGATTCATACGCTCGGTTTGCCCATCTGATTGTGGGTGGTAGGCAGTAGACATATCCAGCGATGTACCCAAGTTCTTGAAGAGATTTTTCCAGAAATGGCTTGTGAATCTTGGGTCTCTATCTGACACAATTCTTGATGGTAGTCCATGGAGCCGAAAGATGTTGTCATAGATGAGTCTTGCAAGTTGTGGTGCTGTAGCCTTAGTCGTCGTGGGAATAAAATGAGCCATCTTGGTAAGTCTGTCCACCACCGTGAGTATTGCATTATGGCCTCGAGGTGTCACGGGCAAGTCCACGATAAGGTCCATTGAGATGTCCGTCCATTGCCTTTCCGGGATTGGTAGTGGTTGCAGGAGTCCTCCCGCCTTTTGCGATGATGGCTTGATTCTTTGGCATGTGTCACAGCTCCTGCAGTACTCCTTGACTTGCTTAGACATGCCTGGCCAACAATAAGTCCTAGCTAGAACGCCCGTGGTCCTTAGGATTCCAAAGTGTCCTCCAAGAGGGTTGTCGTGTGCTTCTCGTAGAAGCAAGAGCCGGAGGTCTAAGTCATTAGGAACACATCTCTGGCCCGTATCTTGCCTCACCCAATAATTGCCTTCTTGCTTCTTGCATGGGTCCAAGGCTGCTTCTCCGTTCTTGTAGTAAGGGTCTCTTTCATAGGCGGCTGAAAATCGAGCTTCCAGATCTGTCTTCAGGGATGCCATCACTGCATTTAATTGCAGTCTTGAGAGGGGGTCAGCCGGGTTTGTCTTGCCGGGCTGGTACTGAATCGTGATGTTGTATTGTTGCAAGTATCCGCTCCATCTTGCTTGTCTCCTTGAGAGATACGGCTGCGTCTGGAGGTGCTTTAACGCCTCGTGGTCCGTGGTGACCAGTACCTTGCGTCCTTCAACGTAGCAGCGCCAAACCTTCAAGGCATGTACAATCGCCAATGCCTCTCGCTTGTGGTTGTATAATTTTGCTCGGCCGGNCCATCTGATTGTGGGTGGTAGGCAGTAGACATATCCAGCGATGTACCCAAGTTCTTGAAGAGATTTTTCCAGAAATGGCTTGTGAATCTTGGATCTCTATCTGACACAATTCTTGATGGTAGTCCATGGAGTCGGAAGATGTTGTCAAAGATGAGTCTTGCAAGTTGTGGTGCTGTAGCCTTAGTCGTCGTGGGAATAAAATGAGCCATCTTGGTAAGTCTGTCCACCGCCGTGAGTATTGCATTATGGCCTCGAGGTGTCACGGGCAAGTCCACGATAAGGTCCATTGAGATGTCCGTCCATTGTCTTTCGGGGATTGGTAGTGGTTGGAGGAGTCCTCCCGCCTTTTGCGATGATGGCTTGATTCTTTGGCATGTGTCACAGCTCCTGCAGTACTCCTTGACTTGCTTAGACATGCCTGGCCAACAATAAGTCCTAGCTAGAACGCCCGTGGTCCTTAGGATTCCAAAGTGTCCTCCAAGAGGGTTGTCGTGTGCTTCTCGTAGAAGCAAGAGCCGGAGGTCTAAGTCATTAGGAACACATCTCTGGCCCGTATCTTGCCTCACCCAATAATTGCCTTCTTGCTTCTTGCATGGGTCCAAGGCTGCTTCTCCGTTCTTGTAGTAAGGGTCTCTTTCATAGGCGGCTGAAAATCGAGCTTCCAGATCTGTCTTCAGGGATACCATCACTGCATTTAATTGCAGTCTTGAGAGGGGGTCAGCCGGGTTTGTCTTGCCGGGCTGGTACTGAATCGTGATGTTGTATTGTTGCAAGTATCCGCTCCATCTTGCTTGTCTCCTTGAGAGATACGGCTGCGTTTGGAGGTGCTTTAACGCCTCGTGGTCCGTGGTGACCAGTACTTTGCGTCCTTCAACGTAGCAGCGCCAAACCTTCAAGGCATGTACAATCGCCAATGCCTCTCGCTCCGTGGTTGTATAATTTTGCTCGGCCGGATTTAGCTTTCTTGACTCGTAGGCAATGGGCTGCAGTCCCTTGCCGTGGTCTTGAAGCAGGATTGCTCCTATTGCATAGGAAGATGCATCGGTGATGACGTGGAAGGGCCAACCTGGATTTGGACTTGGGAGTGTGAGCACCAGGGATGTGGTCAATCTTCGCTTTAACTCTTGAAATGCCTTTTCCTCTTTCTTGGTCCATGTATATAGCTTGTCCTTCTTGAGTAGATCTGTCAGGGAAGCTGCTATGTGCGAGAAGTCTTGGATGAATTTTCTGTACCAATTGGCAAATCCCAAGAATGACTGGAGTTCTTTCTTGGTTGTGGGGGTTGGCCATTCCTCCACCACCGTGGTCTTCTTGGGGTCTATCTTGATGCCATCAGCAGTCATGTCGTGACCTAGGAACTCCACTTCTTGTTTAGCAAACTCGCACTTTGACTCCTTCGCAAATAGCTTGTTTCGCTTCAATACTTCGAGGACTTCTTTCAAGTGTCTCGCATGCTCTTCAAGGGTCTTGCTGTAGATAAGGATGTCATCGATGAATACCACCACAAATCTGTCCAACATGGGCTGAAATATGGTGTTCATCATAGTCATGAAAGTTGCTGGCGCGTTGGTGAGTCCAAATGGCAGGACCATGAACTCAAAATGTCCATATCTTGTCCTGAATGCCGTCTTCTCTATGTCCGGTTCTGCGATGCGAATCTGGTGGTAGCCGCTCCGTAAGTCAATCTTCGTGAAGTACTTGGCTCCAACCAGCCGGTCCATGAGCTCATCCATGCGCGGCAGCGGGTATCGATTCTTGATGGTGATCTTGTTGAGGGCGCGATAGTCCACACACATCCTCAAGGTACCATCTTTCTTCTTGACAAATAGCACCGGGGCTCCAAATGGCGACTTGCTAGGTCGAATGAAGCCATGCTCCAGTAGCTCCTTGATTTGCTTCTTGACTTCGTCTAGCTCCGTGTATGACATTTTGAACGTAGGCCGAGAGATGGGCTTGCTTCCGGGCTCCAACTCTATCTTGTGGTCTACGAATCTTTTGGGGGGTAGGCCCTTGGGCAATTCCGGGGAGAACACTTCTTTGTAGTCCTCTAAGACTTCTTGTATCTCCTTGGGAACGGGGCTGCCTGCTTGACTCTCGATGTTTTTCTTGATGTCTTTTGGCGTGATCAAGGCCAAAAGAAGCTCGTGTCCGTTCCTCACAAATCTCTTGAGTTGGAGGGCGGACAATAGTATCTCGTGTGCCGGCTTCTCGATGTCTTGGGTCTGGATATTCTGGATTGCGCGCAAAATACAGATTCTTGAAGTGATGTCATTCTTGATCTTGATAGTACCGGTCCTCCAATCAACTTGGGGGTTGTGCTTGGTCAACCAAGGCGTCCCTAGGATGACGTCGTACTTGCCCAATTGCATGGGGGAGAACACTACTCTATCCTTGAAGGACTTGATAGAGAGTGCCAAGGGGTACGTCTTCTTGGAAGGGGTAGTATAGGAGAATCCATCGAGCATCATAATCTCCTCGTTGTGATCAAGAGTTCGCATAGTGATACCGTGCTTGGTGGCAAAATCTGCAGCAATGAAGTTGCCTTGAGCTCCGCTATCCACCAAGATGTGGACCTTCTCTCCTCCAAGATTACCTCTCAAACTCATTGGGGCTGGAACGTCGTCTTCAACGGGGGTCTCCACCTCACTTGGCGTGTTGCCTTCTCGTGAAGTGGGTCTTGGGGTGGTAGGCTCCTGGCCTACCGGCGCTGTCCGTTTTTTGACAACTTTTTGGGGCATGAGAGTGCACGATGGCCCTTTTTCTTGCAATAGAAGCATAGTCCAGCCGTCATGAGAGCTTCTTTTTCAGCCGGGGAGAGTCTTGCTTTCACTCCTTGCTGGTTTCTTGCATCATAAGTGTCATTGGAGGGTCTTCCACTCTTCCGGGCAGCCGCGGGGTCCCTTTTAATAACTCCGATTTCCATGGGTGTGGGTCCAGATTCGGATGTGGAAGGGGCTGCGTACACCCGCGTCGCCGGTACCCGTGAAGATGAAGGCACGGAGTGCTTGAAATCCAAGGTATCCACCTTTTGGGCCACTTCAATGATCTTTGAGAAGTCCGTCAAGTCCCGTAATTCCACTTTTTTTGCCACCTTGGGTTTGAGGCCAAAGATGTAACGGTCAATCTTCTCCTCGAGAGACATGTTGGGGATCTCAAGAGTGAGGGCGTGAAATCTGGATGTATACTCTTGAACGGACGTCGTTTGCTTGAGATGGTGGAGCTTTCCTCGGGCAATCTTCTCCGCATTGATGGGCATGAATTGCTTCTTGAGGGCCTCACGAAAATCTGCCCATCTTGCATATGATGGTGGGGGCTCTTGGCCGAGCATGGGGTGCGCCATAGCTTGATATATAGCCGCTTGATAGTTACGCCACCATGATGTTGCTGCTCCTCTAAGTAAGGTAACGGCAAAGGGAACGTAGTCCTCCTCGGGTACTTCAAGGAACGCGAGGTACGTCTCCACTTGGTAGAGCCATAAATTCAGGTTGGCACCTTTCCCGGGGTTGAAAGTGTCGGGTTTGCCGGGCTTGATGAGTTTCCTTGCTCTCGTTGGCTCTTGTGGAGGCGCTTGAGCCGGGGCTGGATTTTGAGCATTGCTCGCAATAGGGGCAACCATGGCAGCCATAGCTTCTCTTGACGCTTGCACGGTTGCTTCATAGGTGGCCAAGCCCACTTGGTTATGGACGGTCATTAGGAAGGCTGCCCACTCATTTGCGGGAACTCCTTGTGGTGGGGTTAACTTTGCTATAGCGGCTGCCACGGGATTTGACGGTGCTCCTCCTTGTGGTGCTTCTTGTTGTTGCAGATTTCCTTGAGTAGGCTCTCCCATCGGCGCTGGAGGAGGGTGAACTCCTCCTTGTGGTGCTTCTTATTGTTGCAGATTTTCTTGAGTAGGCTCTCCCATCGGCGCTGGAGGAGGGTGTCTAGGAGAAAAAGGGCTTCCTTCGAAAGCTTGCTGTTGGTCTTCAGGATTNTGAGGATTGGCCATCTTCTTGTGCTACCAAAGTGCCTAGCTCCGATACCACTGTAGTCTAACAGATAGATAAAGTACTTAGTAAAACAGAATACTTTATCTATTCAAGACAAGGATCTTTGAACACAAGTGGTAGCTTCTTGAAAGAGAGATGGCTTCTTGAAAGTTAATATATTTCTGGATTTTGGCAAGTACAAGAGTGATTCTGGAATGTCTTTCTATGTTCTAGCTCTTGTTTATATACTTGCTACATAAGTAATTTCTAGGAAGGTGTATGTTGATGTGTTGGCACCCAACACATCCCAAAACTTGCCACCTCTTTCTAGAATAATGTACACATGTCCTTTTGACCTAAAAATGGCACATTTGACTTTTGCCACATGGAGTTCTTCTAGGTCTTTCCTCTAACTTCGAAAATGCCTTGGAAGGTTCAATGGACATGAACCAAGTTACTAGAGTACCTATTCACACTTGACTCCACAGAATACTACTCCAAATATATTTGAAAACATTAAAATATATGCAAACTAATATATAATAACTCAAATCACTACAGGCGTCGTAACCCTTCCAATTGATCAGGTACTTCATGACATATTTAGATGATCGACGAACACAGCGAGCGTCTAAAATCTCCTCGACCTCATATTCCTCAGGGTCACCATCCTGGACAGCGGGGACCGGTCCCGGTTGGCCAGGTAACCAACCTGTGAACAGTTTGTCACCTTTAATGTATGGTTCTAGGATGGAGACATCAAAGACTCGGTGACCCTTGTATTCTGCTGACATGTTCAGTTTGTAAGCATTCTGACCGACACGGCGCACCACCGAAATGGACCGACCCAGACAGGACCAAGCTTTTCCTTGACCACACCAGGCAGGTACAGGTGCTGAGAATGCAATTTGACCAAATCGCCCTTAGAATAGGTCAATTCTCGACGGTGCTGATTAGCGTACTTTTGTTGATTTTCTTGGGCTTTGTGCAGGTTCTGTTGGACTTTCTGACAGGGTGTCAGCAAACTCCTGGGTTAAATGTAGAGGGACTGGATTGTCAATCCCTTCAGGGTGAGTTAAAGACTCCCCTAGTACATTGAAAGGAGACTTAGGGACTCTACCCAGGCTCAGTTCAAAAGGAGTCTTGCCTGTTGACGCGTGCACCGCACTGTTGACCGCAAACTGGATTTGAGGTAACAGATCATCCCAATTATCTTGTTTTTGGTTAACATAGGCTCTTAGCACCTCTTGCTAAACTCGGTTAGTTCTTCCAATCTGCCCATCAGTGTAAGGTCATAGGTTTATAAAGTGCAATTTTGAGTTTCATGAAAGTATGTTTTGATTGCATAGAAGTGCAAAGTGCATTTTGGTGGTCATTTTGATATAAAGTTCATCAATTCTGGTCAAGTATTGAGAGAGTGATGGATTTTCGAAGTTTAATTAGTTTTGAGGTCGGTTGACGATTGTCCTTAATTTGCGGTGAACGCGACCGTCGGATTGACCGACAGCGTCGAGCGATCTGGCCCGTAAGAATGAACTCGAACCTTCACGTAAGTTCGGCTGACGCAAAGTGCCGACTAGGTCGATTTACCTAGAAGTTTTGGTTTAGCCTAGCGCGTCTAAGATAGAATATTCTAGTAATATCGATGCATGTATGTGGACGTCAATTCGGCCCGACACATCAGATGAGACTGATCTGGCTTACTCACAAATATTCTGGAATGGACGATTTGACGAACACTTAGGAAAATCCGTAGCTTCTTCCTAGGGAGGAGCACTTAGGCAGAAAATTATAAATAGACATTGTTTCTTATCAGTTTTCACTTCTGTAAATTTCTACGGGTTTGTAATGACAAGGCCTTCCATTCTACATAACTTGTGAGCAGTTTCTTGCTACTCAAAATGTTGAGTAATATTTCATAAGCCTTGTTAGTAATATGCCACTGCACTCTTGAGTACGATTGCAACTAGTTCCTTTCCTCGTGAGTTATTACGCTTCCACTTGAGCACTCTGCCCCTTTCAATCATTATGAGGGTGGTTTGCTATGCTGAGCAGCTGTTTGACTCCCATTAATCCTATTAAGGCTCTCCAGAACTTAGAGGTAAATTTTGAGTCTATGTCTGAGATTATATTAGAGGGTAGCCCATGTTTGCATACTACATGGTTGTAGAACTGTCTCGTTGTTTCGAGTGCAGTTACTTTGACAGTTGTGGAGATGAAAATGACCATTTTTATCAGTTTATCCACGACTACTAGTATCGAATCATGCCCATTCGCAGTTCGTGGCAGTGTGACCACCCAGTCCATGGATATTGTTTCTTGGCTTCCAGCTGGGATTGGTAGTGGTTGTAAGAGACCCCCCGGTGGTGTGTGCCTAGACTTATTTCTTTGAAACTGATCACAGGACTTAACATATTTCAAGACCTCCAGAGGTAATCCCTCCCAATGATAATGTTTTGCCAGTTTGCCAACAATTTAGGCCTGCCCCAAATGCCCACCCAGTAAACTGTCATGTGCTTGACTCACTAAAAGGGACCTAATTTCCAAGTTATTAGGAATGACCAGCTTTAGCCTGCCTGAAGTGGTTTCAGTCACCCAGACCCCTCCCTTAAGCTTATACCCGAGTGCAGTAGCAAGACACACACCATCAGTGGGGCTAGGCTCAAATGTTGGCTAAAAAAGGTAGGCTTTCCTAAGTTGTTCAGGGAAGGACTTTTTTCACCTTTAGTGAAGTGAGAGCACAAAGGACTTTATCTACAGCATGCTGACTAAAATTCCTTTCTTGCAAGTCAGGTCTTCTAGAGAGTGCATCAGCAGGATTTGACTTCCCTGGTTTGTAGTCAATCTGGACTTGAAACTGCTCCAGCATCTGGCTCCAGCGGTTCTCCCTCCTGGACAGCTTGGACTTCTTGTGAAAGTGAGTCAGAGCTAGATGATCTGTAATCACCTTAAACGCTTTACCATGTAAGTATGCTCTCCACTGTTTGAGCACATGATGGATAGCTAGCAGCTCTTTATCATGCACAGAGTAATTAATCTCAGCTGGATTAAATTTCATAGACTCATACAACACATGATGCCACTCCTGCTTTACCTTACCATCCTTTGTGGTTTTGTCAGCAGGCTGCAACAAAATAGCACCCATGGCAAAGTCAGAAGCATCAGTAACCACCTGCACAGGTTTGCTGGGGTCATACACGACTAGCACTGGGGCAGAACAAAGAGCATCTTTAAGGGTCTGGAAGGCAGCCTGCTGCTCTTCCCCCCACACATACCCTATGTCTTTCTTAGTAAGGTCAGTGAGTTTACTGGCCTTTGTAGAATAATTCTCAATAAATCTCCTATAGTAGTTAGCCAACCCGAGGAAGGATCTAACTTCAGAGACAGACTGTGGTACTGACCAGTTCCTTATGGTCTGGACTTTCTTAGGATCCACACTGATGCCTTCTTTGCTGACAACGTGGCCTAGAAATTCAATACTTTCCTTGAAGATATCACACTCGCTCATTTTAGCATACAACTGGTTTCTTCTCAGAGTGTGTAAGGTCATAGGTTTATAAAGTGCATTTTTGAGTTTCATGAAAGTATCTTCTGATTGCATAGTAATGTAGGGTTTGTTTTTGTGGTCATTTTGATATTAAGTTCATCAAATTTGGTCAAGTATTGAGAGAGTTATGGATTTCCAAAGTTTAATTAGTTTTGAAGTCGGTTGACGACCGTCCCTAATTTGCGGTGAGCGCAACCGTTGGAGTGACCGACAGCGTCGAGCAATCTTGCCCGTTAGAGTGAACTCGGACCTTCACGTAACTACGGCTGACGCGGAGTGCCGACTAGGTCGATTTACCTAGAAAATTTCGATTAGCCTAGCGCGCCTAAGATACAATATTTTAGTAATGTCGATGCATGCATGTGGACGTCAAATCGACCCGACACGTCAGATGAGACTGATCTGGCTTACTCACGAATATTTTGGAAGGGACGATTTGACAAACACTTCAAAAATTACGTTGCTCCCATCTAGAGAGGACTTAGGTCAAAAAACTATAATTAGGCATGACTACTTCATTTCTCATCAGTTTTCACTTCTGTAAATTTCTACGGGTTTATAATGACAAGGCCTTTCATTCTAATCCGTTTGTGAGCACTTTCTTGCCACTGAAAATGTTGAGTAATTTACCTGAGCTTTCTTAGTAATATGCCGCTGCACTCTTTAGTATGATTGCAACTAGTTCCTCGTGAGTCATCATGCTTCCACTAGGGCACTCTGCCCCTTTCAGAGTGTCCATGACTGTCTTGAAGTGTTCAACATGCTGAGCTTCATCTTTAGAGAAAATTAAAATATCATCCACGAAGATTGCACAAACTTATCTAGATAAGGTCTGAAAATGTCATTTATAGCACCCATGAAGGTGGCAGGAGCATTGGTCAGTCCGAATGGCATCACGTTGAACTCATAGTGTCCATAAGGTGTGCAAAAGGCAGTCTTGTGTTCATCCCCCTCAGCAATTTTGATTTGATGATAACCACTCTTGAGATCTATCTAACTGAACACTTCAGCACCAGACAGGGTATTAAGCAAGTCCTCGATTCTGGGTAAAGCATACTTGTTCTTTACTGTAATTCTGTTCAGAGCTCTGTAATCAACGCACATCCGCATACTCCCATCCTTTTTCTTAACAAAGAGGATGGGTGCGCCATAAGGTGATTTACTGGGGTAAATGTAACCATTCTCCTCAAGCTCTGCAATCTGTGTTTTCAACTCTTTGCTCTCCACATAAGACAAGCCATAAGTGCGTTGCCAGGGTGGCTGACTCCCAGGTAATAAGTCAATCATGTGATCCACTTCCCTCTTAGGAGGTAGTCTTGGTGGCATATTGAAAATATCAGTGCATTGAGCAACAATTTTTGCAGATGTAGGGTGCTCCGAGGGACTTACCTTTTTCTCAATCACTTCTTCAGGTTGAGGAGGTACCTCTCTTAGCAGCAGACAAAACATTCTGTCTTCCTTCTGGTTCCAGCTTTTGACGAACTCCATTGCATTCAGCAACTTGCATCCTTCTGGAAGCCTCTTCTTTTCCTTCATTTGCCATCCACACAGGACAAGAGGAAGAGCACTGGTGGGTGCCAAGTCGGTCTGCCCATCACTGGCTCCTCTCACTTTAACTGTACCTCTGCTCCAACACACTTCAGCTTGATTTCTGTCAAGCCAGGACCTGCCTAGCACGAGATCATAAAAGCCAGTGTTGAGTACCTCAAATGTAAGCGTTTCAGTTAGAACTGCAATGCCAGAACCTAACTGGACCTCAATAGGCTTGGTTATAACTCCTCCCGGGATACTTGAGGCATCTCCAAGGAATATTTTTCTATTCACTTGGGTGACAATGGGCAGCCTTAGCCGCTTAACTAAGTCCTTATGGATAAAAGTATGTGACGCCCCTCCGTCAACAAATGCCCTCATCTTCCTACCTGCAATCATGCAATGGAGTAGGATAGGGGGGACTGTCTTTTCCTGACTTTTGCATTGTTCCCCTGACGTAGCAAAGAAATGTTGGACATCAGGTGAAACAAGATCATCTAGAGTGTGCACTCTGTGGAGATCTATATTGTTGATGGTCTATTTTATCTGGTTGTCAGGCATGCATATAGAATCCAATTCAGCAAGACCCATAATACCTGCTACGAGGGCAGCTAGTGACGACTCGCTATCTCTAGCATCCTCACAGTTAGTAGACTGGATTACTGACTGTTGCTGTCTTTTAAAGACTGGTCTGTTTTCTCGACCTTTGGGAGGTGCTTGACTGGACACTGCTCTCTGAAGTGACCCCGCTGCTGGCAATGGAAGCAAACAGATTTTGCTGAGGCTGGTCTCGGCTTAGTCCTACCACCACCTCTTCCATAGCCACCTCAAGAGTACCCGTCTCTCCCTTCAGACTGTATAGCATTGTACTCATACTCGTACTCATCACCCTGATCATCCTCAGCCTGGTTCCTTCAATTGCATTGTAGGAACCGTGGGACTTTTTGACAACCTTAGACACCAAATGAAAGGGGCAGAGTGCCCTAGTGGAAGCGTAGTGACTTACGAGGAACAAAGCTAGTTGCAATCATACTAGAGAGTGCAGCGGCATATCACTAACAAAGCTTAGGAAAAATACTCAACATTTTGAGTAGCAAGAAACTGCTCACAAATGATGTAGGATGAAAGGCCTTGTCATTTCAAACCCGTAGAAATTTACAGAAGTGAAAACTGATAAGAAACAAAGAAGTTATGCCTATTTATAATTTTCTGCCTAAGTGCTCCTCCCTAGGAGGAAGCTACGGATTTTCCTAAGTGTTCGTCAAATCGACCCTTCCAAAATATTCGTGAGTAAAGCCAGATCAGTCTAATCTGACGTGTCGGGCCGAATTGACGTCCACATACATGCATCAACATTACTAGAATATTCTATCTTAGACGCGCTAGGCTAAACCGAAACTTCTAGGTAAATCGACCTAGTCGGCACTCCGCGTCAGCCGAACTTACGTGAAGGTTCGAGTTCATTCTAACGGGCCAGATCGCTCGACGCTGTCGGTCAATCCGACGGTCGCGCTCACCGCGAATTAAGGACAATCGTCAACCGAACTCAAAATTAATAAAACTTCTGAAATCCATAACTCTCTCAATACTTGACCAAATTCGATGAACTTTATATCAAAATGACCACAAAATTGCACTCTATACTACTATACAATCAAAACATACTTTCATGAAACTCAAAAATGCACTTTATAAACCTATGACCTTACACCAAAGCATTACTCTGGCGCTTGTGATTGAACTGCTGCTGATCCCAGGCATCAGCATCTTGTATCAAGTCAGCCAGTTTCTCATACTTCTTTTCAGCAAAATGACCAGAGACTTTGGATTTTAAGCCATACCTGAAGAATGCTATCCTATACGGCTCTGGCAAGTCTGGCTGCTTCATCATGTTCTCCTGAAACTTTTGAGCAAACTCAGCAAATGAAGTGGTCTGCTTCAGTGTTAAGGAGATCATCGCATAGATAGCTTTCTCTTGCTGATCACATCAAACTTCTCATGCAGTTTCTCATGCTCTCCTTTCCAATACAGCCACCAGTCTGCAGCACTACCTTTTTGTAGAGCACCAGTGTGCCTGACCTTCTCGTATCCTGCAACTCTGGGTAGTTCTTCAGCCACTGCTCAACATCAGC
This sequence comes from Mesotaenium endlicherianum, assembly GCA_009602735.1. Lineage (NCBI taxonomy): Eukaryota > Viridiplantae > Streptophyta > Zygnematophyceae > Zygnematales > Mesotaeniaceae > Mesotaenium > Mesotaenium endlicherianum. Next base: position 562,573 of record WELA01009273.1, on the reverse strand, counting down.
GAGAAACTTGATCAGGTATTACTTTTTGTTTCCCTCAGGATCATATTCTTGGTGAGGTTTTGGCTTGGTCTTACTAGGCCCTCTGCCACCACCACCAGTGGTTTGAGAACCGAGTTGGTCTCTGTCCCGCAATAGAGACATTATGATTCTTTTGTCCTCCTGTTGGGACTGATACAAGCTCGCCACTTGCGATTGCATTTGCACGAACAATGCTTTCAAATCCACACTCTGAGTTGGGAGTCTAGCAAATGCAGCAGTAGCAGTGGCATCCACTCGCTAAGTAGTGTCCTTAACTGTCCCTCTCGCTCCTGCAACAGCAGTTCCTGCCGCATTCAGCCGGTCCCGAATTTGACCTAGGGGCACATAGAGTTGTACAACAGGAGGTGGGTTCAGAACATTGGCCCTTGATGCCATAAGTTCTTCGACAGTGCGCTCGTCCGCTGGCTGTCCTTCCCTCCTTTCTGTATCTTCAGTGGCCTTTGCTAATCGTTCAGCTTCTAATTTGGCTCTCTCCTCCTCAGCTTGCTGTGCTGCGACTGCGGCAATAGCAGCTGCCTCATCTGCAACCTCGTTAGCTGCAGTATTTGCCACTGCTTCAGAATAGGTACGGGTTTCCGCTACATGGCTTCCAGCCTGATTTTTGACATTCTCATTATCCTGGTTCTCCATGTCTTGGAAGTTGCTAGTTTGAGACCTTGTCCTTACCATACAAAGAAGACTGTGATAACTGCTCCGATACCGCTGAAATGAATCGACTTACCAAATAGGCGATCAACAATTAATTAAGATCTTTATATCAGATACTATAGTATATCTTATTAATTGATTTAACAGCAAAGGACAACACACTAGCAGTGGACAATACTCGCAAGTCAAATGCAAGTAAACTAGCATCAATAATGCAATCAATGAACTCATACATAGGCAAGGCTAGAAGACAGTGCATATCAATGGCTTCTCGCCTTGGATTCAGATATCTCTCAGTAAGCAGTACAAGAGAGTTGGCCTCGTTTCCGAATGCCAAACTCGAGGGCAATACCTAGCATATGTACATGGAATGAGTTTACTGTTCCACGGCCAGGGCGATGGCACCGCCTACCCGGGAGTTAACCACGTTGGTAGGACCTGGGTTAACCAAATCCACCGCCATCTCCCATCATCCCAAATCCCCATCCATCCAACGGATGTCATCTGGCCATTCATCTAGCACACCACACTTAGATGCATATCTAGGCAGTTCGCTGCTACCGAGTACGGAAGGTAGCTGGCTGTCAAAGAATGTGTCAGCAAGCTGACCTAGTAGACTTCAGCCTGCTGCTCTCGGCTGAGTCATTAAATTGGTAATTATATAGAGTCCAGCAGGCTCAATTCTAACTAAATTCAGCAGGCTGAACTTATTTAACTATTATATTTAAATGAATATCATATCTACCAATATACTGATTCATTACTGCAAAGTTAACGTTCTCTAGCAGATAGGCTGGAGGATGGGTTTGGGAGGTTTATAGGAGAGAAAGGATGCGGGTGCGAGCGGGGATCATGCAAGTCTTTACCCAGCCCGGCACAAGAATGGCCTTGACACCTTCAAGCCCCCACAAGTAAATGCACTGGACCCAGAGCGTGTAGGTGGGCTGGCTGAATGAGACGGATATTCTGGGGAATGGCATTGTAGGCTGTATGGAAGGAGGAGAGAGGAAAGAGGTGTGGAAAATCCCGAGAGAGAAGGGAAAGGTGAGTGAAACTGGCTTGCCGTGCGTTTGGGTCTATGTCGCAATAGTAGTAATGCGCAATACGCTGACCACTAAGTACGAGACCGGCAACGATCAAAGAGTCGCCTGCGAAGAGGTTGAGGACGGTAAGGTCCTCGCTAGGGGGCAGCCAGGGAACGGTAGCGATGTTAATGACCGGGAGCAAGGAGGACTGGCAAGGGAAAGAAGGAGACGTGAGACTAGGAGGAGGAAGCTCAAAGTGGGGAGCGCGGTGAATCTGCTGAGCGATAGCGGGCAGAATGACATAGGAAGATGGGAGAGGAACGGACATGGGAGGAGACTGCGGCTGTTTAAAGTCGCGCAAGACCATGTAGGCGGGATCGAGCAAGTCTGCAGGACTAACATCGTCTAGTGGAATGGCGAAAACGAATGCGACATGAACAGGCGAAGAAAGAAAGTGCGTGAGGATGAGAGGCAAGTACCCGAGATGATGACCGGCGAACTCGAAATCTACACGGTAGGTAGCTATACCCTGCCAATTGTCAACGGTGAGACCTACTAAGAGGCTAAACTCCTGGCCTAGAAGGACATCATAGGACGTAGACTCAGTAACCATGCATTGTGTGTACAATGTGACCGCGGCGGGAGTATGAGCATTAAGGGTGATGGGGATCCGTCGGCGAGTTTGGTAAGCTGTAGGGTGTAAAGCGGACATAGCGGTGGCAACGGGGTTAGGGCAGGTTCCAAGGTCGGCTGGGGTTATGTGTAAGTTCCGACACATCACAGCCCCCAACAGGACAGGTTGGGCACCCCTGTCTAAGATGACCACCCGCGGAGCAAGCCCATCAATAAGAAAAGAAGCGTTACGGTTATCAACCATAACGTTACGGGGCAACGCGCGTTGGCGCTCTAAAGGAGTGAGGAAAGAGGGGGACGGCACATACTTGGGTAGGGAAACAGGGGAACCTGTAGAGGATAGGAAAGGGGGAGCGCCAGAGGGCAACTCACTAGGAGGGTCGGACAAAGACGTGGGCGCTGTAGTAGGCGAGAAGACAGGCGCCTCAGGAACAGACGGAGCAGCTGCAGTGCAGACGGCGACGGGCGAGGTCGGCTGTAGAGGCGTAGACAAAGGAGTCGCTATGGGTAATTGCTGGTCGGAACGGTTGTCCCCGACAGACGGCGAAGTGGGATGAGTTGGCGAGCCAGAGAAGAAAGCTGATAGGGACGGGGCGCGCTTCGAAGTGCAGCGTCGCAGCAACTCGCAAGTGATGGCCGCCTGGGCTTGCGACAACGCCGCCAAAGAAGTGGTAGTCAAAGAGCCGGGTAGGAGAGCAACATCACAAAGCTGAGAAGTGGGAGGTAGAATGAAAGGGGACACATGCGGAGCAGGACGTGGGATGAATGACAAAGGCAGGCGCGTTGGCACAGGAAGAGTATGACACGGAGCGTCAGGAGACGCCTCGTGTAAGGGCGGCGCTGAGGACTTAGTCTCAACCGGAAGTGCGTACGTGACGTGGCCAATACAAGACGTCACAGTGTAAGGCATGTGCGTATTAGCCTCAACATGGAAAAGACCGGTAGCATCGGATAGGGCGGACACCACCTGGGTGGCTGCTGTGGGGGCTACGACTGTGGGATTTGCAAGGGAAACCTCGGCGGCCTAGGCAAAGAGGGCGGCGAGAGCATCCGGCATGTCCAGACCATCATTGCGGGAGGACGTGGGCGGTGCGAGAGAAGTCGAGCGACGGGGTAAGTCGGCCACCACTTGGGCGTAGGACGGCGGAAGCAACAAGTCGCGCTCCACAAAGACTGCAGCAGCGCGTAAATGGTCGCACACTTGTTGAGCTTGAAGCTGTGCCACTGGGACGTCCTCAGGAACGATGAGCAAGGCACTTGCGCCAACCCCGGCAGAACCCACTGGACCCCTGACAGGTACTGATAGGCGAGCGCGAGCAGGCCCCAAACTGTCATCAGGCTCAAAAAACTCAATTGAACGGGGCTGTTGTGCTGAAGGGATTGGACTGCGACCATGATCGGGCCCGGGAGCCGGCTCTGGACGTGGCTGATGAGCAACAACACGACGACTATGTACAACTTTGGCCCCCTCGGCAGCAGGCGCAACTCCGTCCTCAGAAACGCAGTGGACCGCATCTGGAAATCCAGTGTACCAAGCGAGGTAGGGCGGACGGCCGGTGCGAGGAGGGACGGCATGCAGCCAAACATAGTGAAAAGCATCTGGCTGGGACCCCACACGCCGGTTAGCGTCTTGCAGGCTAGCCTGCATGGCGGCTAATTGTTGGCGGAGGAAGAAGTCTTGCGAGGTGGCACCAGTGGGAGCGGCACTAGCCTAAAAGGCCAAAGCTGGAGACGCTGCGGAGGCACTAACAGAATCTGTAGCGGCTAGACCAGCAAATGGGACTGTGGGTGACGATGTCGGGACTGCAACAAGCGCAGGAAAGGCGTAACTGGGAAAACTGGGGTATGGCGGCGGATAAGCTGGTGGAGCAGCTATACTTGCAAGGGGTGCGGCATGGGCGGCGTAGTAAGAAGGTACCTGACCCGGATGTAAAGAAGAAAAGGAACCAGGGGGTGTAGTACCCTTTTGGGGCCTGTACACCCACCCTTGGAGCACCTTCCGTAGGTGGAGGAGAAAGCAGTTCTCCACTATGTGCCAGCGCTGATGACAGTGATCGCACGTTGGGACGACTCTCTTGGGAGCCGTAGCGAGAGCAGCCCCCATTAGCCCCGGCGTGACTGGACGTACCTGCACGGCGTTAGCCCCCACGACGTTGGTCTTGCCCCCCATACGCACTGCCTGTGATGCCGCCTGTACCACTTTGATCTGCTCAGCCCACAGACACCCATTGTAAATACTACGCTTGTGCTCTTTGGTCAATGCCACTTGGTGGTTAAGAGTGGCACATAATGCCGAGGATGCCGAGAATGCACTAATGAATTTAATGCACGCCGCTGTCACGTCAACATACATGCCAATATTTTCACGTAGCTGCATGAATCGTTCGTCGTTCGTAGGCCATGTTAGGAGTCTCCTTCGGAAGCCGCACGAAGTCGCGCAACTCATCTTGACGAGCACGAGAGTTAGCAGAGAAACATTAGCGAAACATCTGAAGGAGGGCATCGATGCGATCCAGCACTGCACCAAGAGCTGGGCCATAAAGGGGAAGGATTATCCCTAGCATCGCCTGCTGCTGGCGCCTTTGAACCACGCGAGTGTGGCGGTCCTTGATGCCGACAGCGACCACTTCGACTGGCGTGGCATACACGAGCAACGCCAGCTCGGCTGGCCCTGGCGGTTCAGGTTCGCCTGTAGCCCCCCCAACTAACGTCAACTCCCCACCAACATTGCCCCCGGGTAGACCTCCTTGGCCCTGGGCACCCACACCTTGACTAGCAGCAGCCACTGCAGCTGTAGCAGCAGCAGGATCTAGGCTAGCAGCCACAGCAGCGGCTGCAGCGGCTGCCACAGCAGCTACAGGTGGACCAGCTGCCCCCCCCCCCTAGGGGGCGTCTACTATTGGAACAGGAACTACTCACCAACCTCAAGAACATCAGGAGGTACATTAAGAGGTACACCAGGAGTGGAAATAGTCGTCATGAGTAAGCCGGTGGTTACGTGCGCTCAAAATGGCCACGGACGCGTCAATCTTAGAAGACAGCGCTGGCAAAGACAAGCCATCAGAATGCCCAATATAGGTCTGGTGAGAAGTAGCAGCAGTAGAAGACCCACCCATCCCCACTGTCCAATCTGTATGATGGTATTTGTCATCTCCCCCTACTCTTAGACTACCCTCATCAGTGGCCCACAGCGATAGAATAGTATGCAGCTGGGAGGCAGACGGGTCAGATTGCTAAATGCCAGAGGGATGGTGAGAAGGGTCTGACAGACCGGAATCAGGGGTAGACACTCTAGTCTCCGACGGAGAAAACTTCAATAATTCACTGTTGATAGGAATAGACAACGGAGAAGGACACTCAACTGAAGTCTGTCGCTGGTAGGACCGGCCGCTCCGGGTGCGTCCGGGAGTCAGCAGCATACACCCCAGCCACAGGCACCAATCTGGCGAACCGGAGAAGTCCTCTTTGTGGAACAAATAGATTAAGATAACCTACACTAATCTGAACGGTGCGAGGGACGAGAAACTACCTCAGACATCACAGAGAGTAGGTGTGACGGCGAGCCGTCAGCCCCCGCCCAATGTCTAACCCTACTAGACTCATAGAGGGGTTAGCATTTGTATGTAAAGGGCTAAGAGCGTGGGCAAACGAGCTAGATCTACGATGAGTAGGCGGGCGAGTAGAGGGAAGTGTCTATTGACTAGGCTATCGATGTTATGGGGGGCTTCAGCTCCACGAGGCTCTAGGCTAGCGGATCCGTAGCGTGTATTGACTATGATGTACCTTACTACGATGTGTGAGGTAGCAAGCAAGCACGACAGTCATGGATAAACGTAGACAAGAGCAAGGGAATAAAATATGGTGTAAAAGCATCAAACGACATACAAATGCTAACACTCTATGAGTATTAGCTCGCAACCTGAATAGCGTACCCACGAACCCCTAGCCCAGTACCAAAATGAAACTCAATCGTAATCGCTACCTACTTGTATGACGCGTAATCGCGTCACATCAACAAGACCAAAATACTATAACTAATATATAAAAAGAACTAAATCAAAAGGACGACGTGGTATGACGAGACGATACCCCAAACCCATGTGCACGCCCATACTCTTCCTAATCCCTAGCAACCCCGTGGGCATACCCAGCGGGGCTGCCTATTGTACATGATGACTAGGCCACGGGCGACTACAGCTCCCACTTGGTACCAGCACCGACCCAACGAGCGAGGGAACTCGTGGGTCGACCTCCACACGTGTGGGCGGCAGGACCACGTGTGAAGATCGAGGGAAATGCGCGAGATTCGGGGGGAACCTCCCAGCTGCTCGATAGCAGAACCTCGTGAGCGAATCATAGGTCCAAGTGCTTACTGCAGCCGTTTGTAAACTAGTCATCCTCACCTACCACCCTGACCCGACTAACCACTAGCCTGTCTACACCCACCACCCCAGATCAATTGGACTAGACACGCAAGAGACTCGACGGCACCAAGCATGACACCAATGACATGAATCAGTATATTAGTAGATGTATTAAGTCAATACATCGTGATGGTTAAATAAATACATTGTAGTAGTTTATTAACACTAGGTATCCCATTGGACCATATATGGTCTAGCTAATCCCCATTTTTCAGCGCTGACCTCCATGGTGCTACAATTGACCAAATGGTACAATCTTTGGCTCAAACCAACCGTACAGACTTGAACTTTAGGCAAAAAAGTGCAAAATGGTCTTCCGATCATTAATGACAAAGTTAGAGTCAAAAGAGTGAGGTTCAAAGTTCAGGTTTACAACGAAATTTCAAGTGAAAAGTCTGTCATACCCGACGTCGCTAAAAAGCTCTTAGAGCCATGGCTTCTTCTTCAGATGCGCCAGAAATTGTTGTGGGTGGTGAATTACTCATTCTTGCTACCTTCTGGGGAGATGCATGGGCAAAAAGACATTTGGACAGTATTACATAGAGTTTTTCTTAGTCGGAATTGTAAGAAAAGAGGTTGTGAGGACTAAAAAGGAGAACTCATGGCTCATAGAAGTGTTGTATGACAAAGAAAAGAAGCAATGGGAGGCAAGGCAGGTCAGGCAGTACCTATCTATTGTGCCTGATGAGTCCTGGTTTTATTCCGAGCCGCATGTAGTTCGTTTTGGCTCAATTTCCTCAGGGGCCTCTTTACTTGCAAATTCTAGGGAGGCTGGCAATCAAGGTCTGATTTCTTCCTCCCAAGACCCGAATGATGACTCCCAGCCAAGGTCTAATGATGCTGATGAGGAGGAGGAGGAGGAGGAGGAGGAGGAGGACGAGGATACTATGAGGAAGAAGGGCAGGCCTGACACCGGAAAGGGTAAGCAGGTGCTGCTTACTGTTCCTATAGATAGAAATGAGAAAAGGGAGAGGATGAGGAAGGCCAAACTAAGTCAGAAGAAGAGGAATAGCAGCAGGTATAAGAAGGTTGCAGGTGTCAGTGATGAGGAGCTGCATTCCTCTGATGGTGAGCTGGAAGAAGAAGGAGATTCCCTGGAGGAGGAGCACCTTCGGGAAGGTACAGCTGAGGAGGAGTACATTTGGAGACCTCCAGTTTATGGTGAGAAGTATCCATGGAGGCAGCAGCCAGGTGGCTCTTCAACCTCTGGACTGAGAGGTATCAATCCTAAGACATCTTTGAAGTACAATCCCTTTGCTGTGCTGTGCCTGTTCATAGGCATAGATTGGTTTGAACAGCTTGTCAATGAGACAAATGTATATGCAAACTTGAACAAGGCCACAAATTGGAAGCCGATGACTCTCACTGAGATGGTTGTATGGCATGGTCTTTACCTTGCCATGGCCCTCAACCCTCTGCCTAGGATACCTTATTATTGGAGGTCTGATACAAGTGGACCCATCAGGTTTCCTTCCTTTGGAAACTTTATGTCCAGGAACAGGTGGCAGGAGATAAAAAGATATTTTCACCTGAAGTCAAACTTGGGTAGGGAGTGCTTTTCTAAGACCTCTGTGACCTACAGGCTGTGGCAGTGTCTGCCTATCATAGATGGGTTGAGGCACAAGTTCAAGTCCACTACAATCCTGGACATGACATAACAATAGACGAGAGGTTGATCCCCCTTAGAAATAGAAGTTGCCCTGTGAAAGTGTACATGCCAAAGAAGCCACATAAGTTCGGTATAGAGTTGTTTATGGCCTGTGATAGTACAAGTTACTACTGCTATGACTTCACAGTGTTTGATAAAGAGCCTGGCAGGTCACAGGTTGTTATTGTTTTAGGCTTGATTGAGGGTCTGCCAGACAAACAGACTTACTCTTTTGTCCTGGACAGAGGCTTCACATCGCCCACACTCTTGAAAGTCCTAGCTGAGAGAGGTCATGTAGCAACTGGCACAGTTATGCCAAATAGAAAAGACATGCCTAAGACTCCAGATGGTAAAGGAAGTGCCTTGGTATTGCCCATCCCAAGAGGTCAAAAAAAACTAACTCAGGGAGACTACATGGCTCTTGTGTGTGATTACCCGGGGCAGATTGCTATGGTCTGACAAGACAAGACGCTAGTGCACTTTCTGTCCACAGTTGCTGGTCTTGAGGTGAATGATGTTCAGAGGAGGCAGAGTGATGGGAGTTTGAAGACCATAAGTGCTCCAGACATTGTGGTGCACTACAACAAACACAAAGATGCTGTCGATCAATTCGACAAACTCTGTCTGAGAGATAACTATTCTGTTGAGAGTGCTGCTGTCAGCTTCAAGTGGTGGCAGAAACTATGTTTGTAAGGTCATAGGTTTATAAAGTGCATATTTGACTTTCATGAAAGTATGTTTTAAAAGTATAGTCGTGTAGAGTGCATTTTTGTAGTCATTTTGATATAAAGTTCATCGAATTTGGTCAAGTATTGAGAGAGTTACGGATTTCCGAAGTTTGATTAATTTTGAGGTCGGTTGACGACTGTCCTTAAATCGCGGTGAGCGCGACCGTCGGATTGACCGACAGCGTCGAGCGATCTGGCCCGTTAGAATGAACTCGAACCTTCACGTAGGTTCGGCTGACGCGAAGTGCCGACTAGGTCGATTTACTTAGAACTTTCGATTTAGCCTAGCGCGCCTAAGATAGAATATTCTAGTAATGTCGATGCATGTATGTGGACGTCAATTCGGCCGGACATGTCAAATAAGACTGATCTGACTTACTCACGAATATTCAGGAAGAAGCGATTTGACGAACACTTAGGAAAATCCGTAGCTTCCTCCTAGGGAGGACCACTTAGGCAGAAAATTATAAATAGGCATAACTTCTTTGTTTCTTATCAGTTTTTACTTCTGTTAATTTCTATGGGTTTGTAATGACAAGGCCTTCCATTGTACATCATTTGTGAGCAGTTTCTTGCTACTCAAAATGTTGAGTAATTTTCCTAAGCCTTGTTAGTGATATGCCGCTGCACTCTCTAGTATGATTGCAACTAGTTCCTTTCCTCGTGAGTTGCTACGCTTCCACTAGGGCACTCAGCCCCTTTCATTTGGTATCGAAGCTGGGCTAGTTTGCATATTATATTATGGAGTCGCAGCCGGCAGCTGGAGGAGGCGAACATGTCGAGCATGTTGAGCGCGCGGGGCAGCAGGCAGCACCAACGATGACCAGAGAGCAACAAGAGATGCAGGCGATGCTAAGGCAAATGGCGAATACAATTGGAGGAGAAGTCTACACCCAGTTTCAACAAAATACGCGCGCGGAGGTGGAGAGAATGGTGCGAGTTGTTATGGGGAATGCCGCTTCTACGAGTTCGGCACCTGCACCTGTTGTGCCACCAGTTCACGTTAACCCAGTGGTGCAACCAATTATTCCACCCGCATCGGGAGTGCGTGCGCCTAAACCTGAAGTTTATACCGGAGAGCGTGGATTGCCGCCTGTTCATCAATGGATTTTTGGAGTGAAGAAGTTTATGGAGTATTCTGCGCTCACGCCCGACAGGCAAGTCGCCTTTGTCATAACTTTGCTGCAGAAGAGTGCTGGAGGTTGGTATGAGCGAGAAGAGCAGCTGTCTGGAGTTCCGCCTGCTGTTGATTAGCTAGTTGAAGGCTTGAAGAGGCATTTTTAACCTATTGCACCCGAGGCTACCGCTCGAGATCTATTGGTGCGCCTTCGTCAACGAGGAAGCGTTCAGGAGTATGTATCGCGCTTCAACGAGCTGGTGCTTCAATGTCCATCCATGCACGAGTCGGAGATGATGGACAAGTTCAAGAGGGGACTCAAGCCAACTGTGGCCAAGGAAGTGGCGCTCAAGGACCCTACCAGTCTTGGAGAAATGATGGCATTGGCAACAAGGGTCGACGCTGTGGAGTATAGTCAGAGGCAGAGGGGCAGCCACAACTTTGGAGGATATCGACACTTCGGATCTCAAGCGCCAAGCACGAGTTTTCAAGGTCCAGTACCTATGGAGTTGGGACTTGTTCAATACCACGCAGGCAGCAGAACTTTAAGCCGATAAGCCGAGAGGACCCTGCTATAATTGTGGCAAGCTTGGACATTTGGCTCAAGATTGTCATGTGAAGGCGAAGAAACCTCAACAGCAGGAAAGAGGAGGACGCCAGTAAGTCGTTCTGGGGTGTTTACTGGCGTGAAGACAAGAACTCACAAGGAGGTTATCCCCAGGAGCCTGCCGAGAAGCAAAGGACGAGACGTTGACAAGCCTATCATTGTGGAAGGAGTAGTTGACGACAACAAGGCAAAGTGTATGGTCAACAGTGGCGCAAGGGCAAACTTTGTGCACAAGAAACTGGTGAAGCAGTGGCGAATCCCTGTGCGGAAGCAATNAAGCATTATGAGCCTAAGGAGGCAATTTTGGCGAATGGGCAGAGACTCAAGTGTGGTGCACCTACGGAAGCTATTCACGTGGAAGTAGCGGGGCACCAGAGTACAAAAGTTATGGAGCAGGCAGAGTTGGGTCACGATGAGGTGATATTGGGCCGACCATGGCTGAGGAAAGCCAACCCTCAAGTGCACTGGAGCACAGGACAAGTGAAGGTCCAAGGGCGTGATGGTCAAATGGAGACAACAAAACAGGTGGAGGTAGATACGACCACAAGTAACTGTCTTCTGTCGAGCCTGCAAGTTAAGAAGCTATGCAAGGCGAATCAGGTGAAGGAGATGTACCTTGTTTCGGTGGCCTTGGCCAGGTCATCAGATGGAGCAAGCGTGAATCCTAACAACCTGGGCAAATGTACATCGCCGGAGGCGCAAGTAGTGGTGTCTGATCCCCTTGCTCGGAAGAAGCAGAGCCCAACTGCTCAAGCGAAGAAGCATGCTGAGATGACTGCCCAAATTAAGGTGCTGTTGGAGGAGTTCAAGTGCGTGTTTCCTGAGGAGCTACCTGCAGGATTACCTCCACAGAGAGCTATGGAGCACAAGATTGAATTGGAACCAGGGAGCAAGCCACCAATGAGACCCGCCTATCGTCAATCATTTGCGGAGTTGGACGAGTTGAAGAAGCAGCTGACAGAGTTATTGGAGAAGGGATTCATCCGACCCAGCGAGTCTCCATTTGCAGCGCCAGTCTTATTTGTGAAGAAGAAGGATGGGACTATGAGGATGTGTGTCGACTATCGAGCAGTCAACAAGGTCACCATCAAGAACAGGTACCCACTTCCACGAGTGGACGAGTTGATTGACAGGCTTGTTGGGGCAAAGTATTTCTCGAAGATCGATTTGAGGAGTGGCTATCACCAGGTACGGATTGCGGAAGGAGACGTTCAGAAGACTGCTTTCAGAACTTGCTATGGTTTGTTCGAGCTCACAGTCATGCCTTTTGGATTGACTAATGCTCCTGCTACATTCATGGGACTTATGAATAGTATCTTCAGACCCTACTTGGACCAGTTTGTGGTGGTATTTTTGGACGACATTCTAATCTATTCGAAGACCTTGGAAGAGCATGTGGAGCATCTGAGGAAGGTGTTGGAGGTCTTGAGAGATCAAAAGTTGTATGGGAAGATGAGCAAGTGCGACTTCTGTCTCAAGGAGGTCGAGTTTCTTGGACACATAGTGGGAGCTGAAGGAGTCAAGGTGGAGCAGAAGAAGGTGCAAGCAGTCAGAGATTTGCCGGTACCTGCTGATATTCATCAACTCAGGAGTTTCCTGGGCATGGCAAATTATTATCGACGTTTCATTGAAGGATTTGCCAAGGTGTGCGCACCGCTCACAGACATGGTGAAGAAGCAGGAGAAGTGGCTAAGGGGTGACAAGGAGCAGCAAGCCTTTGAGAAGATTAAGAAGCTGTTGACACACGCACCTGTGTTGGCAATTGCCAGTCCAGAGCTTCGTTTCACCATCATCACGAACGCATCAAACTTTGCAGTGGGAGCCATTCTTCTCCAGGACCAATGCAAAGGATTGCAACCTGTGGCATATGAGAGTAGGACGCTGAAACCTGCTGCGCAAAACAACGCAGCACACGAGCGGGAGATGTTGGCTATTATCCAAGCTTCAAGGATTTGGCAATGTTATGTGGACGGTCGGAAGGTGTTCATAAAGACCGACCACAAGAGCTTGGAGAACCAGCCAACGTTGACACCAAGACAGGCAAGGTGGATGGAGTTTCTGCAATAGTTCGACCACAAGATTGAGTACTTACCTGGGAAGGTCAACTCTGCAGACGCTTTATCCAGGAGGTGTGACCTTGCAGCTGTCGCAGTCATCAAGGAGAATATGGACTTCAAGGAGGAGCTTAAGAGAGGTTATGAGGAGGACCCAGAGTTTGCTGACGGTGGAGCAGCTGAGTCCAACTCGAGTATGCAGAAGAAGGACGGCATATGGTATTATGGTGATTCCAAGAGAGTGGTGGTACCTGACATCAAGGAGCTACGAGACTTACTACTTGCGGAGCATCATAATTGCTTATATGCTGGACACTTTGGAAGCGAGAAGACGGCAAGCGTGCTGAAGCGGGAGTACTATCGGAGAATTATGGATAAGGACATCGAGGAGTGGATCAGGAGTTGCGATGCGTGCCGGAGGAACAAGACACCAAATCAAAAGAAGGGAGGTACATTGCAGCCCTTGCCTATTCCAAAGTATCCTTGGGAGCAGATTGCTATGGAATTCATCACGTCGTTACCAGTGAGTGGTCAAGGGCACGATGCAGTTTGGATTGTGTCTGATAGACTCAGCAAGATGGCTCACTTCATTCCCATGAAGGAGACTTGTACGGCAGCAAATGGGGCACGACTATTCTTTGATCATATTTTCAGGGTTGCCGAAGGTGATTGTTTCAGATCGGGATCCAAGGTTTACTAGCAACTTCTGGTGGTCATTGTTTACTTTGATGGCGACCAAGCTGAGTATGAGCACTTCCTATCATCTTCAGACAGACGGGCAAAGTGAGAGGCTCAACAGAACTTTGCAAGAGGTGCTCAGGAGTTTCACTATGGAGAACCCTTCAGAGTGGGACAAGAAGCTACCAGGGTTGGAGTTTGCCAACAACAACAGCATGCATAAAAGGGGCAGAGTGCCCTAGTGGTAGCGTAGTAACTCACGAGGAAAGGAATTAGTTGCAATCATACTAGAGAGTGTAGCAGCATATCACTTACAAGGCTTAGGATAAATACTCAACATTTTGAGTAGCAAGAATCTGCTCACAAATGATGTAGAATGGAATGCCTTGTCATTACAAACCCGTAGAAATTTACAGTTGACTGATAAGAAACAAAGATTTTATGCCTATTTATAATTTTCAGCCTAAGTGCTCCTCTCTAGGAGGAAGCTACGGATTTTCCTAAGTGTTCGAGTTCATTCTATCGGGCCAGATCGCTCGACGCTGTCGGTCAATCCGACGGTCGCGCTCACCGCGAATTAAGGACAGTCGTCAACCGACCTCAAGACTAATTAGACTTTGAAAATCCATAACTCTCTCAAGACTTGACCAAATTCGATAAACTTTATATCAAAATGATCACAAAAATGCACTCTACGCTACTATACAATCAAAACATACTTTCATGAAACTCAAAAATGCACTTTATAAACCTATGACCTTACAATGCAGGGATCGACCAAGCAGTCACCATTCACCATGGTTTATGGGAGAGAAGTATATCACCCAGGGAACATCTTGTTGGAGAAGGCCAAGGCGACTCAGGTTCCTCCTACACAAGCGTTTATGGAGCAGATGGCCAAGACTTGGTACATGGCGAAGACGTGTATTCGGAAGGCTCAAGAAGAGCAGGTCAAGCATACTAACAAGCACAGGAGGGAAGTGACATTCCATGTGGGCGACAAAGTACTCTTGTCAATAGAGAACCTAACTTTCACAGGCAAGAGGAAATTGCGGGCAAGGTTCACAGGTCCTTTTGTGGTACTCAAGCAGGTTAATCCAGTGACCTACAAGTTGGAACTTCCTTCAGGCTGGCGTATCCATGATGTGTTCCATGTCAGTTGGTTGCGGCCATACGTTGACCCGAACGAGGGACATCCAGGACGACTACCTACACCGCCACCACCGGTCGAGATCGATGATGTATTGGAGTATGAAGTGGAGGCGATTGTCGACGATCGACAAGTCAAGCGAGGTCAACGATTTGTTCAAGAGTATCTGGTCAAGTGGAAGGGCTACCATGCGGACGACAACACTTGGGAGCCAGAAGCCAACTTGACTCATTGTAAGAGTAAGTTGAGACGTTATCTGCAGAATGCGTCGAGGACGTCGCATCTTGAGGAGGGGGATGATGTAAGGTCATAGGTTTATGAAGTGCATTTTTGAGTTTCATGAAAGTATGTTTTGATTGTATAGTTGTGTAGAGTGCAGTTTTGTGGTCATTTTGATATAAAGTTCATCGAATTTGGTCAAGTATTGAGAAAGTTATGGATTTCCGAAATTTAATCAGTTTTGAGGTCAGTCGCGACGTGTGGAGTAGCGCTTTGCCCCGCGCCTTGCTTTGAGAAGTACCATACCAACAGGAACATAGCACATGTAGATAATGGCCCCTACAGGCTGAGTAGCACTAACAAGTAGGACTGTAGAGCAGAGGAACTGCAACAGAAACATATATGAAAGACATTGTGCTCCATAAACAGTTCAGCTTCATGTGTGCAAAGCTGTCAATTCTGCAACATTTTGCAATTAATAAGTCTTTTTTTATAATTTAATTTGTTATTTTTCTGTATGTAAAGTAAGACCTTACTTTCAAGCTCCAATTTACAAATTACTATTTGCATGCGTAAAAAATTATGAATTATTAACTGTGATGCTTTGTTGCATGAGGCACTAAAAAATACGAAAAATACCTGGACCCCATATGGTCCACTAAGTACAGAGTGTGCCTGCACAAAGCTACTAATTAGAATGAAGTGAAATCTATTTCATATGATAGGTAAGACACATGCCTACCCCAGATTAAATCAACAACTACTGGTTCAAATCCAAACTCATGGTGTTTGAAGTCAAAGTTGGCCCTATTTGCTCGTTTCTTGTTACCGTACACACTTTGTACGGAAAGGACACCTTACCTTTCCAAAAATTGCGGGCCACATGGCCAGTGTAATACCTTGTGATGTAAGCTCTCTGTAGTGAAACAGATAGATAAAGTACTTAGTAAAACAGAATACTTTATCTATTCAAGACAAGGATCTTTGAACACAAGTGGTAGCTTCTTGAAAGAGAGATGGCTTCTTGAAAGTTAATATATTTCTGGATTTTGGCAAGTACAAGAGTGATTCTCCCCTCTTTCTATGTTCTAGCTCTTGTTTATATACTTGCTACATAAGTAATTTCTAGGAAGGTGTATGTTGATGTGTTGGCACCCAACACATCCCAAAACTTGCCACCTCTTTCTAGAATAATGTACACATGTCCTTTTGACCTAAAAATGGCACATCTGACTTTTGCCACATGGAGTTCTTCTAGGTCTTTCCTCTAACTTCGAAAATGCCTTGGAAGGTTCAAAGGACATGAACCAAGTTACTAGAGTACCTATTCACACTTGACTCCACACAATACTACTCCAAATATATTTGAAAACATTAAAATATATGCAAACTAATATATAATAACTCAAATCACTACATCACCCCCCCGATAGAAAAAGCGACGTCTCGGCGCGTCAAGTCAGGTCTTACACATGTGGAGCAAACTAGTCAACAGTTTCAAGTCAGATGCCACACATGTGAAGAGGACTAGTCAAAGGCGCCAAGTCAGGTGCTACACATGTAAGGTAGACTAGGCAAGGTCGTAGGTGGTGTGACCTTATTGGCTAGCCTACTCCTTAATGATAAAGAAAATTGTACAAGTTGGCCCAGAATCTGCCACGAACGCAAAAATTCATAGCGGCCACAGAACTGCTCCAAATCTGAAAATTCGAGTGCCAGATGGACCGCGTCGAAGAACTCTACCGGGTCACCAAATTTGAGAGCATTCTCATTTCTGGAGTGTCGTTGAGAGCTGAGAGAGTAGGCACTCCTCCAAATCTGTGCAGAAACTTCTGAAAATCATAAGTCCTTCTATACTTCTCCAAATTCTGCAAACTAAGTCTCAAACTGGGCGCTGTAAGATGTTCTACCAGAGTCTTGAGTTTCAGAGCATTCCAAGTTCAGGGGAGGGCACAATGTCAGAAGGCATATTCTGCCCTAACAATGCCAGCAGCCTGACCCCCTTCTACTTAGAGCATCATATCTCTCTCACCAGTGCTCCAAATTGAGCAAGCTTGGACTCTAAATGACCGGCTACTCATGGACTTTAGCCAGGTAAATTTTCAGAATTTATTATGCAGAGACCTATTACCAGTAGCAGTTTTAGTTTTCTGTCCAGAAACTGCGAGAAGAGAAGAGTGTCTAATGTCAATTTTTCCTCTTTCTTGTTCTTGCAGGCTGCCTCCAAGGGGTCTTCTGCTGCTTCTTGATGGTGGCAGGCTGCCTCCCTGAAGTCTTCGGGCTTCTAGTAGAGAGACTTGGGGCTGGTCCAAGATGGGGGTTGGCGGCATGGAAGCGCTTCAACTTTCTCTGAACTTTGTCAAGGTAGTGCGCCGCCACCCAACTATTCTCCGAATCTGGATATCCTTTCCACTTGATCAAGTATTGCTGCTGTCTCCTGAAATTTCTCATAGCCACTATGTCTTCCACTTCGTACTCCAAATGATCATCCACTATTGTTGGGGCTGGTGGGGTTGTCACACGTCCTGGGAACTTGTTGTCGGGTTGCACATATGGCTTGAAGAGGGAAGCGTGGAATACGGGGTCGATGTGCATAGTCTGGGGAAGTTCTAGCTTGAAAGCAACGGGGTTGACTTGCTGGATAATCTTGAAGGGTCCCAAATACTTGGGAGAGAACTTGCTGCCGGCAGGCCTGTTGTTCAGGGAAATGTTCTTGGATGATAGTAACACGTTGTCACCCACTCTGTACGTAATTTCTCTTCTGGATCTGTTCGCCACTCTTGCTTGAGCATCTTGCGCGTGTTGTAGAGCTTTCTTCGCTGCTGTAAGGGCTGCTTCTAATGTCTCCATAAAATCTGTGGCTGCAGGTACTTCATCATGGCCAGCCGTGAAGCTCAGTGGCGTGGTCGGATGGAAGCCATAGTTGAGGAAGAATGGGGACTCTTGGGTAGAGGCCTGCGTAGTGTTGTTGTAGGCAAACTCGAGGGGGGTCAAGTACATGTCCCAGTCTTGCTCGAGGGTAGACACGTAGGCCTTTAGAGAGGTCTTTAGGGTACGATTCATACGCTCGGTTTGCCCATCTGATTGTGGGTGGTAGGCAGTAGACATATCCAGCGATGTACCCAAGTTCTTGAAGAGATTTTTCCAGAAATGGCTTGTGAATCTTGGATCTCTATCTGACACAATTCTTGATGGTAGTCCATGGAGTCGGAAGATGTTGTCAAAGATGAGTCTTGCAAGTTGTGGTGCTGTAGCCTTAGTCGTCGTGGGAATAAAATGAGCCATCTTGGTAAGTCTGTCCACCGCCGTGAGTATTGCATTATGGCCTCGAGGTGTCACGGGCAAGTCCACGATAAGGTCCATTGAGATGTCCGTCCATTGTCTTTCGGGGATTGGTAGTGGTTGGAGGAGTCCTCCCGCCTTTTGCGATGATGGCTTGATTCTTTGGCATGTGTCACAGCTCCTGCAGTACTCCTTGACTTGCTTAGACATGCCTGGCCAACAATAAGTCCTAGCTAGAACGCCCGTGGTCCTTAGGATTCCAAAGTGTCCTCCAAGAGGGTTGTCGTGTGCTTCTCGTAGAAGCAAGAGCCGGAGGTCTAAGTCATTAGGAACACATCTCTGGCCCGTATCTTGCCTCACCCAATAATTGCCTTCTTGCTTCTTGCATGGGTCCAAGGCTGCTTCTCCGTTCTTGTAGTAAGGGTCTCTTTCATAGGCGGCTGAAAATCGAGCTTCCAGATCTGTCTTCAGGGATACCATCACTGCATTTAATTGCAGTCTTGAGAGGGGGTCAGCCGGGTTTGTCTTGCCGGGCTGGTACTGAATCGTGATGTTGTATTGTTGCAAGTATCCGCTCCATCTTGCTTGTCTCCTTGAGAGATACGGCTGCGTTTGGAGGTGCTTTAACGCCTCGTGGTCCGTGGTGACCAGTACTTTGCGTCCTTCAACGTAGCAGCGCCAAACCTTCAAGGCATGTACAATCGCCAATGCCTCTCGCTCCGTGGTTGTATAATTTTGCTCGGCTGGATTTAGCTTCCTTGACTCGTAGGCGATGGGCTGCAGTCCCTTGCCTTGGTCTTGAAGCAGGATTGCTCCTATTGCATAGGAAGATGCATCGGTGATGACGTGGAAGGGCCAATCTGGGTTTGGACTTGGGAGTGTGAGCACCGGGGATGTGGTCAATCTTCGCTTTAACTCTTGAAATGCCTCTTCCTCTTTCTCGGTCCATGTATATAGCCTGTCCTTCTTGAGTAGATCTGTCAGGGGGGCTGCTATGTGCGAGAAGCCTTGGATGAATTTTCTGTACCAATTGGCAAATCCCAAGAATGACTGGAGTTCTTTCTTGGTCGTGGGGGTTGGCCATTCCTCCACCACCGTGGTCTTCTTGGGGTCTATCTTGATGCCATCAGCAGTCACGTGGAGACCTAGGAACTCCACTTCTTGTTTGGCAAACTCGCATTTTGACTCCTTCGCAAACAGCTTGTTTTGCTTCAATACTTCAAGGACTTCTTTCAAGTGTCTCGCATGCTCTTCAAGGGTCTTGCTGTAGATAAGGATGTCATCGATGAATACCACCACAAATCTGTCCAACATGGGCTGAAATATGGTGTTCATCATAGTCATGAAAGTTGCTGGCGCGTTGGTGAGTCCAAATGGCAGGACCATGAACTCAAAATGTCCATATCTTGTCCTGAATGCCGTCTTCTCTATGTCCGGTTCTGCGATGCGAATCTGGTGGTAGCCGCTCCGTAAGTCAATCTTCGTGAAGTACTTGGCTCCAACCAGCCGGTCCATGAGCTCATCCATGCGCGGCAGCGGGTATCGATTCTTGATGGTGATCTTGTTGAGGGCGCGATAGTCCACACACATCCTCAAGGTACCATCTTTCTTCTTGACAAATAGCACCGGGGCTCCAAATGGCGACTTGCTAGGTCGAATGAAGCCATGCTCCAGTAGCTCCTTGATTTGCTTCTTGACTTCGTCTAGCTCCGTGTATGACATTTTGAACGTAGGCCGAGAGATGGGCTTGCTTCCGGGCTCCAACTCTATCTTGTGGTCTACGAATCTTTTGGGGGGTAGGCCCTTGGGCAATTCCGGGGAGAACACTTCTTTGTAGTCCTCTAAGACTTCTTGTATCTCCTTGGGAACGGGGCTGCCTTCTTGACTCTCGATGTCTTTCTTGATGTCTTTTGGCGTGATCAAGGCCAAAAGAAGCTCGTGTCCCTTCCTCACAAGTCTCTTGAGTTGGAGGGCGGACAATAGTATCTCGTGTGCCGGCTTCTGGATGTCTTGGGTCTGGATATTCTGGATTGCGCGCAAAATACAGATTCTTGAAGTGATGTCATTCTTGATCTTGATAGTACCGGTCCTCCAATCAACTTGGGGGTTGTGCTTGGTCAACCAAGGCGTCCCTAGGATGACGTCGTACTTGCCCAATTGCATGGGGGAGAACACTACTCTATCCTTGAAGGACTTGATAGAGAGTGCCAAGGGGTACGTCTTCTTGGAAGGGGTAGTATAGGAGAATCCATCGGGCATCATAATCTCCTCGTCGTGGTCAAGAGTTCGCATAGTAATACCGTGCTTGGTGGCAAAATCTGCAGCAATGAAGTTGCCTTGAGCTCCGCTATCCACCAAGATGTGGACCTTCTCTCCTCCAAGGTAACCTCTCAAACTCATTGGGGCTGGAACGTCGTCTTCAACGGGGGTCTCCACCTCACTTGGCGTGTTGCCTTCTCGTGAAGTGGGTCTTGGGGTGGTAGGCTCCTGGCCTACCGGCGCTGTCCGTTTTTTGACAACTTTTTGGGGCATGAAAGTGCACGATGGCCCTTTTCCTTGCAATAAAAGCATAGTCCAGCCGTCATGAGAGCTTCTTTTTCAGCCGGGGAGAGTCTTGCTTTCACTCCTTGCTGGTTTCTTGCATCATAAGTGTCATTGGAGGGTCTTCCACTCTTCCGGGCAGCCGCGGGGTCCCTTTTAATAACTCCGATTTCCATGGGTGTGGGTCCAGATTCGGATGTGGAAGGGGCTGCGTACACCCGCGTCGTCGGTACCCGTGAAGATGAAGGCACGGAGTGCTTGAAATCCAAGGTATCCACCTTTTGGGCCACTTCAATGATCTTTGAGAAGTCCGTCAAGTCGCGTAACTCCACTTCCTTTGCCACCTTGGGTTTGAGGCCAAAGATGTAGCGGTCAATCTTCTCCTCGAGAGACATGTTGGGGATCTCAAGAGTGAGGGCGTGAAATCTGGATGTATACTCTTGAACGGACGTCGTTTGCTTGAGATGGTGGAGCTTTCCTCGGGCAATCTTCTCCGCATTGATGGGCATGAATTGCTTCTTGAGGGCCTCACGAAAATCTGCCCATCTTGCATATGATGGTGGGGGCTCTTGGCCGAGCATGGGGTGCGCCATAGCTTGATATATAGCCGCTTGATAGTTACGCCACCATGATGTTGCTGCTCCTCTAAGTAAGGTAACGGCAAAGGGAACGTAGTCCTCCTCGGGTACTTCAAGGAATGCGAGGTACGTCTCCACTTGGTAGAGCCATAAATTCAGGTTGGCACCTTTCCCGGGGTTGAAAGTGTCGGGTTTGCCGGGCTTGATGAGTTTCCTTGCTCTCGTTGGCTCTTGTGGAGGCGCTTGAGCCGGGGCTGGATTTTGAGCATTGCTCGCAATAGGGGCAACCATGGCAGCCATAGCTTCTCTTGACGCTTGCACGGTTGCTTCATAGGTGGCCAAGCCCACTTGGTTGTGGACGGTCATTAGGAAGGCTGCCCACTCATTTGCGGGAACTCCTTGTGGTGGGGTCAACTTTGCTATAGCGGCTGCCACGGGATTTGACGGTGCTCCTCCTTGTGGTGCTTCTTGTTGTTGGAGATTTCCTTGAGTAGGCTCTCCCATCGACGCTGGAGGAGGGTGTGCTCCTCCTTGTGGTGCTTCTTGTTGTTGCAGATTTTCTTGAGTGGGCTCTCCCATCGGCGCTGGAGGAGGGTGTCTTGGAGAGGAAGGGCTTCCTTCGAAAGCTTGCTGTTGGTCTTGAGGATCGGCCATCTTCTTGTGCTACCAAAGTGCCTAGCTCCGATACCACTGTAGTGAAACAGATAGATAAAGTACTTAGTAAAACAGAATACTTTATCTATTCAAGACAAGGATCTTTGAACACAAGTGGTAGCTTCTTGAAAGAGAGATGGCTTCTTGAAAGTTAATATATTTCTGGATTTTGGCAAGTACAAGAGTGATTCTGGAATGTCTTTCTATGTTCTAGCTCTTGTTTATATACTTGCTACATAAGTAATTTCTAGGAAGGTGTATGTTGATGTGTTGGCACCCAACACATCCCAAAACTTGCCACCTCTTTCTAGAATAATGTACACATGTCCTTTTGACCTAAAAATGGCACATCTGACTTTTGCCACATGGAGTTCTTCTAGGTCTTTCCTCTAACTTCGAAAATGCCTTGGAAGGTACAAAGGACATGAACCAAGTTACTAGAGTACCTATTCACACTTGACTCCACACAATACTACTCCAAATATACTTGAAAACATTAAAATATATGCGAACTAATATATAATAACTCGAATCACTACACTCTCTAATGGTCTATCACACATAATCATAGCTTCAGTGGTTATTTCAATATAGTGTGACTTAGGGGGTGCATTACTAGACCAAATATGGTCTTTTCCTTGGAAGACCTAGTGTTAAATACGGTCTGCTGTACTTTAGATAGTATTCAGTCTGCTGGAATTTTAGTAATAGTCGATGTAATGACTCAGTCGAGAGCAGCAGGTTGAAGTCTACTTAGGTCAGCTTGCTTGCATATTCTTTGACAACCAACTGGCCGCTTTAAGCGGTAATAGCGCATTCCTTAGTAATGCATCTAGCTGTGATATGCTAGATGAATGGCCAAATGACGCCTTTGGCGGATGGCGATTTGGGATGATGGGAGATGGCTGTGGATTTGATTAGCCGATGTCCTACCGACGAGGTTAACTCCCAGGTAGGCGGTGCCATCATACTTGCCGTTGAATAATAAACTCATTCCATGTACATATGCTAAGTATTGCTATCGAGTTTGCATTTGGAAACGAGGTGTACTCTCTGTACAGACCATTGAGAGAACATCTGAATCCAAGGCTATAAGCTGTTACAAGAAATGCTTACTTACCTTGCTTATGTATGTATTCAATGATTGCATGATTGATGCTCGTTGCTTACATTTGACTTGTAAGAATTGCTGACACTAGTTGTGTGGTCTTTTGCTATTAGTAAAATTAACTAGAAAATACCATAAAGATTACTTGCTGATATGAAGATCTTCTATTACATAGATAATCGCTTATTGGTAAGTCGATTCATTTAAGAGATATTGAAGCTCTTATCGAAGTATCTGAATGTTCGTTGAGTCTGAATCTAGCAACTCTTAAAACATGGCGAGTTAGAACAATGACGATATGAAAGGTCACTCAAAGAACCATGAAGGACCTCGCACTTACTTTGAAGCGATAGTAGCTTGCAGGAATCTGAAAAGGTTGCTGCGACCGTGTTTGCGGTAACAACCCAGCAAGCAAGAAAGAACGCAGTAGAAGCTGAGTAGTTGGCTAAAGAAGAGGAGGATACAGAAGTAGAAAGAAGGCGTGTGGCTGACGCCAGGGCGGTAGAAGAAGAAATGGCAGAGAGGGCCAATCCTCAAAATCCACCCCTTGTTCTACCTAATACTGTGCCTCTTGCAAATGTTTGTAGACAGCTGAGCGGAACAGCGATTGCTGGCGTAGCAATAAGAGGAAATGCTAAAGCTGCTACTTAGCGAGCCAATGTTGTTGCTCCTGCGTTTGCTAATTTACCACCTCAGAATGTAATTACTGGTGCATTATTCGTTTGAATGCAATTGTAAATGAATATGATGTATCAGTCCCAGCAAGATGATAAAAGGATGATGCTTGCAATGTTGCAAGGGATACACCAGATAGGTTCTCAAACTGACCAGGGCGATGGCAGAGGGTCCATAAGGCCAAAACCAAAAGCTTCTCAGGAGTCTAATTTTGAAGAAACAAGAAATATTATTTGATAAACTTTTTCGGTGGTGTTCAACAGTGATTGGAGAGCTATCTCAATCTGCAAGGTTCAAAGAAGATTGGGCATACTAATGCTTCGCTGAAAGGCAGCGCATCTGACTGGTGGCTCTACTAGAAAGAGGAGAGGAAGTCAAAACAAGTTAATGATCCCTTGTGGGAACTTGGAAGAGCTTGTTCAGCGATTTCATCACAAGTTTGATGTCATTAATCAGCTCGAGAAAGCTATCTATGCAATGATCTCCTTGACATTGAAGCAAAACACTTCAGTGGCTGAGTATGCTCAGAGACTTCAGGAGAATATGATGAAATAGCCAAATTTGCCGGAGCTGTATAGAGTAGCGTACTTCAGGTATGGCTTGAAGTCCGAGGTCTCAAGTGATTCTACTGAAAAGAAGTATGAGTTGTTGGCTGACTTGATCCAAGATACTAATGCTTGGGGTCACCAGCAGTTCAAAAATAAGCGCCGAAGTAATTCTCTAATAGCTAAAATTGTTAGGAAGCCACACGGTTCCTACAATGCAATTAAGGAAGATCAGGCTAAGGATAATCAAGATGATGAGCAGGCACCTTATGAGGACGAGTATAATGCTATGCAATCTAGAGGGAGCGGTAGATACTCTCAAGGAGGTTTTGGAAGAGGTGGTGGTAGGACTAAGCCGACACCAGCCTCAACAAATTCAATTTGCTACCAATGCCAGGAGAGAGCCCACTATAGAGAGCAATATGTCCTAAGAAAAACTGCCAAAGGTAGATCAAAAGGATCAATATTTCAAAAAAAGCAACAGCTAGTAATCCAGTCTACTGACTGTGAGGATACTAGAGGTAGTGAGTCGTTGCTAGCTGCCCTTTTAACAGGTGTTATGGGCCCCACTGCGCTGGATACACTATGCATGCTTAACACTCAAATGAAGGAGACCATCAGCATATGGATCTTCAAAAAGTGCACACTCTGGATGATCTTGTTCAACCTCTTGTCCACCAATTCTTTGCTAATTTAGGAGGATGATGCAAAAGTTAGGAAAAGTTAGTCCCTCCTATTCTACAGTCTACTGCAAGTAGGAAGATAAGGGCATTTGTTGACGGAGGAGCGTCACACACATTCATCCATAAAGACTTAATTAAGCGGCTAAGGCTGCATACTGTTATCTAAGAGATAGAAAATTATTTCTTGGAGATATGGCCAAGCCTATTGAGGTCCACTTAGGTTATGGCAATGCAATATTAAGTGAGATGCTTACGTTTGAGGTACTCAACACTGGCTTTTATAATCTCGTGCTAGGCAGGTCTTGGCTTTATAGACATCGAGCTGAAGTGTGTTGGAGCAGAGGTATGGTTAAAGTGGGAGAAGTCGATGATGGGCAGGCAAACTTGACTTGACATCCACCAGTACTTTTCCTCTTGTCCTGTATGGATGGCAAATGAAGGGGAAAGAAGGGCTTCCAAGAGGATGCAAGGTGCTGAATTAGTTTGAATATATCGGAGTTCGTCCAAAGTTGAAACCAAAAGGAGGACGAAATGTTCTGTCTACAACTCAAAGAGGTACCTCCTCAATCTGGAGAAGTGGTTGAGAAAAAGGTAAACCCTCTGGAGCACCCTACTGCTGCAAAAATTGTTGCTTATTTTGTTGATGATTTTAATATGCTTCCTAGACTCCCACCAAAGAGAGAGGTAGACCACAAGATTGAGCCTGTATCTGGGAATCAAGCCACCGAGGCAACGTACTTATGGGTTGTCTTATCCGGAGAGTGAAGAATTAAGAACACATATTAAAGAATTGGAGGAGAATGGTTACCACTCTCCGGGTAAATCACCATATTGCGCACCCATTCTGTTTATTTAAAAAAAGGATGTGTGTTTGCAATGTGTGTTGATTACAGAGTACTTAATATTGTGTATAACAAGTGTTCTTTACCCAGATTTGAGAATTTGCTTAATACTTTGTCTAGTGCTAAGGTGTTCAGCAAGATTGACTTGAAAAGTGGTAACGAGAATTTGCTTAATACATTGTCCTGTGCTAAAGTGTTCAGCAAAATTGACTTGAAAGTGGTTATCATCAGATCACAATTGCTGAGGGCTCAGGGAGATGAACACAAAACTCCCTTTTGCACACACCTTTTGGCGTAATTAATGCTTAACCTGTTTAACCTGTCTAACCTTCCTAAAATCTCCTCAATCAGGCGTCTCAATCTTACCTTCCTAATGTCTAGCAACTTGCCACATATCGTTTCCTTGTGCC
Source organism: Mesotaenium endlicherianum (assembly GCA_009602735.1). NCBI lineage: Eukaryota > Viridiplantae > Streptophyta > Zygnematophyceae > Zygnematales > Mesotaeniaceae > Mesotaenium > Mesotaenium endlicherianum. The sequence continues at coordinate 536,285 of WELA01009273.1, read as the reverse complement.
TAGAAATCAAATTGACGTGGCTGAAACACTTTAGCATCATGCAACAACTTCTCGTAACTTGTGGCAATCACAATACACTCACGCGTAGCCTTGAGACAACCCGCAGTTGTCGTAGTTCAGGAGATTCATTCTCACACGCTTAAGTGCACGTCTCTTCACATGCGTTGACGACATAGTTCAAATTTCAAACATTGACCTGCATGCGCGGTTGACATCTCTTAAACTACCAGTCGCGACAACATTGATTGAGACTTCAGCGTCTGTGTAATACTCTATCCATACATTCTCTTGAGCTAGAACACAGCGTTTTGACTACCATGGCACTGCGCAACTCTGGTTCTCGCTTTCACAAAGTCTGCAACGAGACAAAGGATGTACCGGCCATTAGCTGAAGGCCCTTTTTGAGGTTTATATCAAATGACAGGTTTCTAGAAGATAGTATAACTTTGAGTGATAGAATGGAAACTTGTAGCTCCGGGGGAGTGTCGGGGAAAGTCTGAGCATCTTAATTTGATGTCGGGTGGCCTTGCTCTTGGCTGAAGGGGAAAAACTATCCACTTTTTGCACATGTTGTTGACCCTTGCCTTGAGGAGCCTGCTTGAAAATGGTGGAGGTTTGGGATAGAGGACGCGTAGTGGCCTTGTTGTTTGCATTATGGCACTTGATGTTGCCACGGAAGTAAGAATTGCGACCTTTGTAGCTTGTGCACGAGGGCCTCGCCAAAGATGATGAGGTGGTGGTGATGCCTTAAAAACAATAAAAACATATACCACATACCTACTACTTTGCAACGCCCTATTCAACAACCCATTTCATATTAGTGAGTAGCAATGGTCACCTAATGCGGATGCTTTTAGAAGGGGTATAGATCTTGTGGTAAGAGGACTTACGGTGGTGATCAAATATTGCAAGTCAATGATATTGAGGGTTCCAACACATATCAAGGGTCGAGCATGACGTTTATTGCTTGCATACACTACACTACACAATGCATGTCCATGCGGGGAATTAAGCTGGCAAAATATGTCATACAATAATAAAAGAAGCTTTATTGCCGTATGTTAACTCCCCCGTCGTTGATTGAAGATATTGGTACAAGAACTCATAAATTTTTGTCATGTTCAACCAAGGGCAGTCGGCATGTGCACGCACATTAACAAATGGACGCATTGTTATATGTGTGCTTTTATGCTTCTTAGGTCTGCAATCTAGCTCACATGAGCTTGAGAGAATGCGGCTGACGGTTACTGTTACATTCTGCACAACCTTTAACATGCTTGGGCTACTCTGTAAGCTAGTGTACAAAAATGTGCTAACAAAATCCAGATCTCATGAAGGTTATGCTCCATGGACCGCATACTTGCTTACATACAAGAAAAAAGAAAAATTTGACCCAAGAGCCACAAAACAACGGCGAGCTCGGGCAACATGCTTGAACGCTCCCTTGCAAACGCCGTCAAAAGCACTGCCTCCTTCACTTGACTACTCTACATGAGCAAGTACCCGCCAAAGGAAAGCCATCACCTCCCCTCCACCCAAGCGTCAATCTACCTAAACTGAAAAGAACGTCTTTGGACAAGTGCTCGCTCAAATCCCCACAGTTGAGGTGGGCAGTGGGGACTCAACCCAAGGTCGAAGTACAAGATACCAGATCAAATACCAGATAAAAGATACGCTGATGCCTGCGCATCACAAAGTGGAGCAGGCAACAACGACTCGGCCAGCGAGTCTATGACCCCTTCCAGCGACGAAGACAATGATGACGCCTCTAGTGCTGCTCCTGCCATCTGCAGTACTCCCGCTGCCTACTGTCTGCTGTCCTCCCCATAGGGCAGTCTCACACCGGGCTGGTGTCCTTAGCAGGAGGAGCAGGAGGCGGAGGGGGAGCCATGGGCGCTTCGTGGTAGTCGTCGCAGAGCGCGTCGGCCGCACTCCCTGAGAAACTTGACGGCGACTCGGGGTCGAGGCCGGCCGCCGACTCCTCCTCGCCGGCGGTCCACGTGTCGCCCACCGCGAGCGCGCTCGCGCCTTCCTCCTTGGCCTTCTGCAGGCTGTGGGAGAGCAAGCGCGAGAGGGGGGCCGCGGAGACGCCGTGGATGATGATGGAGGCAAAGACGACAAAGGAGATGACGTGGAAGTAGGAGTCCTCCTTGAGCTCCTCGTACGCCTGCGTGCTGTAGAAGAGCGCGCCTACGCCCACCGGCCCGTAGAAGCCCGCAAATGCCGCCTGCACGCGCCGCCGCAACAACGAGGCGCAGCCCGGACACGCGCACGCACCGCAATGAGGCACCCAAGCGCACAACAGGCACGCGCGCAAGCGGTGGGTCAGGTGGCGTCTCGCAAAGGGAGAGAAAGACATGTGTCACGCTGTGCGCGACATTGTCAAGATGTCATTTGTCGTTTTGGCACGAGCAGCCCCAGCGAAGAGTGTGGTCTGAGCCTTGTGGTCCTTGGGAAGACCACATGCATGGGCAGAAAGAAGACTGAACATATACACACAAGAAAACAGTGATCTGAAAACACAACAAGTATTTATTGACTTGGTAGGTACATACACATGCACAAGAAAGAACACAAAACACAAAACAGCATAAGAGGGTATGTGCTGCACGGCAACATGTACTGTACCTTCACATAATATGCACGCAAGCGGGAGATTAAGGGGAGGAAACAACGACAGGCCCATCCGAGGAGGAAGATNGGGGGGGGGGGAGGGCTTTTTGGGACACCTGGGAGATCATGGCGCGTTTCCCGCCCTCCTCCTGCCGCAGCTGCGGGATGAAGGGGCTGAACGCGAGGACAGCTGGCAGGCGCTTGAGCAGCAGCACCGCGCAGCTGTAGAGCGCCAGGCGGGCGACGCCGATGTTGGCCCACGCGCGGAAGGGCAGGTAGGCGCCGAAGTAGATGAAGTAGGTGATGGTGAGGATGAGCTCGATGCCGTTGATGGCGTCGTAGCGGCTCTCCTCCGCCGTCGGCTCGCGGCTAGAGAACGCGATGGTGGCCACAAACACCGCCAACACGCCGGAGGATCCTGGAGCCGCGGGGCGGGGCAGGGCGGGGCGGGGCGGAAACGCATGCACACATTTAAGATGCGCGTAGAAAGTACCATGCGCGTGCAAAGATTCAGTAATATACGCATTTATATAAGATGTGTTTAGAAAGTATCATGCGTGTGTGAAGACTCGTCGACTCATTTAGGTGTGCGTGCAGGAGTACCAGGACTACTTCAACATGTGCATATGCCTATGTGTCCTGATAAGAAGCGTGTATGGGGAACTATGATTATATGTCTGTGAGTACACATGCTGCGTGCCCCACAGTAGCGGAAACAAGCACACCCATGCGTGACACATCCATGAGTTTGCGCACCACAGTAGTGCACGAGCACGTGCACGCGCGCGCGCACTCACTCACACACACACACACGCACACACACACACAGGCACATCCGCGTAGACAGACACACTTCCACCATGTCACCGCCACGCGCAAGCTGTTAGAAAGACTCAAACAAACAGCCCCAGCACCTGAGAACCGGACAATCAGAGTGTTCTCCCTCTCCCATCGTGTCCTCTCCGTCCCTCTTTTTCCCTCAAGAGCCTCTCTGGCCCACCTTCAGATCTCTACCCTCCCACCCTGAGACTCCCATGCTTCTGTCGCACACCCATGGCAGCCCTCTTTTCTCGACACAGCCACGCACTCACAGGCGTGCTTAGAAGCTATGGAAAACCTTGAATAATATCTTCAAAGCGGATGCCCTGAGGTTGAATGTTTTGGGGGAAGGGAGGTGCTGGAAGCAAAGGGCAGAAGGAGCAGACTGGGAGCAAGGGGATTGCCGAGGGATGGAGCCCGGGAAGGGCGGGACGGGCAGAAGGGGGGAGGGGGGG
>WELA01009273.1:480935-532295 GCA_009602735.1 Mesotaenium endlicherianum | reverse complement strand
GAAAGGAGGGGGGGGGGGAAGGGGGGGATAGTAAAGGAGGGAGGTTATGCATGGAGAGGAGGTTAGCGCGGCTGAGTGGGGTGCGCATGAAGTGGGGTGCCGTGGCGAAGCTCCAAACCGACGCACCCTGCCTGGTGACAAGTGCGTCACGACCACAAAGGCTCGAGCAAGCTCGCCAATGCCGCAGACAACAGGTGTCACTCACGGCAGGTGTCACGACCGCAGAGGACCGAGGGGGGAGGGACCCATGCTGCAGACGAGGCCGGCGGCGCCAGGCACGAACGAGGCCCGCGACAGGTGCCGCGACGGCAAGAGGACCGAAGGGGGAGGGACGAACCGATGCTGCGGACGAGGCCAACGGCGCCGAGCGCGAGGCCAATGACGTGCGCCAAAAAGGACGGCTCGTCAATGAGGTTGTAGCGCACGGCCGCCGTCTCGAGCACGCGCGCCAGCAGCCCGTACGCCACGCCCACCACCACCGCCAGCAGCACCTGCGCACGCGCGCATGCGCCCCGCAACCCAACCAACCCGGGGCATTTACTACCAGTAAGGTACGCCAGACAAGGGGGTAGGCATATGCACTCAACTCCTATAATGTGGTTGTACTCTGTCCCTCGTGACACGCACCACCGCCGCCACTGTCACCAGCACCTGCCGGCATGTGGTGGCCGCTTTTTTTTTGGGGGGGGGAGGCACAGGGAGATGGGAAGAAAGAGGGGGACAGAGGTTCAGCCCACGGTGGGTGTCTTCTAAACGTGAACACTCGACTCTCCGCGGCTGTCATTGCCACTGCCAGCACCACTTGCAGACAGGCGGCACTCATGGGGGATGGGAAGGAAGGGGGGGGGGAGGGGCAAGGGAGGAAATAAGATAGTAGAGAGATAAACGACGTTCCCGACCAACTGCCACGATGTTTGGATATCCAAGAGTCACGGGAGTGAGGTAATTGAAAGAGAGATAGCGGCATTCCCAACCCACAAGGCCCCAGAGGGAGAGGGAAAATGGATGAGAGAGAGGCGGAGAGCCCTGTGTTGCACACACACACACACACACTCCGCGCGGGCTGAAAGAGGGGGGGAGAGAATGGGCTGAATACATATATATATGTGTGTGTGTGTGTGTGTGTGTGTACGATCCCATCCATGACCCCAAAAGGTAATGGGGTATACAAGTGTAAGCTACCCTCTAGGGTGCATGCGAACAGACCCCCCTTCTTGCCTAAAACGAATACTTTAGCTTGCACCATTGATTGCAATTTGTTCTGGGTGGTGACCTTGAGGAGGCACGCCCGTCCGTACTCCCCGACGGCAACGCCCGCCTCCAGAAGGTGCGTCGCTCAGTTGTGCACCCTTGCCAGGCCTCGACGAGTGCTCAAAAGTTCACACACTGACACAAGATTGTCAAGGACGCACGATCCTCGTCCAGCTGCTCAGTGGGAACAGACCCTCAGAACTGGGTTGAGGCTTGAGGCTCTTGTGGCATGTGTGAACGGGGTCCAGGCATCCCTGTGCTGGCTCCATGCTAGAGGGAGAGGGCTTGTGCTCTGCGCGAATCGGCCCCCAGACTGTGCCTGGGCGTGTAGCCCGTGCATGCGGGCAGGGGGACGACGCACGCAGGAAGTCAGCGGCCTGTGCCGGGCCTAGCACACTCGCTTAACCATTAGATATAAGATTAGGGTTAGGCTTGTTGGGTTGAGCGTTGCAATGAGGATCGATGTTAGTGTCAGGCGCTAGGGCTAGGCTTACAGTCAGGATTTAATGCCAGGCTTGCAAGATTGTAGGTTGACATTTAGGTCAGTTAGAATTCCGTGTTTGAGCTCTCAGGATCAGGCCGTAGAGTTCCGATTACAGATAAAGGTATTGGGATAGGGCTTAGGGCTAGGGTTAGGGTCAGCGCGCGCACCTCGTAGAGCCAGACCTCAGTGAACCACGAGAATAGGTCCTGGCCGAGCGACTGCGAGGGCATGATGAGGATAATGGAGAGCATGACATATGGCAGCGCAATGCCGTCGTTGGCACCCGCCTCCGCCTGCAGCAGGCACCTCAGCGGCGCCGGCAGGTGCCTGCACGAGGGCGCGCCAGCACGCACGTGCGTAGGGAGCGGGCCGAAAGGGCACGCGCACACACACTCAAGTTTGGCTGTGCTCAGTGGCTCGTGCATGGGGGACAACGGAGAGGGCGCGTATGCTCCTAGAGTGTGCGACTCGGGTTTGCGACTGGGGCCGGAACTCGGAATCGGACTGTCGGTGGCCTGAGGCTGGGGCCAGCTGTCCGCTTCGTGTCCCCAGCTTGGGGCTGGGATTTTAGTCACGGTTCAAAGGATGAATGCACACCCTAGATGTGGGCTGCCGAGGGCTTGGAGCGTGCTTGTTGGGGTCAAAGGTGGGCTTGAAGGGAGTTAGGCGGCTAGGGCAAGGCAAGTGCGTGTAAGTGGTGTCAAGACTCGGGGAAAAGGCCGCTTCCTTGCACGCTTGATCATAGGATGTCGGTTGCAGGACTGGAGCCTCTGGTCTGGGCTTCGATGTACGGACTACTAATTAAGCTCCATCTGATAGAATTATGACTCGTGTACGATGGCCCAGGCTGCGAACTATCTGCTGCGTAGGACCCCATGGATGAGGGCAAGCGTTCGGCAACATCAGAATGCACGTGGCTGGAACGACGTGCTCTTCGCTCCAGCTCATTCGACAGCAGACATAGACAATCAAAGCAGCGCACAAAAGTCATGCGTGGAGGTAGCAAGCTCACGCGCACACGCACACGCACACACGTACGCATTGCACACGGACGCACGCGCGCGTAGCGCACGTAGACGCACACACCATCACACCCCAGACCTACTGCACACACACTCGTGCACGCGCATGCGCGCACGCACACCACGGGGTGAAGGCGCGCAAAGAGGGAGCCTCCGAGCAGCAGGGGTGGGCCACCACAGCAGAGCTGCACGATGTTTGCCGCAACTCCCCGCACCTCATGCAACGTGCAAAAGCTCCAGAAGACTCGACACCACTGCCACAGCAAGGGGAGACAGCCCCGCATCTNTAGCCCGTGCATGCGGGCAGGGGGACGACGCACGCAGGAAGTCAGCGGCCTGTGCCGGGCCTAGCACACTCGCTTAACCATTAGATATAAGATTAGGGTTAGGCTTGTTGGGTTGAGCGTTGCAATGAGGATCGATGTTAGTGTCAGGCGCTAGGGCTAGGCTTACAGTCAGGATTTAATGCCAGGCTTGCAAGATTGTAGGTTGACATTTAGGTCAGTTAGAATTCCGTGTTTGAGCTCTCAGGATCAGGCCGTAGAGTTCCGATTACAGATAAAGGTATTGGGATAGGGCTTAGGGCTAGGGTTAGGGTCAGCGCGCGCACCTCGTAGAGCCAGACCTCAGTGAACCACGAGAATAGGTCCTGGCCGAGCGACTGCGAGGGCATGATGAGGATAATGGAGAGCATGACATATGGCAGCGCAATGCCGTCGTTGGCACCCGCCTCCGCCTGCAGCAGGCACCTCAGCGGCGCCGGCAGGTGCCTGCACGAGGGCGCGCCAGCACGCACGTGCGTAGGGAGCGGGCCGAAAGGGCACGCGCACACACACTCAAGTTTGGCTGTGCTCAGTGGCTCGTGCATGGGGGACAACGGAGAGGGCGCGTATGCTCCTAGAGTGTGCGACTCGGGTTTGCGACTGGGGCCGGAACTCGGAATCGGACTGTCGGTGGCCTGAGGCTGGGGCCAGCTGTCCGCTTCGTGTCCCCAGCTTGGGGCTGGGATTTTAGTCACGGTTCAAAGGATGAATGCACACCCTAGATGTGGGCTGCCGAGGGCTTGGAGCGTGCTTGTTGGGGTCAAAGGTGGGCTTGAAGGGAGTTAGGCGGCTAGGGCAAGGCAAGTGCGTGTAAGTGGTGTCAAGACTCGGGGAAAAGGCCGCTTCCTTGCACGCTTGATCATAGGATGTCGGTTGCAGGACTGGAGCCTCTGGTCTGGGCTTCGATGTACGGACTACTAATTAAGCTCCATCTGATAGAATTATGACTCGTGTACGATGGCCCAGGCTGCGAACTATCTGCTGCGTAGGACCCCATGGATGAGGGCAAGCGTTCGGCAACATCAGAATGCACGTGGCTGGAACGACGTGCTCTTCGCTCCAGCTCATTCGACAGCAGACATAGACAATCAAAGCAGCGCACAAAAGTCATGCGTGGAGGTAGCAAGCTCACGCGCACACGCACACGCACACACGTACGCATTGCACACGGACGCACGCGCGCGTAGCGCACGTAGACGCACACACCATCACACCCCAGACCTACTGCACACACACTCGTGCACGCGCATGCGCGCACGCACACCACGGGGTGAAGGCGCGCAAAGAGGGAGCCTCCGAGCAGCAGGGGTGGGCCACCACAGCAGAGCTGCACGATGTTTGCCGCAACTCCCCGCACCTCATGCAACGTGCAAAAGCTCCAGAAGACTCGACACCACTGCCACAGCAAGGGGAGACAGCCCCGCATCTGCAAGCGCAAGCATCCTCAATTTCGGCCATAGGAGTCGGGGGAGGGAGGGGCAGGAGGAGGGGGAGAGAGGGAGGGAGGGAGAGATGGGCGAGCGAGAGGGGGAAAGGCAGAGAGCGCGAGGGAGGGAGGGGAGAAGGGGGACATGTGGAGAGAGGGAGAGAGGGGGGGGGAGGGAGAAAGGAGGGGAAGAGGGGAGCGAGAGGGAGAGAGAGGGCAGAAAGAGAGAAGAGAGAGAGGAACGACAGCGAGCTGCGGCGAGGTGAAGCCACCTCCAACGCCCCCCCAGCACCCCCAGCCCCCAGCCCCCACCCCCTTACCCGCCTTCACACGTTACACACTCACTGTTCAGCGAAGCGGCCCTGCAGGACGGTGCTGGCCAGCACGGGGTCGGTGGGCGTGAGGCACGCCGCGATGAGCAGGCACTGCAGGGTGGTGAAGCCGACGCCCCCTCCTCCCCCCAGGAAGAGGACGGTGAGGACGAAGGAGAGCATCCAGGTGGTGAGCATGATGGGCAGCAGCATCACCAGCAGGCTGCGCCACCGCTTCTCCACGTACAGCCGCGGCAGCCCCAGGCCGGCGGACACGAGCTGCACGGCCACCACCAGGCGCGACACCTGGCGCGCCCGCGAGCGAGGGAGAGAGGGAGGAAAAGTAGGAAAGGGTCTTATTCGACTTTGCACATTTTGGATGTTCTCCTGGCTGTTTTTTCCCTCTGAACTAAAATCTTGTGTTGCTAGCAACGTCAACCCACGACTTGGTTGAATTACACCGGCACCCGCCGACACAAGTCACGCTTGATATACCTGTCAGAATAACTGTGTGCTTGATCATCGCAAAATGCAAGACTGAGATTGATATCATATATGAATGAAGAAACTTGTCTGAAGTACTTGGATAGCACATGCACATGGACCAAGATAGCATAGACACGAACAAGAGTGTAACTTCTCAGACATAAAGTACAAATATTATTACAAGGACGTGGACTTGATAAATGCTGAAATGTATTATACACATCCATATATACACATCTATATGTATTAACTTTCACTTCAGAAAAATTGGGAATATAAGTGCTTTCCTGCATATCAGCATGCGTACGTGTTATCTTTCAGAACTGCTTACCCTCAACAGCCTACAATGACATGTTGTTAATATTAAGAAAATATAGATAATACATACAGACACACCTATATACATATCACATATATATACGTATATACAGACCTCTTTTTGAACCAAGTTATTTCTCATTTTCCCCGAGGGAAGAAGAGCACGCACTAGAGGGGAATGGCAAGGAGTAAGACTCTGACACTGCCCCATAAAAACTCACACAATCCCACAATTAGTCAATGGTCAAGAAATACGAAGGCTACCCAGCTGTCGATCTTTCCGAATGCGCGTGCACATTCTTATTTAAATATGTTCTCACTATCACTTAAGACTTGTCTTAAGTGCAAAATGGCAGAAGCATACCACCTCTGTATTTGTATCCCAATCTGACAGCTCTGCAGTGATAGGCCCTGTAGGCACACAACGGGATGCCCACGATCGATGTGCTTCTACAGCAGTCACAGAGGCACACAGTCATGGCGCAGGATCCGTAAGAGGTCAAACTGATGTATTAAGATACATACGCTGTTATAACATAACGATGCCCCGCGATATACTGTATGTCACAACACTAACACAGATGTGTGTGTGTGTGTGTGTGTGTGTGTGTGTGTGTGTGTGTGTGTGTGTGTGTTTGTGTGTGTGTATGCGCGCGCGAGAGTGTGAGTGAGTGAGTGAGCAACCCAGATAGAGAGCTCACCTCCTGAAGCACTTGGAAGTGAGTGCCTGTTGAGTCTCCAATAGCAGCAGGCACAAAGATGCTTCCCACGTACGGCCCTACAAGGATCCCCACCACTGTGGCTGCCAGCACTTCAGAGATCAGGAACCTCTCCTTGAGCAGGCGCTGTGTGAACGTGTACACCATGATGAGGGTGCCTGCTATGCCTACTGTCAGATGAAGCCATGCGAAGGGAGGGATAAGGCCCATGTTGCTTGATCTGCAAGGATCTGTTGATAGGGGTAGGAAGAAATTCAAACAGGTGCTGAGGACAAGAACAACAACTGCAGATTATCCTGGACCTGCACAGATCTTTTGTGCCGTAAGCGCCCTGCTGCTAGCAATGCGTGCACCCCTGACTTATAAGGTCTGTTTCAAAAGGCCAATTTCCTATGCTTTTTCTCAGAGGAAATCGTCTACTGCTCTAGTGAAAGCCTGTGTTCCGCTGCATGCACTGCAAAACGGCCCGGATAAAGCCGCGTTTAAGATCGTAAGAATAACCCCTCTATAAAGTGATCAGAATATATTGACCATCAAAAGAGCTGGCCTTGCATCGCTGGTACACCCACTCAAGCCCCAGGTAATAACGCTTGACGAGGTGAGGAGCCTTATTCAGAAAACGCTTCCCCACTCTTATTAAGCTTAGCTATTTATTCCTTCTTAGAGAGTACCTTACGTCTAGTTCCCCTGCCCCTTTAGCACTCTTAATCATAATATTCTCCAATTGCGGTACAGGCACACTTGTATGCTATCCCAGTCCCTCACCAGAAGCTCTCTCATGAAACCTTTCTTCATTGTGACTGGTCGCACACGCATGCGCTGTTACATAGTGGAAGAAAAGCAACCATACTTGCATAGTTATATACCGACAGCGCATACATCTCGATCCTGTTCCTCGGATGAAGGTGCGAATTGGGACTACCAGGGCCCAGCAGGGCTCAGGGGAGTTGATTCTGTGCAGGTCTGCAGCTGGTATAAATTGGGTACAAGCTGGCGACAACCGGCGACAGCGGTACAGAAAGAAGTACACGTGATATGAGCTGCGCATTGGTGCCACGCTCTTTGCAACCGAACGATCAAAATCGAGGTCATGGAAGGCGCAATATGACCAAAATGGACTGTTCGATGTCCTCAATAGACAAGTCAACTCACTTAACTCAAAGTAGGTGCATGAGGCAACAAGTGGCAGGGTGTGAGCGCCCATGTTAAATTATTTTCATTTCGAGATCGATTTGCTGGCAGAGGCGCCATGGACTAGCACGCTCAGTTCAGGACACTCCCACTTCAACTTTTCTACGGTTCGCAGAAGCTCAAAATCGATTGCAGCCCAGCAAAGCCCACTGTCAGTTATTTCAGTTGTGCTTCCTTCCATCGCTACTTCTTATCCAAAATCCTGCTTTCCTGTGCTGCTTAGCTTGAAACTGGCCTTTTCTTTATATCGCGGTGAACTTTAAGTGTCAGTTGTGTTTACTGTAGATTGACCCACAATTCTGGTTCACTAGTTATTGAATTTTGTTCTAAGACGTGGCAGATAGTCATATAAACGGAAAGTGGTGCTTCATTCCGTGGCTCAGGTAGACATGGCGACCATAGGAAAAGCGAGTATGTGTCAGGCACTCAGCAATGGTATAGTGTGTTATAGTGGTGGTTTTCAAAAACACTCGACAAAATACGAAATTACCGTTAATAGAACAGGTCTTCATTATCAAAGTGCTTCATTGTCTGGACGATCTCCTTCTTCGAGAGAGGTACTCCCGATAGTAACGAGGATAAAAGCAACATTCAACGGAATAGTTTGGAGGGGGCAGACACACAGAACCTCTGTGTTGAGTTGCCAAGCTGGCGGAGGAGAGGTACTTGACCTCCGCGTGAAGCTTCGTAATACATTAGTTGCAAAATTGCTTGACTTCGCACAGTAAACGAAGCATCTCGTTTGCATTGCCAGCTCTAATGTGTCGGGTTAGAAGCTGCAAGTGGCATCTCCTTATCACATGTGGCAATAGTACTTCTGGAGGTGAAACTGGGTGGCCTTGATTGCTGCAACGAAGTAAAACCTGGGGTTTCAAGTGCTGCAATGGAGTGAGACCCGTGGCTGGATGGCAACAGGCAGGCAACGCGACATAGTTATGAGGCAGAACATATAAGGGGTTTATCTTGCTTAGAAAATTATGATCTGAGAATAACCAGGTGAGACCAAGCATTGAAAGCAGAGTATAGCAAAAAAACTGAAGCAATGATGTCATCATAGCAAGGTAGAGTACTGAGGCACATATGTACATGTACATTCTGTTCATTAATGAGTGTTTGCAGGGAAACACTGGCACTGGCGAAAGAGAAGCTGCTGCTGCTTCAGAGAAGCGCACGTCTAGTTCAGCAACAACGAGAGGTGCAAAAGCTGAAAGTGGTCTTGAACATCCGGAAACTAGTGATGCTACCACGGGAGCAGCAAAAGCAGAGTATAGAAATGAGAACCCAGAGGAGGGAGCTGATGGTGTAGATGGGGCCACAAAAGTTACCTTACAAGAAGTGGCTGACATGGAACCGGATAAGTCATGCTTAGACACGTGGGTTGGTCAGCAGACACTTGAAGCAGCAGAGGCGGGTATAGAAATGGGCACACACCCTGACGACAGATGACAGCAAGTACCGGATAGGAAGATCAAGGTGTAAGAAGTAGTATGCTGGTCCAGCATCTAATGGCACTACGTTGTCACATGCATATGCTAAGTCGAGCCTCTTAAAAGGGGATATATTACATAATTTCAACGAAGACCTTGTTACATTTGATGCTAGTTTGTTGTGTTAATGACTCTTACTTGGCTCAGGTTCTTCTCAGATACAGTGCTTTTGGAGGCCATGGCCACTGCTTTCACATTGAGACTGCGACTACTCTTGACGTTCATCCACTAAGACACACACACACCCACTTCTTACTGCCTACACGGTGTTTGACAAATAAAAAAGGAGGGCTCATTCACTTGAATGATTTGCTGTACCTACGTTAATGATCTGTGTATAAATTACTCGAGGACCCAATCTGCAGACAAGTTTCCTACTAGTCCTACAAGATAGCTCTACACATGACAAGAAGCCACAGACAAGCACTTTCTGAGGCCACTGCGCAGCTATACAGCAGCATCTGCCATAAAGGTTGAAAAATTTGTGGCCCTCCTAGCTCTATACTTAATAGAATTTGTCACTGACCAATAAATAGCAACCACCAGGGGCTTTACACGAACTTATCCTACGACGTCGCAACTTATAGACCGCGTCTGTGTTGCCAAGTCTGCATCCTCGGACTTAAAATCGGTGAATGAAAGGTTGGGGTAGTCAAACTTCTTCGGGTTCCAACGTGATGGTAGCTCCCAGTAGGAGCCGCTGCACAGATCATTCACGCAAAGGCATCAATCTCATGTGCCAGTCAGCTGCAGATTGATACATAAAAGTCCTATTTCCTGATTGCATTGCTCTGTTTTATAGTGTGACGGCAAGGATGAGGGGGAGACAGGGGGGAAGGTACGCCAGTGACGTTGTTGAAGCAGTGCCTTGGTAATGCAGAAGAGAAATAGTGAAGGGTTAGGGAGTAATCCTCAGTCTCTAATAGATCTCATGCATGCGATGTGGAACCAGAAAGTTAGACATGCTCATCGTGTCCAGGCCTGAAACTTAGCATCAAAATGATAAATCGTCTCCATTCAGGACACAAAAGAGTGTCCAAGCGTGAGATGGGGAGGAGGCAGGGATGCAGAGCAAAGAGGAACTAGGTCAGTTGTGATGGACATACACCGCAAACCCAAGAAGGGCCTTCAATAGAGTTCTCAGAAGGTGGGCAAAAGACTAAAAACCTGGTCGCCGGCAGTAAAACTATCGTCAAAGAAGAGAATAGATTGCCGGAGGGGGGAGGAGGATTGGGGGGGGGGGGTGAAGAGAAGCCGTTAGGAAGGAAGTCAACGCAGCCATAGTTGGCAATGCGAGCAGGGTTGAAAAACTTACTCTCCATAGCAATCGGCCTCGTCCCAGAGGGTGAAGTTCCCGCACCCAACATGGTCGGGAATCCCGTCGTTCTTGTTCCAGATGACGAGGAGAGAATTTATGGCCCAGTTGGCCTTTGGGATGTTGATGCACTTGTTGGCAAGGGGCGCCTTGGCTATGTAGATTGTCCCCTTGAAGTACTTGAGAGTGGAGAGGGTGAAGTACGTCCCCATGGACTTGGGGGCCGGGGGCGCGGGCCGGGGCGAGGGCGGAGGGGCCTTCGGGGGGAACTTCAGGTTAGACGCCTGGATGCGGCAGGAGCGGGTGAGAAGGTCGTAGTTCGACTGGATGAGAAACTTCTGGTTGTTGAGGCCCACTATGTTGTAGTTCTCGCCTGTGAGACCGGGGTTCAGGGCATAAGAGAGGCAAGCAAGAAACGTGTTAATCTCAGGCTTTCGATTGAAGTATGCTGGAGGATGGCCAGTAAAAATCAAATCCCTGAAGGTTGAAGAGATAAGAGTCTCTGCCTGAGCTGAGGCACACATGTAGATATGCTTTTCACAAGAAGCCCAAGCAGTAGAAGTCCGAATGAAGGTGATAGCAGGCAGCCTCATGATCACAGGGGAGTTTCTGAAGCTTCTACTTTCAGCTGGATAGGGCAGATTCACTATTTTTCTGATCTTTATCGCCTGTTGTGTGACATCCGAAGAGGTCAGATGCAACCGGGCTCAGGGGGGTGTGTGGGTTGACGGATGGGTGGGCGGGGACAAGGGGCTCTTCATAGTAACTTGCCGCAGCAAAAAAGAAGGCCTCCATAAGCTATGGCACTTACTGCCAGTGGCAGATGAGATGCTCTTTGCTGCGACAACATGTGCTGTCGCGCCCCCACACTCGTCACACATTTAGGTGCGGGTTTGCGACAGGACGTATGCGGTGAGTTCAAGGCTGTGGCTGTGGTCGAGGAGCGAGTGGTCTGCTGCAGGCACAGACCAGCAGACCTCCACGGAGAGCGACGTGTGTCGACTTGAACTTTGTGTTGAGGTTAGTAGAATCTACAAACCCGCTTTCCACTTAAACATATGCGATGGGTATTGAGGGAGATGGGGTTTAAGAGAGCGGGGGTGAGGGCGAGGGCGAAGGCGATGGGTTGGGGAGAAGGGGGAGGGGAGAGAGAAGGAAGGGAGCGTAAGAGAGGGGCTTTACCGGTGGGGGTGGTAAAGATCTTGCCATAATAGTCACCACAGATGTCAGCAATCTCGTCGCCGGCCGAGTTGCCCCAGTTGTCGAGGTACGGGTCCGTGGCCGCCTCGACGATCTCGTGCGCGATCGTGTCGACCATGGCGTCGGCGCCCACGTTCTTGTTTGGGGGCTTGGAGGATCCCTCGTAATACCGGGTCGCGCATCCGTTTGCACACTGTGTCGCTGGGTTGCCAATGAACGCCCACTTGAGCTCCACCCCGTAGAGCTTCGTGTGGTCGTGATACCCGCACGCGTTTGTGCAGAAGTCTTGTACCTGCACCCGCCACTTGCGCGTGGGTCGGCTTTCAGTGAGCAGGAAGGCGATGCAGGATGGATGTATGCACGCATGCGCACAGTCACATGCATGCGCGCACAGCAAGTCTAAGAGCACGAGACCTGGAGGGAGGAGGGAGGAGGGAGGTAAGATGGTGTGATGGATGTTTTCCTTTTTGTGTGTTTTGAGGGGGGGGGTATATATGTGCCAATGTACTCATGTTGGCCTCTTCCTCTCTATCTGTGTGTGTGTGTGTGTGTGTGGTGTATGCGTGCGTGCGTGTGCGTGCGTGTGCATGTGTGTATACACTTATACGCGAGTACAGAATGCAACTGGGGTAGGCCGCACACTCCTGTGACGTGATGTAGGAAGCTCTTCCCGAGCTGCAGCCGACCTCACAATCGGCAATCTACATAGTTGGATAAACACTGAAGCACAGAGAGGTCGGGCATGAGAACATGCACTTCTGCAGAGACACATACATGTGCTTCGTGCGCGCGTGACCAGAGAAGAAAAACCTCGGTTGCATGGGAAGGAGAAGGCAAACAAGCAGCCTGAAATGCCTGAGTTGGCCCCCGTTCGCACCTTGATCTCCGGGCTCGTGAGGATCAGGTAGAGCCCGTTCACATCAATGGGAAACGTCTTCCCCGTCCCCACCATCCTGGTCAGGATGCCGGCCCAGGAGGTGTTGCGAATGTTTCCGCCGAAATTCACGTTCGCACTCTCGCCCTTGAGCACGATCGTCGGGGTCACGTGCTTCTTCTGGAAGTTGTAGTACTGCGTGGCGATGGCGTACCACCCGGGGGCATTCGGGATCGTTGGGGAGAACGAGCTCAGCGGGGCTCCGAGGGACTTGATGAAGTTGCGGATGATGACCTTGGCGGACGCGTCGGCGACACGTGGCATGCTCCAGCTGCCGTACCAGATGATGTACACGTTCACTCCATTGGCCATGACTGTGCCTGACCCCCCCGACGTTACCGGGTCTGCTTTCCCGTCCCGTGAAAAAAAAAGAGGATGCGGGAGGACACCGATCACCGACCGGGAGGAGACCAATCACATCAAAGAAAAGGAAGAGTAAGCACAGCAACCATGATGAAAAAGAAGCTGAGCTCTCGTCAGGTCAGATACACAAAGGGATGTGCGGCCGAGAGAATGACCCTCATCAGGAATCGATATGAACCAAGAGCGACAGCTTGCCAAGTGGCAAACTCCACCCTCGAGCGCAAAGCCAATCAGCGACGAAAAAGCTCCCCAAGATCGGCGTCAGGAGGCAATCTGGAGTTGTCAAACTCCTCCCCAGGTGGCAACAAGAACAGCAGACTTTACAAAATGTGCCTTCTGGCACACCTACATCTAGCACCGCAAGCTCCAGACGACTTACATCTCAACCGTGCATGAACTAAGTGATGATTACAGCCCAGCTGTGCTCATAAATGCGTTGCACTCTTACCTATACAGAGCCCATACTTCAGCATTTTGTGATGCAAGTGACCCTTGACAAAGAACACATGCAGTACGCGTCCATGGTAAATTGGTAGCCATGTAAGACAGCAATTATATAAGTCATATCGCCCTCCCAGACATGAAAGGTTAGCATTGGCAGGAAAAAATCAGGAGCTCTCTGCAGGGCCTAGGATTATGAGAGCAGGAGTAGAGCTCTTAAATTGACGACAGGGTGGAAACTTTAGATTTGAATGGTCACTAACCAACAGCAGCTCGACTTGATACGTGATGCCCCCCTAACCGTTTGATGCCTAATTTGGTAGGTCTACTCTTGGACGACGTCGCACTTCCACCAGGCCCTTCAGGTAATACATCTTGAGGGCTTCCATCGGCGCCACTTGTAGGGCGCTCTCTGTGAACTATTTTTCGCTCGAGCAGGTGTCTCGGCCGCCCTTCAAGATTACGTCTACCGTTTTCAGAAGCATCTGCTACACATCCCATGAATACCACAAGTGACAGCAGGACAAGACTTCTACTCAATTTTAGAGCAACATTGCCATGCTTCTTAGCTTTCCATATCTTCCCCGGAGTCATGACAGGCAGCACAAGTAACTCAAGCTGCTCTTACCGCTAATTGCACCTCTCCTCTAGTACACAAGCAAACCTCCTTCCTGTGCAGTATTCACAGTGCTACGTGCCCCTGTCTGCAACTGGTGCTTGCAGTCATCTCTGGGAAGAAGAATTCAATTTTCAAACAAACATGTTATAAAAGGACGGGTCTTAAGTCTAATAGCTGCTCCGGAATCCTGAGTCCGGGCTCGGACGTCCAGGAGCCGGAGGTGATCAATATGACGGTCTCTGACTTCACAATTTGTTCTTGAGTGACTTCTTGTTGGTTTTGGACTGGTCTGCCAAATATCAAACCATGACAAATACAGCTTTGGCCGCTGATGCGTAAATGCTATGACCTGCGTGGACTGACGCTTAGGTTAGCGCCGACCTGCGATGATGAAGCAAACCCCGTCCAGACCAGACAACATGCTGACAGCACCAAGATACTTCAAAAAGGAGGCGTAACTGGGAAGAGACTTCCTGATAACGACATTGACGCCACCATCGGTTGATCGGCTTTTGATTGCCGCCGTTATACCTACATCGACCAGATTATGCCTTCCAGTCTGTTTCCAGTTTTCACTGGCACATCCTCGTGCGTGCCCGCGCGTACAAAACAGGTTGCCCAACAAAAAGTCAGGAGAACACGCATATAGAAGTGTATAGAAGCTATTGTACAAAAATTCACTGGGAAAAACAAAACTGTTCTGGATCACCGACAGGGTGACTGCCAATTGCGCAAAGCAGCAGCTCAGTGTGCAACTAATTGCGACGTCCGCAACGACAACCACTGCCAGCCACTGCGAGCAGCTGTTGAACGTGGTTAAATTCGAAGATGCGCGTAGAATCACAAGAGGTTAATTTTGGAATTTGGGAGAATGACAGAAGTACTTCGTATTCAAAGACTGTCCATACAGTGTTTCTTCGTTGACTTTATAGTCGCCTCCCTTCTAGTGTTGAGTAGGCGGAAGTTCAGGAAGTGAAACGATGATGTAAAGACGACAGTAAGGGCCAGAACTAAGAACGAGAACGGGGCCTGTTTTGCGTTGGTCAGTAAGGCGCCCCTCACGTAACTCTTGTGAGAGGGGAATCAGTAAGGGACCCTCGCTCGTGTGCGCAAGGGCCTGTACGCGTTCGACATCGGAGCCTTTACGACGCGAAAGCGTTTGTCGTGAACGCTTTTCCTGTGCGGCCCGGTGCGGCCCGCCCTTTCGCGACCGCCGGCGCACTATATATGTGTATCGGGTGTCGTCGAAGTCGTCATTCGACTGACACTCTTTTGCTTTTGTGTTTGTGCAGCGGCGACTGCCGAGCCATGGCCGCTGGCGGGAGGGGGGAGCGGGGGGCGGACCGGTCGAGGACCGAGGTGAGTTGTGTTGAGCTTCCTCGTCTTTTCGGTCGTCAGCCATGGCGCGGGCCCCCTCTTGCTTGGCCGCGCCTCTTTGTTTTCGTGGAGGTGGATTCGTTCGACGCCGACAGGCGCCGTCGATCGTTCCGACGTGTCGTTCGCTGTCGTGGACGTTGCGGTCTGTCGTCGTCACCGACTTGCGGTCGTCATTTCTGCTGCTGAAAGTTTGTCGTTCGCGTCCGTGTGGTCACGGTGATGCTCGCTTTTCGGAGTTTGGCGTTATCGTTCGGGGGCGTTCGTGAGGGGAACTTGTCGGCCCCCTTACAAACGTTCCACCGTACGGCGCTCGTCACATAAGCACTGTGAGGGGGAATTCAATAAGGGCTGTCGCTCGTGTGAGCTCTGGTCCATTATGTACGCGTTTCACCTCAATCAACGCAAAAGCGTTCGGTTGTGTATCCTGCGGCCCCCCCTTTCGCGACCTTCATAAAAGTGACTTCCTACATCTATTAGGCCCTCTTTCTTTCTTATGCTTTTCGGTTAAAGAGTGCGCCCTTGGGGCTTTTTGTGAGCAGCCATGGCAAAGCAGATGCTCGCTTGGGCCGCTAGGTAGCTCTTGATGGGGGCATGGGAGAGGGCGCTTTTGATGCTTAGATGAGTTCGTGGGGTTTGAGGGTTGGGAGCGCGTGCTCGTGGGTAGCCATGGCCGCTCGTCGTTGCAAGCGGCCATGGCTGCCTGCTTCAAATTAGGGTGTTAGAGAGGGAGAGGGCGGGAAGGGGAGGGAGAAGGCATGGTGCAAGGGGGAGGGAGGGAGGGAGGGTTGATCGTACCGTCGATCGCGAGCGTCAACACCGTTCACGCTGTTTTGACGCTTCTTTTTTGTCGGGATCGTTTGGAGGGGCTTTGTGACAAGGAACTTGTCGGTGCCCTCACAACGAATTGACATCAATTGAGAACAGGGCATGTAGCAAATAGAGGGCCTTATTTGTAGTGAAACACATAAATGAAGTGCATAGTAAAATATGATACATTATCTATTTAAACAAGGATCTTTGAACACAAGTGGTAGCTTCTTGAAAGAGAGATGGGTTCTTGAGAGTTAATATATTTTTGGAATTTGGCAAGTACCAAAGTGATTCTCAAATGCTTTTCTATGTTCTAGCTCTTATTTATATACTTGCTCCGTAAGTAACTTCTAGGAAGGTGTATGTTGATGTGTTGGCAACCAACACATCCCAAAACTTGCCCACCTCTTTCTAGAATAATGTACGCATGTCCTTTTGACCAAAAAATGGCATATTTGACTTCTGCCACATGTAGTCCTTCAAGGTTCTTCCTCTAAATTCAAAAATGCCTCAAAAGGTTCAAAGGACATGAACCAAGTCACTAGAGTATCTATTCACACTTGTATCCATACAACACTACTCCAAAAATATTAAAAATATTAAATTACAAACAAAATTAATATATTATAACTCATATCACTACATCACTCCCCTGACAGAAAAAGCGACCTCTTGGAGCGTCAAGTCAAGTCTTACACATGTGGGGAAGACTAGTCAAAGGCTTCAAGTCAGGTGCCACACATGTAAAGAAGACAAGTCAAAGGATGCAAGTCAGATGCTACACATGTAAGGTAGACTAGGCAAGGTCGTGGGTGGTTTGACCTTATTGGCTAGCCTACTCCTTGATGATAAGGAAAATAGTACAAGTTGGCTGAAATGAATCGACTTACCAAACAGGCGATTAACAATTAATGAAGATCCGTATATCAGCAAGTAATCTTTATGGTATTTTTCGTTTATTGATTTAACAGCAAAGGACAACACACTAGCAGTGAATAATACTCGTAAGTCAAATGCAAGTAAACTGGCATCAATAATGCAATCAGTAAACTCATACATAAGCAAGGTTGGAAGACAGTGCGTATCAATGGCTTCTCGCCTTGGATTCAGATCTCTCTCAATCAGCTGTACAAGAGAGTTGGCCTCGTTTCCGAATGCCAAAATCGAGAGCAATGCCTAGCATATGTACATGGAAAGAGTTTACTGTTCAACAGCCAGTGCGATGGCACCGCCTACCCGGGAGTTAACCACGTTGGTAGGACCTCGGTTAACCAAATCCACCCCCATCTCCCATCATCCCGAATCACCATCCATCATAGGGATGTCATCTGGCCATTCATCTAGCATACCACACTTAGATGCATATCGAGGCACACTTAGATGCATATCGAGGCAGTTCGCTGCTACCGAGTACGGAAGTCAGCTGGCTGTCAAAGAATGTGTTAGCAAGCTGACTTAAGTTCGCTTCAGCCTGCTGCTTCCGGCTGAGTCCTTAAACTGATAAGTATATAAAGTCCAGCAAACTCAATACTACATAAAGTTCAGTAGGCTGAACTTAATTAACTATTATATTTAACTGAATATTATATCTACTAATACACTGATTCATTACAATCCCTCCAACTTAATTTGTTGTCGCCTCGACAACATTAAACTGCAAAAGTCTTTGGTCAGGGAACTGAACCTGACCAGCCTCCCCCACTGACTACCTCTTCAGCCTGTCACCTAGGGGGTTGTTCCTGGGGCTTCAGAATCAGGAGACTGAGATCTGGACCTAGATCTGGACAGCCCTCTAGGTCTGTCAGCTGGCCTTCAAAAGAACCCCGTTCGTTCTAAGGTTGGACCTCGAGGAGAACAAACGATGGTAGCCTGCTCTTCAATCACTTGGGTGTTGATCCCCACATAGACAGGCATTCCAGTAGGGTGCTGAAATACATTGGCAAAAGGTACATGTCCCTGAGCGAATGCAGTGAAACAGATAGATGAAGTATTTAGTGAAATACAATACTTTCTCTATTCAAAACAAGGATCTTTGAACACAAGTGGTAGCTTCTTGAAAGAGAAATGGCTTCTTGAAAGTTAATATATTTCTGGATTTTGGCAAGTACAAGAGTGATTCTGGAATGTCTTTCTATGTTCTAGCTCTTGTTTATATACTTGCTACATAAGTAGTTTCTAGGAAGGTGTATGTTGATGTGTTGGCACCCAACACATCCCAAAACTTGCCACCTCTTTCTAGAATAATGTACACATGTCCTTTTGACCTAAAAATGGCACATTTGAGTTTTGCCACGTGGAGTTCTTCTAGGTCTTTCCTCTAACTTCGAGAATGCCTTAGAAGGTTCAAAGGACATGAACCAAGTCACTAGAGTACCTATTCACACTTGAATCCACACAATACTACTCCAAATATATTTGAAAACATTAAAATATATGCAAACTAATATATAATAACTCAAATCACTACATCACCCCCCCGGCAGAAAAAGCGACATCTCGGCGCGTCAAGTAAGGTCTTACACATGTGGAGCAGACTAGTCAACAGCTTCAAGTCAGATGCCACACATGTGAAGAGGATTAGTCCAAGGCGCCAAGTCAGGTGCTACACATGTAAGGTAGACTAGGCAAGGTCGTGGGTGGTGTGACCTTATTGGCTAGCCTACTCCTTGATGATAAAGAAAATTGTACAAGTTGGCCCAGAATCTGCCACAAATTCAAAAATTCATAGCGTCCACAGAACTGCTCTAGATCTAAAAATTTGAGTGCCAAACGGACCGCGTCGGAGAACTCTACCAGGTCACCAAATTGGAGAGCATTCTAATTTCTGGAGTGTCGTTGAGAGCTGAGAGAGTAGGCACTCCTCCAAATCTGTGCAGAAACGTCTGAAAACTACAAGTCCTTCTAGAATTCTCCAAATTCTGCAAACTAAGTCTCAACCTAAGCGCTGTAAGATATTCTACCAAATTTTTGAGTTTCAGGGCATTCCAAGTTCAGGGAAGGGCACAATGTCAGAAGGCATATTCTGCCCTAATAATGCCAGCAGCCTGACCCCCTTCTACTCAGAGCATCATATCTCTCTCACCAGTGCTCTAAATTGAGCAAACTTGGACTCTTAATGACCGACTACTTATGGACTACAACGAGGTAATTTTTCAGAATTAATTATGCAGAGACCTATCACCAGTAGCAGTTTTAGTTTTCTGTCCAGAAACTGCGAGAAGAGAAGAGTGTCTAATGTCAATTTTTCCTCTTTCTTGTTCTTGCAGGCTGCCTCCAAGGGGTCTTCTGCTGCTTCTTGATGGTGGCAGGCTGCCTCCCTGAAGTCTTCGGGCTTCTAGTAGAGAGACTTGGGGCTGGTCCAAGATGGGGGTTGGCGGCATGAAAGCGCTTCAACTTTCTCTGAACTTTGTCAAGGTAGTGCGCCGCCACCCAACTATTCTCCGAATCTAGATATCCTTTCCACTTGATCAAGTATTGCTGCTGTCTTCTGAAACTTCTCATAGCCAGTATGTCTTTCACTTCGTACTCCAAACGATCATCCACTATTGTTTGGGCTGGTGGAGTTGTCACACGTCCTGGGAACTTGTTGTCGGGTTGCACATATGGCTTGAAGAGGGAAGCGTGTAATACGGGGTCGATGTGCATAGTCTGGGGAAGTTCTAGCTTGAAAGCAACGGGGTTGACTTGCTGGATAATCTTGAAAAGTCCCAAATACTTGGGAGAGAACTTGCTGCCGGCAGGCCTGTTGCTTAGGGAAACATTCTTGGATGATAGTAACACGTTGTCACCCACTCTGTACGTAATTTTTCTTCTGAATCTGTTCGCCACTCTTGCTTGAGCATCTTGCGCGTGTTGTAGAGCTTTCTTCGCTGCTGTAAGGGCTGCTTCTAATGTATCTATAAAATCTGTGGCTGCAGGTACTTCATCATGGCCAGCCGTGAAGCTCAGTGGCGTGGTCGGATGGAAGCCATAGTTGAGGAAGAATGGGGACTCTTGGGTTGAGGCTTGCGTAGTGTTGTTGTAGGCAAACTCCAAGGGGGTCAAGTACATGTCGTAGTCTTGCTCCAGGATAGACACGTAGGCCTTTCGAGAGGTCTTTAGGGTACGATTCATACGCTCGGTTTGCCCATCTGAATGTGGGTGGTAGACAGTAGACATATCCAGCGATGTACCCAAGTTCTTGAAGAGATTTTTCCAGAAATGGCTTGTGAATCTTGGGTCTCTATCTGACACAATTCTTGATGGTAGTCCATGGAGTCGAAAGATGTTGTCAAAGATGAGTCTTGCGAGTTGTGGTGCTGTAGCCTTAGTCGTTGTGCGAATAANTAAAATGAGCTATCTTGGTAAGTCTGTCCACCACCGTGAGTATTGCATTATGGCCTCGAGGTGTCACGGGCAGGTCCACGAGAAGGTCCATTGAGATGTCCGTCCATTGTCTTTGGGGGATTGGTAGTGGTTGGAGGAGTCCTCCCGCCTTTTGCGATGATGGCTTGATTCTTTGGCATGTGTCACAGCTCTTGCAATACTCCTTGACTTCCTTAGACATGCCTGGCCAACAATAAGTCCTGGCTAGAACGCCCGTGGTCTTTAGGATTCCGAAGTGTCCTCCAAGAGGGTTGTCGTGTGCTTCTCGTAGAAGCAAGAGCCGGAGGTCTAAGTCATTAGGAACACATCTCTGGCCCGTGTCTTGCCTCACCAAATAATTGCCTTCTTGCTTCTTGTTTGGGTCCAAGGCTGCTTCTCCGTTCTTGTAGTAAGGGTCTCTTTCATAGGCGGCTGAAAATCGAGCTTCCAGATCTGTCTTCAGGGATGTCATCACGGCGTTTAATTGCAGTCTTGAGAGGGGGTCAGCCAGCTTTGTCTTGCCAGGCTGGTACTGAATCGTAATGTTGTATTGTTGCAAGTATCCGCTCCATCTTGCTTGTCTCCTTGAGAGATACGGCCGCGTCTGGAGGTGCTTTAACGCCTCGTGGTCCGTGGTGACCAGTACCTTGCGTCCTTCAACGTAGCAGCGCCAAACCTTCAAGACATGTACAATCGCCAATGCCTCTCGCTCCGTGGTTGTATAATTTTGCTCGGCTGGATTTAGCTTCCTTGACTCGTAGGTGATGGGCTGAAGTCCCTTGCCTTGGTCTTGAAGCAGGATTGCTCCTATTGCATAGGAAAATGCATCGGTGATGACGTGTAAGGGCCAATCTGGATTTGGACTTGGGAGTGTGAGCACCGGGGATGTGGTCAATCTTCGCTTTAACTCTTGTAATGCCTCTTCCTCTTTCTCGGTCCATGTATATAGCCTGTCCTTCTTGATTAGATCTGTCAGGGGGGCTGCTATGTGCGAGAATCTTTGGATGAATTTTCTGTACCAATTGGCAAATCCCAAGAATGACTGGAGTTCTTTCTTGGTCGTGGGGGTTGGCCATTCCTCCACCACCGTGGTCTTCTTGGGGTCTATCTTGATGCCATCAGCAGTCACGTGGAGACCTAGGAACTCCACTTCTTGTTTGGCAAACTCGCATTTTGACTCCTTCGCAAACAGCTTGTTTTGCTTCAATACTTCGAGGACTTCTTTCAAGTGTCTCGCATGCTCTTCAAGGGTCTTGCTGTAGATAAGGATGTCATCGATGAATACCACCACAAATCTGTCCAACATGGGCTGAAATATGGTGTTCATCATAGTCATGAAAGTTGCTGGTGCGTTGGTGAGTCCAAATGGCAAGACCATGAACTCAAAATGTCCATATCTTGTCCTGAATGCCGTCTTCTCTATTACCGATTCTGCGATGCGAATCTGGTGGTAGCCGCTCCGTAAGTCAATCTTCGTGAAGTACTTGGCTCCAACCAGTCGGTCCATGAGCTCATCCATGTGCGGCAGCGGGTATCGATTCTTGATGGTGATCTTGTTGAGGGCGCGATAGTCCACACACATCCTCAAGGTACCATCTTTCTTCTTGACAAATAGCACCGGGGCTCCAAATGGCGACTTGCTAGGTCGAATGAAGCCATGCTCCAGTAGCTCCTTGATTTGCTTCTTGACTTCGTCTAGCTCCGTGTATGACATTTTGAACGTAGGCCGAGAGATGGGCTTGCTTCCGGGCTCCAACTCTATCTTGTGGTCTACGAATCTTTTGGGGGGTAGGCCCTTGGGCAATTCCGGGGAGAACACTTCTTTGTAGTCCTCAAAGACTTCTTGTATCTCCTTGGGAACGGGGCTGCCTTCTTGACTCTCGATGTCTTTCTTGATGTCTTTTGGCGTGATCAAGGCCAAAAGAAGCTCGTGTCCCTTCCTCACAAGTCTCTTGAGTTGGAGGGCGGACAATAGTATCTCGTGTGCCGGCTTCTGGATGTCTTGGGTCTGGATATTCTGGATTGCGCGCAAAATACAGATTCTTGAAGTGATGTCATTCTTGATCTTGATAGTACCGGTCCTCCAATCAACTTGGGGGTTGTGCTTGGTCAACCAAGGCGTCCCTAGGATGACGTCGTACTTGCCCAATTGCATGGGGGAGAACACTACTCTATCCTTGAAGGACTTGATAGAGAGTGCCAAGGGGTACGTCTTCTTGGAAGGGGTAGTATAGGAGAATCCATCAGGCATCATAATCTCCTCGTCGTGGTCAAGAGTTCGCATAGTAATACCGTGCTTGGTGGCAAAATCTGCAGCAATGAAGTTGCCTTGAGCTCCGCTATCCACCAAGATGTGGACCTTCTCTCCTCCAAGGTAGCCTCTCAAACTCATCGGGGCTGGAACGTCGTCTTCAACGGGGGTCTCTACCTCACTTGGCTTGTTGCCATCTCGTGAAGTGGGTCTTGGGGTGGTAGGCTCCTGGCCTACCGGCGCTGTCCGTTTTTTGACAACTTTTTGGGGCATGAGAGTGCACGATGGCCCTTTTCCTTGCAATAAAAGCATAGTCCAACCGTCATGAGAGCTTCTTTTTCAGCCGGGGAGAGTCTTGCTTTCACTCCTTGCTGGTTTCTTGCATCATAAGTGTCATTGGAGGGTCTTCCACTCTTCCGGGCAGCCGCGGGGTCCCTTTTTAATAACTCCGACTTCCATGGGTGTGGGTCCAGATTCGGATGTGGAAGGGGCTGCGTACACCCGCGTCGTCGGTACCCGTGAAGATGAAGGCACGGAGTGCTTGAAATCCAAGGTATCCACCTTTTGGGCCACTTCAATGATCTTTGAGAAGTCCGTCAAGTCGCGTAACTCCACTTCCTTTGCCACCTTGGGTTTGAGGCCAAAGATGTAGCGGTCAATTTTCTCCTCGAGAGACATGTTGGGGATCTCAAGAGTGAGGGCGTGAAATCTGGATGTATACTCTTGAACGGACGTCGTTTGCTTGAGATGGTGGAGCTTTCCTCGGGCAATCTTCTCCGTATTGATGGGCATGAATTGCTTCTTGAGGGCCTCACGAAAATCTGCCCATCTTGCATATGATGGTGGGGGCTCTTGGCCGAGCATGGGGTGCGCCATAGCTTGATATATAGCCGCTTGATAGTTACGCCACCATGATGTTGCTGCTCCTCTAAGTAAGGTAACGGCAAAGGGAACGTAGTCCTCCTTGGGTACTTCAAGGAACGCGAGGTACGTCTCCACTTGGTAGAGCCATAAATTCAGGTTGGCAAGTTTCCCGGGGTTGAAAGTGTCGGGTTTGCCGGGCTTGATGAGTTTCCTTGCTCTTGTTGGCTCTTGTGGAGGCGCTTGACTCGTGGCTGGATTTTGAGCATTGCTTGCAATAGGGGCAACCATGGCAGCCATAGCTTCTCTTGACGCTTGCACGGCTGCTTCATAGGTGGCCAAGCCCACTTGATTGTGGACGGTCATTAGGAAGGCTGCCCATCCATTTGCGGGAACTCCTTGTGGTGGGGTCAACTTTGCTATAGCGGCTGCAACGGGATTTGACGGTGCTCCTCCTTGTGGTGCTTTTTATTGTCGCAGATTTCCTTGAGTAGGCTCTCCCATCGACGCTGGAGGGGGGTGTGCTCCTCCTTGTGGTGCTTCTTGTTGTTGCAGATTTTCTTGAGTGGGCTCTCCCATCGGCGCTGGAGGAGGGTCTCTTGGAGAGGAAGGGCCTCCTTCGAAAGCTTGCTGTTGGTCTTGAGGATCGGCCATCTTCTTGTGCTACCAAAGTGCCTAGCTCCAATAACACTGTAGTGAAACACGTAGATAACGTACTTAGTGAAATATAATATTTTATCTATTCAAGACAAGGATCTTTGAACACAAATGGTAGCTTCTTGAAAGAGAGATGGCTTCTTGAAAGTTCATATATTTCTAGATTTTGGCAAGTACAAGAGTGATTCTTAAATGTCTTTCTAAGTTCTAGCTCTTCTTTCCATACTTGCTACATAAGTAATTTCTAGAAAGGTGTATGTTGATGTGTTGGCACCCAACACATCCCAAAACTTGCCACCTCTTTCTAGAATAATGTCCTTTTGACTTAAAAATGGCACATTTGAATTTTGCCACGTGGAGTTCTTCTAGGTCTTTCCTCTAACTTCGAAAATGCCTTAGAAGGTTCAAAGGACATGAACCAAGTCACTAGAGTACCTATTCACATTTGAATCCACACAATACTACTCCAAATATATTTGAAGACATTAAGATATATGCAAACTAATATATGATAACTCAAATTACTACAGCGAAGGGGGAGGCCAGCATATCTCTGGCCATCCTGCGTGTCCCTCTTCTGGCACCCTTGTCCTCTGGGGATTTCTGCCAAGTACAATCAGATCAGCTTCTTCCCCGGCTTGGGCAGGTAGGTTGGGGGAGCGGGTACGGGATCTAGTTGTCTCCATGACCGGGATCACATTTCATACACCTGATCTTGGCTCTTGAGGAAGCCCTGCTCTTGCCTGCCCCTGGGTCTCCTGAGTACCAGCTCCTGATGCTTCTCCTCTGCCTTGTTCTTCTTCCTCATCCTCCTCATCTTCCTCTTCTGAGAGGGTAGGATTCTCGTCCACTAAGTCTTCTTGCTCCCTGGTAGACATGGAGTAGTCTACTGACCTCCCTTTCTTAGGGCGCGCCGGAGGTTGCTTGGCCTTCAGCCTGCTGATATCTATCCGGCCTGCATTCTTCGCCCATTTGACGAAAGCATGCTTTCCCTTAGAGAAGTAGTCTCTCGCCCTCCTCCTGTGCTCTTTGATCTCTGCATTCATATTGCTCAGGCAGCCATTCAGCCTGGGGTCCCAAGGGGCAATGTGAGGTGGTAGGATGAGGTAGCCGTCCAGGCCATAATGGAGGTCATCCAGTTGGGCTCAATCGCAATCCTGCTTTTTGTTTGTGACGGTCATCCACCTCCAGTCTGTTGGCTGCTGGTAGTACTGGGGTCCATCCTCAGCCTTCCTCAATATACACGGGAACCAGTGGGGAGAGAACATCTGCTGTCCTGCTTCTCTGGCCAAGTACTCCCAGCTCCTTCACTCAACTTCATTGTAAGCTGGCAGTAGTGTGAGGTAGAATACCGTATCCTTAAAGCTATCGGGCCGCATGCTCACCATCCTGATTAGTCTCTGATCTCCCACTATTCCCGGTATTGGGGCCGGCTTGTTCTCCAAATAATCTGCAAGGTACCGGGCCTACTCTGCTGTATAGCCCACCATCTTGGCATAATCTTCGTAGAGGACCACACCCGTGTGTGTTTCAATGTACCTATCTAGTGCTTCAACTCCTTCCCTCTGTAGAAGTGTTGTCTGTTCCAGCTTGTTGATCTCCTGGGCTGCCAGCAATGCTTCCTTCAGGTTATGAAAGTTTTGGCCACCCACCACAATATACCTGTAAGTGGCCAAGCTCTTCTGCCTGTCCGCTTTAGCCTTTTTCCTTCTCTCCTCCTCTGTCGCTGCAGCTTCTTCTTGTTGTTTCTTCTGTCTCTCCTCCTCAGCTTTCCAGAGGTTTTCCGCTTCCTGATCCTTCTTCCTCTGTGCTTCTTCTGCCGCCTCTTGTTGTCTGCGGACCCTTTCTTGTTCTCTCCTGGTGAGGGACGTCGCCGCCAGCTCCTTCTGGTATTGCTCCATTGTCCTCCTGGCTTCTTTTGCCTTGCGCTTTCTGTCCTCCTTTTGTGTGGTGGAAGCCATCCTTACAGGGTGATTGCTAGGAGTTGACGTAGTTGCGATGCGCTTAGACATAAACGTATGAATGTGATTTAAGGTGCGTTAAGTGATGTATTCCTGTGCAAGGCCCTTTTTCCTTCCGCCCAAGGTGCTTTATGTGGGCCAGGCTGTCCCATCTGTCACTATGCTGACAATTAGGAAGCACATTACTGTCCCTTTTTCGCTTTCGCATGCTAACTGTCATGTATGTTCCCCTCCAACTTAAATGGAGACAAGACCTCCTGTCACCTTCCCGTGTCAACTGAAATGACCGTTATGGAGGGGCTCCAGCCGCCCGAAGGTGGAACCGTTTCAACGCCCCTTTGGCATTGGTCAAATGGTCCTTAAATTCCCAAGTGTCCCCAGAGGCATCAACCCTTCCGTCGAATGAGGTACTTCATGACATATTTAGATGATCGACGGACCGAGCGCGCGTCTAAATCTCCTCAACCTCATATTCCTCAGGGTCACTGTCCCAGACAGCGGGGACCGGTCCCGGTTGGACAGGTAACCGACCTATGAACAGTGTGTCCTCTTTGATGTATGGTTCCAGGATGGAGACATTAAAGACCGGGTGACCCTTGTATTTTGCTGATATATCAGTTTGTAAGCATTCTGACTGACACGGCGCACCACCGAATATGGACCGACCCAGACAGGACCAAGCTTTTTCTTGACCACACCAGGGAGGTACAGGTGCTGAGAATGTAGTTTTGACCAAATCGCCCTTAAAATAGTCAATTCTCGACGGTGCTGATTAGCGTACTTTTGTTGGTTTTCTTGGGCTTTGTGCAGATTCTGTTGGAATTCTGACAGGGTGTCAGCAAACTCCTGAGTTAACTGGAGGGAGACCGGATTG
Source organism: Mesotaenium endlicherianum (assembly GCA_009602735.1). Taxonomy (NCBI): domain Eukaryota; kingdom Viridiplantae; phylum Streptophyta; class Zygnematophyceae; order Zygnematales; family Mesotaeniaceae; genus Mesotaenium; species Mesotaenium endlicherianum. The sequence goes on along the minus strand of WELA01009273.1, from coordinate 505,270 downwards.
TCAATCCTTTCAAGGTGAGTTAAAGACTCCCCTAAGACATCTAAAGGAGACTTAGGAACTCTACCCAGGCTGAGTTCAAAAGAAGTCTTGCCCGTTGACGCGTGCACCGCACTGTTGACCGCAAATTGGGTTAGAGGTAACAGGTCATCCCAATTGTCTTGTTTTTTGTTAATATTGGCTCTCAATACCTCTTGCAGAACTCGGTTAGTTCTTTCAGTCTGCCCATCAGTCTGAGGGTGGTTTGCTGTGCTGAACAGCTGCCTGACTCCCATTAACCCCATTAAAACCCTCCAGAACTTAGAGGTAAATTTCGAGTCTCTGTCTGAAGTTATATTAGAGGTAGCCAATGTTGGCATACTACATGGTTGTAGAACTGTCTCGCTGTTTCGAGTGCAGTTACTTTGACAGTTGTGGGGATGAAAATGACCATTTTTGTCAATTTATCCACGACTACCAGTATCGAATCATGCCCATTGGCAGTTCGTGGCAGTGTGACCACCCAGTCCATAGATATCGTTTCCCAGCGGCCAGTTGGGATGGGCAGCGGTTGTAAGAGGCCCCCCCGGTGGTGTGTGCCTAGACTTATTCTTTTGACACTGGTCACAGGACTTAACGTATTTCAAGACCTCCCGAGGTAATCCCTCCTAATGATAATGTTTTGCCAGTTTGCCAACAGTCTTGGCCTGCCCCAAATGTCCACCCACTAAATTGTCATGTGCTTAACTCAATAAAAGGGACCTTAATTATAAGTTATTAGGAATGACCAGCTTCAGCTTGCCTGAAGTGGTTTCAGTCACCCAGACCCTTCCCTTAAGCTTATACCCGAGTGCAGTAGCACGACACACACCAGTAGTGGGACTAGGCTCAAATGTTGGGTCAGAAAGGTAGGCTTTCCTAAGTTGTTCAAGGAATGACTTTTTCACCTTGAGTGAAGTGAGTGCACACAGGACTTTATCTACAGCATGCTGACTAAAGTTCCTTTCTTGCAAGTCAGGTCTTCTAGAGAGTGCATCAGCAGGATTCAACTTCCCTGGTTTGTAGTCGATCTGGACTTGAAACTGCTCCAGCATCTGGCTCCAGCGGTTCTCCCTCCTTGACAGCTTGGATTTCTTCCGAAAGTGAGTCAGAGTTGAGTGATTTGTAATCACTTTAAAAGCTTTACCATGTACGTATGCTCTCCACTGTTTGAGCACGTGAATGATAGCTAGTAGCTCTTTATCATGCACTGAGTAATTAATCGCCGCTGGATTAAATTTCATAGACTCGTACAACACAGGATGCCACTCCTGCCTTACCTTACCCTCCTTTGTGGTTTTGTCAACAGGCTGCAACAAAATAGCACCCATGGCAAAGTCAGAGGCATCATTGATCACCTGCACCAGTTTGCTGGGGTCAGACATGGCTAGCACTCAGGCAGAACAAAAAGCATCTTTAAGGGTCTGGAAGGCAGCCTGCTGCTCTTCCCCCCACACATACCCTATGTCTTTCTTAGTAAGGTGTAACAATCCGAGCTATTTTAGGCGTATTTGGGACGTTTTCCCAATTACCTAAAGTACGTTATACTATTTACCATATTATTTGATAAATGATTGCATCATATTCAATTATTCGCCACGCATGTGTGCCGATTAATTCCTGGTCGATTGGCGAAACGACCGAGATACTATTGCAAAAAGCGTCGTAACGTAACTCGACTACTTCGCAAAAGTACGACATAATTATTCATAAAGTCACTTTGATTAATTATGAGATGATAACTTATTAAATCATTGATTAATTTAGTTGATTTGATTGATTGTCATTATTCATCACCCTGATCATCCTCAGCCTGGTCTCCTTCAACTGCATTGTAGGAACCATGGGGCTTTTTGACAATCTTAGACACCAAAGCATTACTCTGGCGCTTGTGATTGAACTGCTGCTGATCCTAGGCATCAGCATCCTAGATCAAGTCATCCAGTTTCTCATACTTCATTTTAGCAAAATGACTAAAGACTTCGGATTTCAAGCCCTACCTAAAGTATGCTATCCTATACCGTTCTGGCAAGTCTGGCTGTTTCATCATGTTCTCCTGGAACTTTTGAGCAAACTCAGCAACTGAAGTGGTCTGCTTCAGTGTCAGGGAGATCATCGCATAGATAGCTTTCTCCTGCTGGTTGATGACATCAAACTTCTCATGCAACTTCTTGACAAACTCTACCCACGTAGGGTCACCGAGTTGCTGAGCCTTACGCTCTCCTTTCCAGTATAGTCACCAGTCTGCGGCGCTGCCTTTCAGTAGCGCACCAGTGTGCCTGACCTTCTTGTAATCTTGCAGTTCTGGGTAGTTCTCCAGCCACTGCTCAACATCCGCGAGAAACTTCATCAGGTATTATTTTCTGTGTCCCTCAGGATCATAGTCCTGGGGAGGTTTCGGCTTGGGCTTACTAGGCCCTCTGCCACCACCGGCAGTGGTTTGAGACCTGAGTTGGTCTCTGTCCCGCAGTAGAGACATTATGATTCTTTTGTCCTCCTGTTGGGACTAATACATGCTCGCCATTTGCGACTGCATTTGAACGAACAATGCTCCCAAGTCTACACTTTGGGGTGGTAGTCTAGCAAATGCAGCAGCAGCATTGGCATCTACTCGCTGAGTCGTGTCCTCAACAGTCCCTCTTGCTCCTGCAGCAGCAATTCTTGCCGCATTCAGCCGGTCACGAATTTGACCTAGAGGCACATTGAGTTGTACAGCAGGAGGTGGATTCAGAACATTGGCCCTTGCTGCCATAAGTTCTTCGACAGTGCGCTCGTCAGCTGGCTGTCCTTCCTTCCTTTCTGTATCTTCAGCGGCCTTTGCCAATTGTTCAGCTTCTAATATGGCTCTCTCCTCCTCAGCTTGCTGTGCTGCCACTGCGGCAATAGCAGCTGCCTCATCTGCAGCCTCTCTAGCTGCAGTATCTGCCACTCCTTCAGAATAAGTACGGGTTCCCGCTAAATGGCTTTCAGCCTAATTTTCGACATTTTCGTTATCCTGGTTCTCCATGTCTCGGGAGTTGCCAGTTTGAGACCTTGTCCTTACCATACAAAGAAGACTGTGATAACTGCTCCGATACAACTGAAATGAATCGACTTACCAAATAGGCGATAAACAATTAATGAAGATCTTTATATTAAGAAGTAATCTTTATGGTATTTTCCGTTAACTGGAAAAACGCCAAAGGACAACATACTAGCAGTGAATAATACTCGTAAGTCAAATGCAAGTAAACTAGCATCAATAATGCAATGTGTAAACTCATACATAAGCAAGGCTAGAAGACAATGCATATCAATGGCTTCTCGCCTTGGATTCAGATCTCTCTCAGTAAGCTGTACAAGAGAGTTGGCCTCGTTTCCGAATGCCGAACTCGAGAGCAATCCTAGCATATGTACATGGAATGAGTTTACTGTTCAACGGTCAGTGCGATGGCACCGCCTACCCGGGAGTTAACCACGTTGGTAGGACCTCGGTTAACCAAATCCACCGCCATCTCCCATCATCTCGAATCGCCATCCATCCTAGGGATGTCATCTGGCCATTCATCTAGCACACCACACTTAAATGCATATCTAGGCAGTTCGCTGCTACCAAGTACGGCTAGCTGTCAAAGAATGTGTCAGCAAGCTGACTTAAGTCGACTTCAGCCTGCTGCTTCCGGCTAAGTCATTAAACTGATACTTTCATAAAGCCCAGCAGATTGAATATTAATTAGAGTTTAGCAAGCTAAACTTAATTGTAATGAATCAGTATATTGGTAGATATAATATTCATTTAAATATAATATTTAATGAAGTTCAGCCTGCTGAACTTTATGTTGTATTGAGTCTGCTGGTCTTTATTTAATAATCAATTTAATGACTCAGCCGGAAGCAGCAGGCTGAAGTCGACTTAAGTCAGCTTGCTGACACATTGTTTGACAGCCAGCTGACTTTCGTACTCGGTAGCAGCGAATTGCCTTGATATGCATATTAGTGTGGTATGCCAGATGAATGGCCGGATGACATCCTTAGGATGGATGGCAATCTGGGATGATGAAAGATGGCGGTAGATTTGGTTAACTAAGGTCCTACCAACGTGGTTAACTCCCGCGTAGGCGGTGTCATCGCACTTGCCCTTGAACAGTAACTCATCCCGTGAACATATGTTAGGTATTGCTCTCGAGTTCGGCATTTGGAAAAGAGGCCAACTTTCTTGTACAGCTTACTGACAGAAAATGAATCCAAGGCGAGAAGCCATTGATATGCATTGTCTTCAAGCCTTGCTTATGTATGAGTTTACTGATTGCATTTTTGATGCTAGTTTACTTGCATTTGACTTGCAAGTATTGTCCACTGCAAGTGTGTTGTGTTTTCCTATTTAATCAATCAACATAAAATACCATAATGATTACTTGCTGATATAAAGATCTTCATTAATTGTTAATTGCCTATTTGGTAAGTCGATTCATTTCAGTTGTATCGGAGCAGTTATCACAGTCTTCTTTGTATGGTAAGGACAAGGTCTCAAACTGGCAACTCCCGAGACATGGAGAACCAGGATAACGAAAATGTCAAAAAATCAGGCTGAAAGCCATTTAGCGGGAACCCGTACTTATTCTGAAGCAGTGGCAGATACTGCAGCTAGAGAGGCTGCAGATGAGGCAGCTGCAATTGCCGCAGTGGCAGCATAGCAAGCTGAGGAGGAGAGAGCCAGATTAGAAGCTGAATAATTGGCAAAGGCCGCTGAAGATACAGAAAGGAGGGAAGGACAGCCAGTTGACGAGCGCACTGTCGAAGAACTTATGGCAGCAAGGGCCAATGTTCTGAATCCACCTCCTGCTGTACAACTCAATGTGCCTCTAGGTCAAATTTGTGACCGGCTGAATGTGGCAGGAATTGCTGCTGCAGGAGCGAGAGGGACTATTGAGGATACTACTTAGCGGGTGAATGCCACTGCTGCTGCTGCATTTGCTAGACTCCCACCTCAGAGTGTAAATTTGGGAGCATTATTTGTGCAAATGCAATCGCAAATGGCGAGCATGTATTAGTCCCAACAGGAGGACAAAGGAATCATAATGTCTTTGCTGCGGGACAGAGATCAATTGGGTTCTCAAACCACTGGTGGTGGTGGCAGAGGGCCAAGTATGCTTGAACCGAATCCTCCCCAGGACTATGATCCTGAGGGAAACAAAAAGTATTACCTGATCAAGTTTCTCGCTGATGTTGAGCAGTGGCTGGAGAACTACCCACAGCTGCAGGATTACAAGAAGGACACGCACACTGGTGCTCTATTGAAAGGCAGTGCAGCAGACTGGTGGTTGCATTGGAAAGGCGAGCGTAAGGCTCAGCAACTCGGTGACCCTACTTGGGTAGAGTTTGTCAAGAAATTGCATGAGAAGTTTGATGTCATCAACCAGCAAGAGAAAGCTATCTATGCAATGATCTCCTTGACACTGAAACAGACCACTTCAGTTGCTGAGTTTTCTCAGAAGTTCCAGGAGAACATGATGAAGCAGCCAGACTTGCCAGAGCGATATAGGATAGCATACTTCAGGTATGGCTTGAAATCCGAAGTCTCTAGTTTTTTTTCCTAAAAGGGGATATGAGAAACTGGCTGACTTGACCCAGGACGCTGACGCTCAAGGTCAGCAATAGTTCAATCACAAGCGCCAAAGTAATGCTTTGGTGTCTAAGATTGTGAATACGCCCCACGGTTCCTACAATGCAATTGAAAGAGACCAGGCTGCGGATGATCAGGGTGATGAGTACGAGTAGGAGTATAATGCTATACAGTCTAGAGGGAGATGTGATTACTCTCGAGGTGGCTATGGAAGAGGTGGTGGTAGAACAAAGCCAAGACCAGCCTCAGCATAGTCTGTATGCTTCCATTGCCAGCAATTGGGCCACTTCAGAGAGCAGTGTCCAATCACGCACCTTCCGAAGGTCAAGAGAAAGGGCCATCCTTTCAAAGACAGCAACAGTCAATAATCCAGTCTACTGACTATGAGGATGCTAGAGATAGTGAGTCGTCGCTAGCTGCCCTCGTAGCAGGTATTATGGGTCCTGCTAAACTGGATCCACTATGCATGCCTGACAACCAAATAAAGGAGACCATCAGCAGTGTAGACCTCCAAAAAGTGCACACTGTGGAGGGTCTTGTTCCACTTGATGTCCAACATTTCTTTGCTAAGTCAGGAGAACAATGCTGACATTGTCCAACATTTCTTTGCTAAGTCAGGAGAACAATGCGGAAATCAGGAAAAGACAGTGCCCCGTATCCTACTAAATCGCATGATTGCAGGTAGGAAGGTGAGGGCATTTGTTGACGGAGGGGCGTCACATACTTTTATCCATAAGGAGTTAGTTAAGCGGCTAAGGCTGCCTATACTGTCACCCAAGGGAATAGAAAAGTATTTATTGGAGATGCCTCAAGTATCTCGAGAGGAATTATAACCAAGCCTATTGAGGTCCAGTTAGGTTCTGGCATCGCAACTCTAACCGAAACGCTTACATTTGAGGTACTCAACACTGGCTTTTATGATCTTGTGCTAGGCAGGTCCTGGCTTAACAGACATCAAACTGAAGTATGTTGGAGCAGAGGTACAGTTATAGTGAGAGGAGCCAGTGATGGGCAGACTAACTTGGCACCCACCAATGCTCTTCCTCTTGTCCTGTGTGGATGGCAAATGAAGGAAAAGAAGACAAAATATTCTGTCTTCCTTCTGGTTCCAGCTTTTGATGAACTCAATTGCATTCAGCAATTTTCATCCTTCTGGAAGTGCTGCTGAGAGAGGTACCTCCTCAACCTAAAGAAGTGGTGGAGAAAAAGGTAAGCCCTCCGGAGCACTCTACTGTTGCAGACATTGTTGCTCACTATATTGATGTTTTTAATATGCCTCCAGGACTACCATCTAAGAGGGCAGTAGATCAGAGGATTGATTTATTACCTGGGAGTCAGCCACCCTGGCAACGCACTTATGGCTTGTCTTATGTGGAGAGCGAGAAGTTGAGAACACAGATTGCAGAGCTTGAGGAAAATGGTTATATTTCCCCCTGTAAGTCACCTTATGGCGCACCCATCCTATTTGTTAAGAAATAAGATGGAAGTATGCGGATGTGCGTTGATTATAGAGCTTTTAAGAGAATTACAGTAAAGAACAAGTATGCTTTACCCAAAATCGAGAACTTGCTTGATACCCTATCTGGTGCTAAAGTGTTCAGTAAAATAGATCTCAAGAGTGGTTATCATCAAATCAGAATTGCTGAAGGGGATGAACACAAGATTGCCTTCGACACACGTTATGGACACTATGATTTTAATGTGATGCCGTTTGGACTGACTAATGCTCCAGCAACCTTCATGGGTGCTATGAATGACATTTTCAGACCTTACCTGGATAAGTTTGTGCAAGTCTTCGTGGATGATATTTTAAAGATGAAACTCAGCATGCTGAACACTTAAGGGCAGTCATGGACACCCTGAGAAGAAATTAGTTATATGCTTTAAATGAGCAAGTGTGATTTTTTCAAGGGAAGTATCGAATTTTTAGGCCACGTTGTTAGTAAAGAAGGCATCAGTGTGGAATTTAAGAAAGTTCAGACCATAAGGGACTGGCCAGTACCACAGCCTGTCTCTGAAGTTAGATCCTTCCTTGGATTGGCTAACTACTATATGAGATTTATTGAGAATTATTCTACAAAGGCCAGTAAACCGACTGACCTTACTAAGAAAGACATAGGGTATGTGTGGGGTGAAAGGCAGCAGGCTGCCTTCCAGACCCTTATAGATGCCCTTTGTTTTGCCCGAGTCCTAGCCGTGTATGACCCCAACAAACCTGTGCAGGTGGTTATTGATGCTTTTGACTTTGCCATGGGTGCTATTTTGTTGCAGCCTGCTGACAAAACCACAAAGGATGGTGAGGTACGGCAGGAGTGGCACCCTGTGCTGTATGAGTATGAAATTCAACCCAGCTGAAATTAACTATTTTGTGCATGATAAAGAGCTGCTTGCTATCATCCATGTGCTCAAACAGTGGAGAGCATACTTACATGGTAAAGCTTTTAAGGTGGTTACAGATCATCCAGCTCTGACTCACTTTCAGATAAGTCCAAGCTGTCGAGGAGGGAGAACCGCTTGAGTTAGATGCTGGAGCAGTTCCAAGTCCAGATTGACTACAAACCAGAGAAGTTGAATCTTGCTGATGCACTCTCTAGAAGACCTGACTTGCAAGAAAGGAACTTTAGTTAGCATGCTGTAGAGAAAGTCCTTTGTGTACTCACTTCACTAAAGGTGAAAATGTCCTTCCCCGAACAACTTAGGAAAGCCTACCACTCTGACCCAACATTTGAGCCCAGCCCCACGGATGGTGTATGTCCTGCTACTTCACTCGGGTATAGGCTTAAGGGAGGGGTCTGGGTGACTGAAGCCACTTCAGGCAGGTTGAAGCTGGTCATTCCTAATAATTTGGAAATAAGGTCCCTCTTATTGAGTCAAGCACATGACAATTTACTGGGTGGGCATTTGGAATAGGCCAAAACTGTTGGCAAACTGGCAAAACATAATCATTGGGATGGGTTGCCTCGGGAGGTCTTGAAATGTGTTAAGTCTTGAGATCAGTGTCAAAGAAATAAGTCTAGGCACACACCACCCGGGGTTCTCTTACAACCATTGCCCATCCCAGCTGGACGCTCGGAAATAATATCTATGGACTGAGTGGTGACACTACCAAGAACTGCCAGTGGGCATGATTTGATATTGGTATCGTGGATTAACTAACAAAAATGGTCATTTTCATCCCCACCACTGTCAAAGTAACCGCACTAGAAACTGCGAGATAGATCTACACCCATGTAGTATGCCAACATGGGCTCCCCTCTAATATCATCTTTGATAGAGACTCAAAATTTACCTCTAAGTTCTGGAGAGCTTTAATGGGGTCAATGGGAGTCCAACAGTTGCTCAGCACAGCCATCCACCCTCAGACTGATGGGCAGATTGAAAGAACTAACCGAGTTTTGCAAGAGGTGCTGAGAGCATATATTAACCAAAAACAAGATAATTGGGATGACCTGTTGCCTCAAATTCAACGGTGCGGTGCACGCGTCCACGGGAAAGACCCCTTTTGAACTCAGACTGGTAGAGTCCCTAAGTCTCCTTCAGATGTGCTAGGGGAGTCTTTAACTCACCCTGGCGGGATCCACAATCCAGTGTCTCTCCAGTTAACTCAGGAGTTTGCTGACACACTGTCATAAGTCCAAACAAACCTGCACACAACTTATGAAAATCAACAAATATACGCTAATCAACACCGTCGAGGGCTGACATTTTCTCAAGGCAATTTGGCCAAACTGCATTCTTAACACCTGTACCTGCCTGATGTGGTCAAGAAAAAGCTTGGTCCGATCTGGGTCGGTCCATATTCGGCGGTGCGCTGTGTCGGTCAGAATGCTTACAAACTGCACATGTTAGCGAAATACAAGGGTCACTTAGTCTTTAATGTCTCCTTCCTTGAACCGTACATCAAAGGTGACACCATTGTTCACAGGTCGGTCACCTGTCCAACCGGGACGGGTCTTTGTTGTCAGGAAGAGTGACCCTGGGGAATATGAGGTCAAGGAGATTTTAGACGCTCGATCTGTCCGTCAATCATCTAAATATGTCTTGAAGTACCTAGTTGGATGGAAGGGTTACGATGCTTCTCGGGACACTTGGGAATTTAGAGACCAGCTGACCGATGCCAACGGGGTGTTGAAGCGGTTCCACCTTCGAGCGGCTGGCAAATCTCCCTAACTATCAGTTCAGTTGACATGGGAAGGTGACCGGAGGTCCTGTCTCCAGGTAAGATGGAGGGGAACAGTTAGTGACAGTTAGTGACAGTTGTGACAGGCAACCCACCTTAAACTTAAGTTGGAGGAAGTGTGTCTCGTCTCGGGATCAGCCAGGTACCTCTTTATATATAATCATTTTATACACTCAACCTGCGCTCACACTCACTTTTTTTGCTGACTCAAGTCTCCTCTTATACTCACTCACACAAGGTATTACACACTTGGAACTCTCCCTACCACATTCTTCTCCATTAACGGTACTCAGCTGTGGCAAAGTATCATGACTTCACTAACTGCATTGTGTTTATGATTGAGCAGGACGACTCAGAAGTCGAAACTCAAGAGGAAGAGAAGAGCGGAAGAGGCACTTGCAAAATCCTTGCAATTCCGTGGCGACATCGAATCATCCTGCATCTCCGCTCGGGAATCACAACGACTCCAACAACAAGGGGAGGCACAGAAGAAGAAGGAGGAGGAACAAGCTAGGGTGAGGCAAGAAGAACTGGACAGAAAAGTTGCAGAGGAGGCCAAGAAGGCAGAGGAGGAGAGACAAGCTGAGGAGAGGCGGAAGCAACAGGTTGAAGAGAACAGAAGAGAATCAGCAGCTACCGCAACACAGTGCTGGGCAAGGGCTTTGATCTACTGGAGGAGGCCTTCAAGTATGCCCACAGAAGTCGCAGTGAGTCACAAAAGAACATCCCGAAGAGGGAAGGGGAGACATTTGAAAGCTTTGACAAATATATAGAGGTCAGCATAGGACTCCTCCTCTAGCACAATTATGCCAGGATGGTAGGATATACGGTCAGAGATGCCAAGGCAATGGCCCAAGTGAATGAGGAAGGAGCTGTATCGATTTCGGGTATCTGGGGGAAAGATAGGGTCATCAGGATGATCCTCATGGACGCGGATAGCTTTAAAGACTCTACATCACATAACAGGTTCAAGGCCATGCATAATGAGGTGGAGAGAAGGAGCTGGGAATTCTTGGCGAGGGAAACCAGTCAGCTGGACTTTGCAGGGCACTGGTACCTTTGTACTCTGAAAAGGACAAACCCCGCCTTCTTCCAGAAGCCCACCGATTGGCGGTGGATGACAATCAACATGAGGGACCAGCAAAATGACAAGGCAGGGGAGGAAGGTTTCCGAACAGACCTACAGGGGAACATAGTGTTGCCTCCTCACATTGCAGCTTGGGGACCCAAGATTGGATGGAGTAAGAGACTGCATGAGCCAAGAAATGCAGGAGGACGGGAGCAGGGCTCGAGAGTCATTCTCTGAAGGAAAGCACCCTTATGCCAAATGGGCAAGCAAGCAGGGAGAGAAAGACCTGTGTGTGGTGAGGACTCAACAGCCCCCACCAGCACCCAAAAGGGGAAGGTCGATGAGGTATTCTTTTTCTCGGGAAGAGCTGGAGCAGCTGACAGGGCAAACCCCAGCAGTCTCATAGGAGCCAGGGGAAGGAGAGGAGGAGGGGTCAGAGGAAGAAGAAGAGGACGGCGAGGAAAAGAACACTAGCCCCGCTGTGATCCAGACACCTGCCACATCCCCTGTAATGGAGAAGACTGGGTTGGCAAGGGCAGACATAGCCCTGCACCAGCTTTGCTGAAGAAGAAGATATCACTTGGCTGGGAACAGCCAGAGGACAGAGGCCATTTGAAGGCGCGGAGACCCAATCGGACAGGGCAGACAGGAGGGCTGCTAAAGAAATAGCCAGAGGCCTGCCAGCATCTCCCTCGCAGAGAGGGCATGTGCCCTTGTGTAATGAATCAGTCTATTGGTAGGTATAATATTCATTTGAATATAATAATCAAATAAGTTCAGCTTACTAAATTTTAGTTAATATCTAGTCTTCTGGACTATATTATAGTACCAGTTTAATGACTCAGCCGAGAGCAGCAGGCTGAAGTTGACTTAAGTCAGCTTGCTGACACATTCTTTGACAGCCAGCAGACTTCCGTATACAATAGCAACAAACTGCCTAGATATGCATCTAACTATGGTATGCTAGATGAATGGCCAGATGACATCCCTAGGATAGATGGCAATTCGTGATGATGGAAGATGGCGGTGGATTTGGTTAATCGAGGTCCTGCCAGCGTGGTTAACTCTCGGGTAGGTGGTGCCATTGCACTGACCGTTGAACAGTAAACTCATTTCATGTACATATGCTAGGATTGTTCTCGATTTCGGCATTTGGAAACGAGGCCAACTCTCTTGTAAAGCTAACTGAGGGAGATTTGAATCCAAGGCGAGAAGCCATTGATACGCACTGCCTCCTAGCCTTGCTTATGTATGAGTTTACTGATTGCATTATTGATGCTAGTTTACTTGCATTTGACTTGTGACTATTGTCCCCTGCTAGTATGTTGTCTTTTGCTGTTTAATCGAGTAACGTAAAATACCATAAAGATTACTTGCTGATATAAAGATCTTCATTAATTGTTAATTGCCTATTTGGTAAGTAGATTCATTTCAATGGTATCGGAGCTGTTATCGCAGTCTTCTTTGTATGGTAAGGACAAGGTCTCAAACTAGCAATTCTTGAGACATGGAGAACCAAGATAACAAGAATGTCAAAAACCAGGCTGAAAGCCATGTAGCGAGAACCCGTACTTATTCTGAAGAAGTTGCAGATACTGTAGCTAGAGAGGCGGCAGATGAGGCAGCTGCTATTGCTGCGGTCGCAGCACAGCAGGCTGAAGAGGAAAGAGTCAGATTGCAAGCTGAACGATTAGCAAAAGCTGCTGAGGATACAGATAGGAGGGAAGGACAGCCAGCGGAGGAGCGCACTGTCGAAGAAATTATGGCACCAAGGGCCAATGTTATGAACCCATCTCCTGCTGTACAACTCAATGTGCCTCTGGGTCAAATTTGTGACCGGCTGAATGCGGCAGGAATTGCTGCTGCAAGAGCGAGAGCGACTGTTGAGGATACTACTCAGCGACTGGATGCCACTGATGCTGCTGCATTTGCTAGACTCCCACCTCAGAGTGTAGATTTGGGAGCATTATTTGTGCAAATGCAATCGAGCATGTATAAGTCCCAACAGGAGGACAAAAGAATCATAATGTCCCTGCTGCGGGACAGAGACCAACTCGGTTCTCAAACCACGGGTGGTGGTGGCAGAGGGCCTAGTAAGCCTAAGCCGAAACCTCCCCAGGACTATGACCCTGAGGGAAGCAAAAAGTATCACCTAATCAAGTTTCTCGCTCATGTTGAGCAGTGGCTGGAGAACTTCCCACAGCTGCAGGATTACAAGAAGGTCAGGCACACTGGTGCTCTATTGAAAGGCAGTGCAGCAGACTGGTGGCTGTATTGGAAAGGCGAGCGTAAGGCTCAGCAACTCGGTGACCCTACTTGGGTAGAGTTTGTCGAGAAATTGCATGAGAAGTTTGATGTCATCTATCAGCAGGAGAAAGCTATCTATGCAATGATCTCCTTGACACTGAAGCAGACCACTTCAGTTGCTGAGTTTGCTCAGAAGTTCCAGGAGAACATGATGAAGCAGCCAGACTTGCCAGAGCGGTATAGGATAGCATACTTCAAGTATGGCTTAAAATCCGAAGTCTCTGGTCATTTTGTTGAAAAGAAGTACGAGAAAGTGGCTGACTTGATCCAGGGCGCTGATGCCTGGGATCAGCAGCAATTCAATCACAAGCGCCAAAGTAATGCTTTGGTGTCTAAGATTGTCAATAAGCCCCACGGTTCCTACAATGCAATTGAAGGAGACCAGGCTTAGGATGATCAGGGTGATGAGTACGAGTATGAGTATAATGCGATACAATCTAGAGGGAGAGGTGGTTACTCTTGAGGTGGCTATGGAAGAGGTGGTGGTAGGACTAAGCCATGACCAGCCTCAGCAAAGTCTGTTTGCTTCCTTTGCCAGCAATTGGGCCACTTCAGAGAGCAGTGTCCAATCAAGCACCTTCCGAAGGTCGAGAGAAAGGGCCATCCTTTAAAAGACAGCAACAGTCAATAATCCAGTCTACTGACTGTGAGGATGCTAGAGATAGTGAGTCGTCACTAGCTGCCCTCGTAGTAGGCATTATGGGTCTTGTTTAACTGGATTCACTATGCATGCCTGACAACCAGATAAAGGAGACGATCAGCAATATAGACCTCCAGAGAGTGCACACTATGGAGGATCTTGTTCCACCTGATGTCCAACATTTCTTTGCTAAGTCAGGAGAACAATGCGGAAGTCAGGAAAAGACAGTCCCCCCTATCCTACTACATTACACGATTGCAGGTAGGAAGGTGAGGGCATTTGTTGACGGAGGGACGTCACATACTTTTATCCATAAGGACTTAGTTAAGCGGCTAAGTCTGCCTACAGTCACCCAAGGGAATAGAAAAATATTTTTTGGAGATGCCTCAAGTATCCCGGGAGGAATTATAATCAAGCCTATTGAGGTCCAGTTAGGTTCTGGCATTGCTGTTCTATTCGAAACGCTTACATTTGAGGTACTCAACACTGGCTTTTATGATCTTGTGCTAGGCAAGTCCTGGCTTAACAGACATCAAGCTGAAGTGTGTTGGAGCAGAGGTACAGTTAAAGTGAGACTGTAACGATTTGAGCTTTTTTGGGACGTTTTCCCAATCACCTAAAATACAATATACTATTTATCATAAGTTATTTGATAAATGATTGCATCACATTGAATTATTCGCCACACACGTGTGCCGATTAATTCCCGGTCGATTGGCGAAACGACCGAGATACTATTGCAAAAAGCGTCGTAACGTAATTCGACTACTTCGCAAAAGTACGACATAATTATTCTTAAAGTTACTTTGAATAATTATGAGATGATGATTTAACTAATCATTGTTTGATTAAGTTAGTTCTATTGTCATTATTACGAAAAATGGACAATCACAGATTTCGGATTACGACTAGTCGTAATACGAAGAAACTGTCGTATCATTAATACGAACAAACAGTCGTGAAGTCAAACGAAACGAAATATGCAAAGTCGCTTTGAATCCGAGCGGATTCGAACCCGCGACTTTCGTTTGAATCGTTCACACCTAACCGATTGGCCAAAGTGGCTTTTTAAACTACCTGTTCATGACAAAAGCATATTTACGCGACTTTGCGATCAATCGCGACTTTTTCGGAAAGTCGCGAGAACGCGAAAACGCCCGTTTGGCGCGAAACGATTTTTCGGAAACCGTCGAAAAGTCTCCAAACGGCCAACTGCGCGTTTCGAGCATTTGGCCGAATGGGACACGTTCCTTCAACCGTTTTCGTTGAACATGAACCAGTGCCCTAGGTGGTGACTCGAAGCACTCCAGTGCCTCATGTTGTGCAGGTAAATACCTGCAGAGTCATTGTGAGTGCAACTCTCACAAGCACACATTCTACGTTAGTTTTCACTTTCGCTCTTTCGAGTATTCGTCAATTTCCACAAGTATAAAGATTTTCCTTCCACTTGAATTGAATATTCCTTGAATACCGAGAAAAGATCCTCTCGAAAAGCAGAAACGTCACAGAGACGAGCCAGTGATGGCCAGACTAACTTGGCACCCACCAGTGCTCTTCCTCTTGTCCTGTATGGATGGCAAATGAAAGAAAAGAAGAGGCTTCCAGAAGGATGCAAATTGCTGAATGTGATGGAGTTTGTCAAAAGCTGGAACCAGAAGGAAGACAAAATGCTATGTCTGCTGCTAAGAGAGGTACCTCCTCAACCTGAAGAAGTGGTTGAGAAAAAGGTGAGCCCTCCAGAGCACCCTACTGCTGCAAAAATTGTTGCTTAGTATGCTGATGTTTTTAATATGCCTTCAGGACTACCCCCTAAGAGAGAAGTAGACCAAGGATTGATTTACTACCTAGGAGTCAGCCACCTTGGCAAAGCACTTATGGCTCGTCTTATGTGGAGAGCAAAGAGTTGAAAACACAGATTGCAGAACTTGAGGAAAATGGTTATATTTCTCCCAGTAAATCACCTTATGGTGCACCCATCTTATTTGTTGCGGAAAAGGATGCAAGTATGCAGATGTGCGTTGATTACATAGCTTTTAACAGAATTACAATAAAGAACAAGTATGCTTTGCTTGATACCCTGTCTGGTGCTAAAGTTTTCAGTAAGATAGATCTTAAGAGTGGTTATCATCGGATCAGAATTGCTAAGGGGGATGAATACAAGACTGCCTTCCGCACACGTTATGGACACTATGATTTTAATGTGATGCCATTTGGACTAACTAATGCTCCTGCAACCTTCATCGGTGCTATGAATGACATTTTCAGACCTTACCTGGATAAGTTTGTGCAAATCTTCCTGGATGATATTTTAATTTTCTCTAAAGATGAAGCTACGCATGCTGAACACTTAAGGGCAATCATGGGCACCCTGAGAAGAAATCAGTTATATGCTAAAATGAGCAAGTATGATTTCTTGAACGAACGTATTGAATTTTTAGGCCACGTTGTCAGTAAGGAAGGCATCAGTGTGGATCCTAAGAAAGTTCAGACCATAAGGGTCTGGCCAGTACCACAGTCTGTCTCTGATGTTAGATCCTTCCTTGGGTTGGCTAACTATTACTGGAGATTCATTGAAAATTATTCTACAAAGGCCAGTAAACCGACTGACCTTACTAAGAAAGACATAGGGTATGTGTGGGGTGAAAGGCAGCAGGCTGCCTTCCAGACCCTTAAAGATGCTCTTTGTTCTGCCCCAGTCCTAGCCGTGTATGACCCTAGCAAACCGGTGCAGGTGGTTATTGATGCCTCTGACTTTGCCATGGGTGCTATTTTGTTGCAGCCTGCTGACAAAACCACAAAGGATGGTGAGGTCCGGCAGGAATGGCACCCTGTGCTGTATGAGTCTATGAAATTCAACCCAGCTGAAATTAACTATTTTGTGCATGATAAAGAGCTGCTTGCTATCATCCATGTGCTCAAACAGTGGAGAGCATACTTACATGGTACAGCTTTTAAGGTGGTTACAGATCATCTAGCTCTGACTCACTTTCAGAAAAAGTCCAAGCTGTCGAGGAGGGAGAACCGCTGGAGCCAGGTGCTGGAGCAGTTCCAAGTCCAGATTGACTACAAACCAGGGAAGTTGAATCTTGCTAAGTTAATAGGAGGCATCCTGGTAGTAAGGAACGAGGTCTTAGGTATGATTTACCTACAAAATTGCAATTTTTGCATCTGCAGCCTTCTTCCAATTGGCTCCATCATAGCTTTTCAATGCTTTCTTCAGAGTTGTTGGATTTCTTTCCGTGTGTCCTGCAGCCATGTAGCAATGATATTTTGCCAACCTAGTAAATGTCTGTCTAACTTTTGATGGCCTGCTGTCTGCTACCTGTCCTGTTGAAGAACCACGCTAAGGATGAATAGAAGTACCTGGAATCTGCTCTACTATTGCTGGAATAGGAGCTGGCCCAAGGTACTCTTAGGAACCTATGGACAAGATTGCCATATCTTGCTTTGGTGCTGACCACTAAGACATGGCAGCTGAGGAAGGCAAGTGAGACTGCTCATTTACGAAGGTGAAATCTCTACTGTGCAGGACCTCCTTGCTACGAGAATTGTAAAACTTGTAATCTTTTTGATTTAACTGTAGCCAATATAGATACATGGTCCTTTCTTGGTAGATACCTGCTTTTGCACACAGTTGCAGGAAAGAATTTGATTTATATTCATTGCCATTGTCACTGCGCAAGCGCTTGATCTTCCTGGAAAACTGAATTTCTACCAAAGCTTTGTATTGCTAAAAATTCCGATAGACCTCACTCATTTTTTGCATGAAGTAGGTGCAGGTGTAATTTGTAGCATCACTTATAAATATCACAAAGTAGAGGGCTCCACTAGAGACGGAGTGGAGATAGGCCCACAAATATCATCATGAACCAGCTCTAGAGGGACAAAAGCTCAAGTGGAGACATGGCTGGAGAAAAAAGGAGCTCGAGTCTGTTTGGCATGCACACAGACTTCAGGGAAGATATGAGCTTTTTCAACCACGTGCTCTCTAACCAGAGTAGAAAGTTACGTCTGAGAGATATGACCCAGTCTAGACTCTAGAGTGCCAAGTGTTTGCTGAGACATTATGAGCCTGATGGATGTCTTTTGGAATGCTGCTTCTCCATGGCCTGAACTATGGCATTGCTCTTGGGATAGGACTGATCTGCAACTTTGAGTTTGAAGAAATTGCCTGCTGGAATGCCTTCTCCTATGAGCTTCAGCTGGGGATTGAGGATGGAAATGGAGTCTAGGATGAACTGCATTGAGCAACCTTGCTTGTCTGCTCCTTCTACACTAAATATATTTTTAGCTAGCTTGAGAACACAAAAGACAGCTTGAATGTTCAAATTCATGGATCTGCCATTTGCAACTAGAGTGATGTGTATGCTACCAACTCCTGTAGCTTTGAGAATGGAATTGTCTCCTATGTAGACATCTACAGGCTTTTGGAAAAGCTCAAAAGTATTGAACTAGTTTTTGTGCCTTGACATGTGACAGAAAGCTCCAGAGTCAATGAGCTTGGCCCTGTCAATTGGTATTGTAGCAGAGAGAGCATGGCCAATTTGAGCTACCAGGAGTTTTTCTCGACTGTCGTCAAATTCTGATTCATCATCTTTGTCAACAAAATTGGCCTGATTAGTTCTCTCCCTCCTTCCTTTTCCATAGTTTCGGGATCCTTGTCTGGTGTTACTAGAGCCTTCTCTTCTGCTTGACTTAGGTTCTCCTCTTCTGTAGCTAGAGCTTCCTTGTCTGTTGGATTCTGAATCTCCTCTCCTGTGGTTGGAATCTCCTCTTCTATCGCTGAAGCTGGACTCTCTCTTCCTGCTGAAGTCTTCTTGCTCTTATCTACGGAAGGAGCATACCAACACTCAGCCAAAGTGTGGCTTATCTTGTCACAATAGTTGCAGTGTTTGAGATGGTCCAGCTGTCGGCGAGGTCTTCCTTATCTCTGGGATCGGCATGGAACACATCTTTGGCTGCCAAATATTGAGCCTTTCTTCTTCTTGCAAAAGGGCACTGTGGACATGCTTCAGAGTCAGATCTGCTTTCCTCATTTGCTTGAAGGTCACATGAAGTATGCTGTATAGTCGGATAGAAGTCCTCTCATCAAGTAGATAATATCATAATCTGGTATGTGTTAGGAACTAGCTCTTGGAGTGTGACTAGCTTCTGGGCAAGCTGGTTCGCTCTAGCCTGATATGCGGTCATGGATCTGTAGGCTCCTTTTTAATGAACATGAGCTGCTCTTGGACTTGCAGATGCTCTTGACATCCCTTGTGGTTATGTAGGGTGTGTAGCATGTCCTACACTGCTTTGCTTGTGGTGCAGTTTAAAATATGGGATATTTGACTGTCTCTCAGTGCAAGCCCTAGACTTGCTATTGCCTCCCCATCTTTTTATCCCCATTTTTCTTGGGGCTGACCAGCAGTTGCTGGCTTTTCTTCAGCACTATTGACAAGTTTCCACAACTTGTTTGTTTTCATGACAAGATCCATCTTACACTTCCACATGGAGAGTCCATCAGTATCAGCCAGCTTCTCCACCTGTTGGTTGAGATGCTTGACGACCCGAGGAGATCTGCCACCACCTCCAATGCCATTTTGTGCTTGAAGTACTAGATTAGCCATACTCTTATTTGAAGACTTCTTCACTACTATTAGCAGTCACAAGCTCAGCTTCTTGAAACAAATTTTCTTCCATGGAAAAGACTACAGCAGCCAGTGACGTACTGGAATACAGAACATCTTGAAGATGGCTGCTAAACTGGATTGTTGACTAGCTAAAGTCTAGAAGCTAGATTTTGAGAGTACTTTGTCTAGATTTAGTCTTCGACACTAGATCAACCTCAAAATTGACTTCATCAGTCTAGGGCTTTGGTCAAGTGAAGTTTGAACCTTCATGGTTAATTTGACCGTCACATGTGTATTAAACCAATATTGAATAAAACCGTCTATTCATCTATTAATCCTTAATCTCATCAATAGCTTGCATCCCTAGTCTTGGCATAGGGCTGAGTATCTTGCTTCTGGGCAATTTTCAAGTTTGTCCAGAGCAGCTGGCATCTTGCGCTCAAATAGTGCCTTTCGATACACAATGACTCTTAACAGATCATCCTCACTGTTTAGGTTCTTAACCTGTTCAGTTTCCAATTTAATGTTGATAGGCACGCCGCACCACTAGACATCTTCCAAACAAGATCTGGCATGGCGAGTATTTGCCAATGCAGCCCGCTTGTTAAACCTGTAGCCCATAGGGGCAAGATCCAAATCCCATTCTTGCTTGTCATGTTCCAAACAGGACTTTCGTAGTGCTATTTTGATGATTTGCACCATCCCCTCGGCTAGACCATATGCTTGCGGATGATTTCTATAAGTAGTGCGATAACTAATGAAGCATATGTCCACGAGCTGCTAGGATGCAGCCCTTGAAACTCAAACCCTTGGTCTGTCAGCACTTCTGTTAGAGCTCCATGACGTACAATCACATTGTTGAGAAGCGCTTCCGCGGTTCCCAAATTTTCTTGGCAATAAAAGAAACAGTTTTTTTCCACTTAGAGAAATGCTCAATCATGACTATGATGTACTTGCTATTTTGCTTGGAAAGTGATAGCTTATTTGCTAGATCGCAGCTCCAACGATAGTCGAGGCCCATGTTTGCAAGGGCTGCAAGTGCGGGTGCTGTTGTGTGAAACCAGCCTTAAGTTGGTCGCAACTTTGACAAGCTTTAACCACATCCTTGCACTGCTACTTCATGCCCCTCCACCAAAAAGATGGCTCTAGAAGACTATACGTCTTTTGGACACCATAGTGCCCCGTATTTTTGTGCATCTCCTGCACTAAAGCTCGTCGCTTGGCGGGTTCTTGCACCAAATTCTCTTGTCCGTTTTCTTCAACTCTGAAAAAGTTATTGTGTTTTTAGCAAAACCTTTTTACTCGATGGCATATTTGGTCTCTCTCTCTTGGAGATAGTCCTTCCAAGGGAATTCCAATTCCAGCCAAAGCATAGTGGCTTGATCTTTCCAGACCTCATGACTGAACAGGAGTAGTGGCTCAATTTCACTTGGCTCTGCTGTGCCAGCCATTTCTGATAGGCAGGCTACCAACTTTGCTAAGCAGCTCGTATCTTTGTCCTCTCGGGCGCTTGTTTTGCCACCTGAGGATGGATCAAAGTTTCTACTGAGCCCATCTGCATCATTATTTAGTACACCTGCTTGGTGCACCACTGCCATCTGGTACTCCCGTAATTTGAGAGCCCAGCGTGCCAGTTTACCAGAGACATCTCCATTCATCAGCTAAATCAATAGCGAGTGATCGGTAATGAGAGTGAAAGGCCTTTCCCACGTATACTTTCCAAAGTGTGCGACAGCCCACACCATTGCCAGCTACTCTCCTTCATAGGATGAGTAATTGCTCCCAACTCAGTTGTTGGATGTGAAGCATAGGCAATTATATACTCCTCTTTAGGACTTGGTACTTGCGATCTGAGTGAGTACTGCTCCAATCCCCACACGACTCCAGTCAATGTGCAAGTTGAACGGCTTGGAATAGTCGGGTGTTTGCAGTATGGGTGCTGCGACCAATCTCTCATGCACCTCGTTCATGGCCTTTTGTTTGGCGTCTGTCCACCAGAAAGGCACATCCTCAGGAGTTCTGTCAAGGGCTCAGCAATTTTGCTGTAGTCCTTCACAAATTTATCCGCTCAACCCTAATAAGGCTCTTAGCTTAGACACATTCGCAGATGCAGGAATCTTGTAGGTAGCTCGAGTCTTTACAGCCCGAGGAAACATTGCAAATTCCCAATCTCATGTCCTAGATGAGGCACGTGTGTCTCAAAGAGCCTGCACTTTGCAGAGTGCAAGGTCATTCGGAATATCTCCAGACGCAAGAGCACTTGTTCCAAGTGCTCGAGATGCTATTTGGCTGACTCACTAAACACCACAATACCATCAATATATGGCTTTGCAAAATCCAGCCCCTCCAGCACCTTGTCCATAGTCCTTTAAAAAATGGCAGAGGCATTTTTTAGCCCAAAAGGCATCATTGTCCATTGCCATAATTCCCTTTGAGCCCAAAAGTTGTTTCACCTCAATCTTTTGTTTTCACAAGGATCTGGTTGAAGCCTTGGCGCAGATTGATGATGCTGAACACCTTCCCGGTGGTCGCGATAGAAAGGATCCGATCCAGTATATAACTTTCAAATTGTTTAGAAACTTGAACGCAGTTGGTCGCAAATGGTAGAGAGTTGAATTTGCGACAACATGAAGGTGGTGGAAGTGATAATATGATTGTAACATTTTTAAAACCGCCGAAGATTCATTTTTTGACTGTTGGACACGTATTTTGAGTATTTTGAAAGTACGTCAAAATATGTGGTGTTATTGATCACGGACCAGTACGCGAGTATCCCATAACTAAGGCTCCTAGAAAATGAAGTCGACATGGACGTGCCACTTGGTGCAACCACAGCGCTCGGCGCACCTGCGCGCCCGCCGCACAAAGGAACACATATCATCAACCCAAACGCTGCGTTATTGGACAAGGCGCACGGCATCTTGCTGCACGCATGATCGACAACCTTGAAACCTTTTAAATGCAGCATACATCTTTCTTCTGAGACTTTTCTGTAGTGGTTCTTCTTGCTACAACAAGTTTAAGGTACTTGTGGATTGAGGTGCGTGAGTATGTGTTTCAGGTGTGGCGCAACTTTTAATCGTAGCAATAAGTACCGATAATACGACCCATCTGAAATCAATTTATGTACATTGTTATGAACGTTGCACATCTTGTCTTCCTGTATTATAGGCTAGTCTTGTTTCTACACCTTCTCATACATGGTGAACTTCATACTTTTGATATCCATCTTGTGGTTGATGTTGCAATATATGGCATGTCTAGGTTTATAGTAAAGATAATTACCAAATTAATGAGGACTCTAGTGAGGACTCTCGGACATGTCAACGATAGGTGCATGTAAGGACACTTTAAAGTTCCGGGTGAATGTTTGAGAAAAATTATGGTGCAAATGAGTATCTTCCGCCTCATACCGGTACATGTCAGAGCATTGTTTTTCGACTTGCACTTTGAGGAGTTGCTTCCTAATCCTCATCAACCAAAATTAAATTCACCACAATAGTGACGTTTCAAAGTTAGAAGTTCGGATCATGTGCATGCTGTACAAGTTGACTTTTGCTACTTTGTTATCCAAGTACAAACCAAGAGACATCTAATTATGTAAAAATCTTGTACTTCAACCTGAATGATTGGTACGTGTGTTATTAAATTAAGACAAATACCAAAAGTTTCTATATTTTAACAGGTAAGGGCTGGAGACAAAGCAAATGTCACGCTTTACGGTATTAAAGAGCAGTGTTTTCTCAATTTAACCACCAAAGGACAAAAAAAGTTTGATGACTTGGCGACGCCATGATAATGTTATATTTGATTCCTCAACATGGAAGACTTTGTGCCTCATTTACGCCTGTAATTGCATCAGCTACAAAGGGTTGCATTCTGCTGCAAAGATTCACCCGTCGAAGGTCGTCACAGCTGTGTAAAGGCCTCACAGTGTGCGACAAAATCCGTAAGGCCACTAAGAGATTTGAGATCATGTATAGACTATGTGCCAGATTGTAATGATAAGTACAAGCAACGAAGCATATTATACACACGAGCACATCATCAACACGTGTTACATACCACCTCATTCTGCGAAGTTAAATCCTAATTCTAGCAGGCGGCAGATCCGCTCGAGCTGCCTCTTTGACTTGTGCGGCTCGTCGGCCAGCGACCGCTGCGACCTCACCCACTGCGCGAGGCGTGCCCCCACCTTCCCCTCCCACATGCTCGAGACATTGCAGTGCCCGTGCTGTTTATGGAAAGCCGCCAACGCGCTGTAGTTCTCCTCCCACCTGGCTTCTTGCATGTCCAAAATCACGCCTAGCTCCTCCAGCTGTGCCTGCAAATTTGCCCAACCCCCAGAGCCGCGTAGCTGCCCTCAGGAGTCAGCATCAGCTCGCTTTGTGGATGTCGATAGTGAAAGGGACGTACGCCTTGACCCAGAGGCATTTAGGAGTTCAAAACAGAAGATAAGTAATATACCAGCTGAGGGAAAAATTGGGCAAGTTGATAAGTTCATAGGGAACTTGATACTACATCAGCTGAGCGCAGAACTGCGCAAGTTGGTTAGATATCAGGAACACAAAGTGGAGTGAAGCTGCACACTCTCTCCCTTTCTGTCATCTTAGCGGGGGGTATGACTGTGACTCGGAGGAAGGCAGGGCATCGTGCATGCTCTAGTGCATTGTGCAGTCTCCAGATGGCCATCATGGTAGCGTCTTGGCACAACAGATGTGTGGAAATATCTGAGTGTTTTTCTTGGTCCCCCATTCATTGTAGCATGCACCTCCTCTCAAGAGTTGATTGAATCAATTATGCATTTATATATTCATATATACATATATATGTGTTGAGAGAGAGAGAGAGAGAGAGAGAGAGAGAGAGAGAGAGAGAGAGAGAGAGAGAGAGAGAGAGAGAGAGAGAGA
>WELA01009273.1:468688-480616 GCA_009602735.1 Mesotaenium endlicherianum | reverse complement strand
GAGAGAGAGAGAGAGAGAGAGAGAGAGAGAGAGAGAGAGAGAGAGAGAGAGAGAAGAGACGTGGCCGCTGCATACCTTCCTCTCCGAACTGAAGCGTCCCCGCCTAGCCTCGCCAAACTGTTCTTGCAGCCAGGCACCCAGGGGCTCGCCACTTGGCACACGGCAGTGTCCATGCGCCTGCTTCCACGCAATCAGCTCCACTACCTTGGCATTCCACTCTTCTTGCTCTCCCCTGGCCGCCACCTGGCAATTGATACGACACTCATAGCAGCAGATTAAATACCACCTATCAAGAAATGAGGACAGACTGCCACACCTACCAGCCTGCCAACAGGGGGCGGAGCCACTGCAAGCATGAAGACCAGCATGCGACGTGGGGAGCACGTGACATTACAGCCAGTCTACAAGTGTCTGTGTGTGCGGACTGAGCGTGTGACTCCGTCTACGTGTGCGTGAGCATACTTGTATGTGTGCATCTGTGGTCCTGTGAAATGCTTCTCAGGCTTGAGAGTGCACACATATGTGTATGCTCCATGCTAGGAACGCATTAAGCTTGTGCCGCGCAAGCGTGTGCGTGAATGTGTGCGTGTAGAATTTTGATAACACAGGTGTGTACACACACACATGCCTACTGGACTACGTGTGAAAGTGCGGAAGTGCTCGTGAAAATACATGTGTACTCACATATACATTCAGACATACATGTACATCATGCACTTACAGATGCGTACCATGTCTACAAGTATCCACAAACTTGTGTACATGCACTCCAAAAGAGTGCCTCCACCATGCTGTGGAGTGCACATGCAAGAGGACGTTTCTGAGCTCCCAAAGGCACCCCTCTCGCAGTCCATGGAGCCTGGCGCGCTTGAGAGTTGAACCTCGCCCAAGCCCAACACCCCCAATCTGAACCACATCTGAACAGGCATGTCCCCCGGCTCCATACAAGGCTCCTGGCCCACTCAGAACTCAAATCGTGATCGTTTTGGCTCCATATAAGGCTCCTGGCGCACTCCAGAGTCCAGAATCCAACACTCCGAAACTCGTCTCACTGGGCCCTACTTAAGCTCCATACAAGGCATGCAGCCCAAGCAAGGCACCTTGTTGACGTTGGAAGGATACAGACCTTTCCTTCCGTGGGTCCGTTTGGCTCCACAGAAGACTCAGCCCCGCAAGAAGGGTCACTTGTCCAACCATACACTGAAAGCCTCTCTTTCCCGACACACGATGGCTTCAGCACAAAGCCAGCGGCTCTCAGAAGCTAACTGAGGGACCAAGGACAAAGAGGAGCGGAAAACGAGCAGTCGGCCAACCCTTACCATGCAGTGAATGGAGTGGTAAGCTCAAGCAAGCAGCTCGGAGGGGTGTGCCCAAGAGTGTGATCAAATGTGGGAGAGGAGGAGTGTAAGCGTATCGTGAAATAAGGAGGGGAGAAGGGGGAAGTCCCGTGGGAGGAGATGCGAGGTGTGAACAAATACCTCAGCTTCAAGCTCTGCCGCTTCTCGTATTCGCCTCTCTATCTCTCGCCGTGACAGCTCCTGGGCATCCAGTCCCCCCCAAGAATGCGCACGCAAGCAAGAGGCACAGCAATGAGCTGCCAGCAGCCTCGCACTTGCGCGAAGATGTTACTCAAGCCCGCATTCTACCTTTGCACCAACACGAAAGAAAAATTCTAAAAGGAGCCAACAAAGTATTGTTGTAAACTGCTATCCATGGTCTTCCTTCCTCTACGTTTCTCACACACAAACACACAGACACACACACACACACACACACACACACACACAGAGAGAGAGAGAGAGAGAGAGAGAGAGAGAGAGAGAGAGAGAGCACTATCAAGGAGGAGGCTGGGTAGGCGGTTGCTCCATGAGCCTGGCAGCTCGGGTCCAGCCACCTATCAGTGAACGTACTACAGCTCTCATGACTGACATCATGTCTGACTGCAGAAGATCAGAAAAATATTTTGTCCTCATAGCTTCTCCCTTGGTTCTCCATAGAAAGGTCCAATGCCACACATGAGCAATAGATGCCAGTCTGACTTAGTCAGTGACATTCTCAGGGCCGGGCTTTAAAGGGTAAGAGCAGTGCGTGGTCCCCACACCTGAGGCACTGCACAGTCTGCATGGTGGGGGTCCCATCGCACGGCACAGGAGCATTCCCAGCCCTTGGTTGCCACGGCATCCAATGGTGCTCTGTCCGGGGGCAGAATAACAGCACACATGCGCGTTTCAAGTGAGCAGATCGGGGTGCCACATGTCAAAAGGTTTCACACAAAGACCAGAGGCGGTCAAAGCGTGCAGGTGAAGACGCAGGACGGATATGCAGGAACAGGGTGTTCTGTGTGACGGAGCCATGGCTGCTGGAGATAAGAATGAAGTGGGCGACCCGAGCAGCAGCTTACACGCAAGCGTCTGGGCAATCTCACGCCTGCTGTCCCGCTGGTGCTTGCTTAAACTACATATGGTGACTAGAGACATACTTCACGACACGTGGTCAGTAACTAATCACACTCCACCGACACCTATAACCCGCAGCTACACTTACACGCTGCTCTGTCTCCGCCTACCAGAGCTTGCTGACTAGACAAGTGGAGGGAGGGGTAAGCCATTCCAGAGCAAGTGCGACACCAAGCTTCTGACGACACCAGACTGTCACCCCACTCTGAGTTGTGCCTGCGTGAACAGGGGACCAACTAGGCACTGGCCGGGGTCGCCGGTCAACTAGCTCAAGACGTCGGATGCCGACTGTAACTTTGGCAAGGGTCAATTCTGTGACCAGTGGGATGTGCCACTCAAGCGGCAAGGCCTATACAGAGAGGGCTGTACCTCCGCCACTTGCCGCACTCCACAGGTCTGCGAGCCAGCTTTCCATTGCGTTGCATGTCACCCTCGTTGAAGATGACCTTGTGACACTGAAGCCAGTTCTCGCGCTCGCCTTCCGGAAGCTTGTCTGCCGGCAGCCAGCCGAGTGGCCAGCGCCCCTGGCGTCCAGGTCATAGCAGCAACAACAACAGCAGCAGCAGCAGCAGCACAGCAGCAGCAGAATTGAAGTTCAGTCGAGCTCTGGTCAAGGCGAAGCTGACTACAACCACATACGCTACACGTCTGCCTGCAGCCAAGTGCAGCCCCTCAAAGGCCCAGAGTGCGCCCGCAAGTCAAAGTCAAAGTCAAAGTCATAGTCACGCTTCAGGGGCAGCTTGCCATCAGCTTGCTGTAGACCACTGAACTCATTGCATGATGGCTGCACACAGCCTCAGCCAGTAGCAGCTCAAATGCAACTCACCTCTGCGAGATTCTCCCGAGCTTCCCTCAACTCACGAGCCTTGTCCACGTCACTCATCCCAGCTTCAGCACCAAAGTTTGGTCTATCTCTGCAATCCACCCGATTGTAAGCAAGACAAGAGCCCAGCCTTCAATGAGTAGGCGCAGGTGAATGAGAATCTCAGTGTGCTGCACTAAAGCAGAGTAACATCCACAAAGTCCATTGTGCATGGCCCATGCCAAGACTGGCCCATCTCCCAGCTCACAATCACATGCTGGAGGCAGTGGCAACATATCAGTTGCCCCCCGGTGTTGATGTCAACTGTAAAGTAGTACAGCAGCAAGAGAGCAATATATGAGTCAGCATAAAAACGATCGAGCACTACTTGTAGCCTATGGACTGTTACAAAGGACATAGAAAGAGAACTAAGAACCTCAGAAGCTCTTTGCATACTGAGGGGCAAGTATTGGGAAGGAGGTTGAAGCAAGCAGCACATGCACTTACACGTCAAGACTCTCCTGAGGGGCAGTGCTGCCTCTCCAAGGAGGAACCTCTGCCTGATATGCTGATCCAATCCTTATCCTCCCCTGGCCCACCAAACTCCCGTGCAAAAGCCACTGGCCTTGTCGTGTTCCAGGTGTCCCAGGGGCAAACTGGCAGTTGTCAGAGCTTCTCCTATGAGCATTCTCGTCTCCCACTTCAGAACAGCGCTCTGCAATTGGAATACCCCCTTCCATAAGGACGGCAGTTCCACGCTCGTCCTTTTCCTGTTGGCAGGTGGGACAGAACCACTCATCTTCAGCAAGTATGCTGTCAGAGTCCTGGTGGAGGCAGGCTATGTGGTAGGCTGCATCACACATGTCACACAGCAAAGTGCTAGAGACATCTCCCCGCTTTCTGCAGCCTCGGCAATTGTGGCAATCCTCCACTCCATCCCCCACAACGCCAGGATGAGGAGCTGCAGCCCGACTGTCAGACATACCTCCTTCTTTCTTGATGGAATACCATTCCCAAGCCTGCAGGGTCTCCCTCAGGCCAACTTCTTTGCTCAAATCTACTACACCTGCCTTCACTTTCTGCTTCTTCTCATCACCATGTCGCAGGCCAACCCTCTTCAGTCTGTCCTGCTCGACTGCAGAATTCTCTAAGCGCCTCTTCCTTGTCTCCCTCATTAGCAGAGCTTCACCACCAGAAAGAGCTAAGCTCCTCTGTCTAGTTTCCCTCTTAGGCGGAGCCTGACTGCGTTGAGGGGCTTCAGGTACTACAATTCGTTTGCGCAATTCCCTGTGAAACTCTTGCAGATTGGGGACTTCGAAGTGAGCATTTGGGTGTTTTTCTCTCAGAGTAGGTTGTGAGCACTCAGGAGGTGCACTAGCTTCAGAGAGGACGGGTTCCTGCCTCTCTCGTGAAGATATGTTATTTACTTCTTGAGTCGTATCCTTTGAGCTATCTGCAAGTGCATGTGTATCAGCCATGAGGGTGTTGGTCTCCTGACATCGCTCTGAAGGTAAAACGCTAACTGTATCCTGGCTTTGTCTCTCGTTGCTAACCATCACCTTATTTTGTCCTTCAGAGCTCTCTGCAGCAGCAGGCGCAACTTCTGCAACATCTGCATCAAGATCTGCCGCTTGACTGCCTGCACACTCAGTTTGGGCCAAGCTAGTCTCGGTTGCCGGAGGAAGGCATGGTAAAGCCAGAACCACTTGTGCTCTTGGCTTTAATAACACGAAGCGTTTCACCTGTGTAGATGGCCGCTGACGTGGTCGGGCTCTGCTGCGGGAATTCCTGGACCGAGATGTCCTTGAAGCACTTTCCATTTTCACGGCTGCAGGGCGCCTTCCTTCAGGCTGCCTCCTCTGTTGCAGAGAACTTGGCAAGCACATCTCCTACGCAGCAAGGATCATCCTGCCAGAGCTCTTTACGACTCTTCCTCTTAAGCCACATTCCTCACCTCTGCTGAGAGCACCTGCAGTCTTCGACACTACTACTGGCATACAATTGTACTGCACAGCTATTCCTCTGACTTGTTCCTCTGGATGCCAAGACTAGGTGCTGACTGAATTGAGATTGAAGCTGCCAGCGTCACTTGGTTTCATATGTGTAGCCTTTTGCTTCCTATCTGCTACTCTTACTCAGCCTCTGGAGGCATGTTACAGGTGGTCTTCTTATGCAGCTCGGGCACATTTGCTCAAGTGCAACCTAGTCAAGCAATCAAGTACTGGAAAATGAGAGTATTGTCACGCTTGGACAATATACACGTTTTTGCTAATTGAGCTACAGTGACGAAGGTGTATCAGGTGTCCATCATCTGCACACATGCTCTCATCTCTGCTAGAGGTGCAATAAGACTGCTGTGTTCACACGGTATGAGCTTATTGGGCGCCCATAGGAAACGATCAGGCCTGCGTCCGCCCTGCCGTTCCAGCCATGTCGATGTAAGGACTCTTGACGTCGGATGTCGGATCACAAGTCGTTGGCGCTGTTTTAACAAACGTCGGGAATGTACGTGGTGCACAAATAGGCATATACAGAGCATATATGACCGAATTATACACCTGAGACCTCAGTGGCCAAGAGTAATGACATATGTGGAAGGTGCAAGGTAGATGATGCATGAATCAGAATCATAAAAACTTATGGAGGATCATTGTGAAACATTATATTTTGCCTCCGCACCAAGCATCTGTAAGAGCTCGTTGGATCAGATAACCATTCCAATGACATGATTTTTCCTTATCAACATCATACCTGAGAAGCACAAGCCGTTCGTGAGACTCTAGCTCCTCCCGAGGGTGAGGTTTATGATTATCAAGCTTTATGCTGAACTTCCTGCTGCAATATGACTTGACTACAATATTCTTAATTTGCTCTCAATGTCATTGATAAAGTATACCAACTGTGAAAGGCAAAATTTTGCAAGTGCCAAGATTCTCCACTCCTGATTTTGGCGCTGCATTTAGACTCATTTCTACTCACACTATCATCACAATCAATCCCGAACCCCACAACATGTACAACACTAGTATGAACCATTAGACAACGAGGGCTGAAGAAGTGCCTTCACAAATGACTACTTAACAGTATTTTGCAAGATCGAGACGAGAAGCACTTCCGATTGCAATACAGGTGTTTTCAACACTTTGGCTGCATTACGCAAAGATGGCTGGGTATGCAAGCCAGTGGCTACACGTGCCAACGAATTAATTACGTGCCGACGTACCGATCATTTAGTTTCTTGGTCATCTCTTGCATACATCAACATGAACGTGTTTTCTATGTCAACGATTAACTTTCAAGTCACTGTTTTTGCTTCTGCACAAGATAAACAGCCCTACATCAAGCTCTCATCCAGTTTCACCCTCCATTGACTGAAGCCGATTGCAGAGAGTGGTCTCTGCCCACGGCAGTGCATAGAACAAATCTGCCGAGTATAAAATACGTCTAGCAGCCAAATGAGTGCGGCGCAAAGGCGCCTAGTGACCCACTTCTCTCCATGTGTGCACGTTCTCATCACTACACCTGCAGACCGTGGGGCACGCTGCCTGTAAGTTTGCAGCCTCAGACTAGCCACAGAGCAACTGCAACTACAATCTCCCTGCTATTCTGCTGCTTCACGAGCCACGCCTGGAGAAGCGGGTTGAAGGTCTTACATGCCTTCGTCGGCAAAGAACATAGCAACTTGGGCCGTCTACACACGACTCGTGGCTGCTTCAGACACCTCTTGACATTCCCAGCATGCATGACCCCCACCAAGGGACCTCGGGGGCGAGGGTAGGGGCTAAGTGCCAAAGCTTGAAGGTGACTTGGACAAGCATGGTCGACCTTAGCCGGCAGAACTTGGTCACATTCTCACAAATTAAGATGCGAGAGAAGATAAGGCGGAAAGAGTGGCGGAATAGGACTGCACTCTCGATGATCAGGACCTGGCGACTAAGTACTCCGGGTTGCGGTACATCCGCTGCTCGTTTCCGAGAGGCATGCGCCAGAACCACTGGCCGTAGTAATTGAATCCGAAGGCGACTGCGACGGTCAGAGCAGCAAAGAGAAAAATAAGAAGATATATTTGCCACACTGCAAGCCAACAGAATGACGCGCACACACAAGCACACATCCGGTGTGTTAGTTCCGCTGAGAAAGAGCCTTATTGACTCCTTCGCTAGACATCGGTCTGGAGGCGGCCCCAAAGCCGTTCTTGCCTTTGTTCCAAAAGAAGAACATGCAATCGCAGTGATGGTGTGCTAGTTTGATGTCTTTGTTCCGTACTAGCTCAACAAAACTCGGGGTGCCTTTGCGTCTCCTAAGACAGGAGAAACTTGTCCTGCAGGCCATCACAACAAGCTCGCTACATATTCGTAAACACCGGCGCAGTTTCTGCTGTGGTTCAGAAGCACCTCACTTGAAATCCTCACTCACACCAACTCCAACGCCAACACCTGCAGCAACACCGGTGGCAACCTGACACGGAGCTACGTCCCATTGCAAATGGATTTGCTAGCTAGGTAAGAAGCTCCCCTTGCAACACGAGTGATTTCTAAGAGGACCTTCCTTCATGAATGTTTATGGGCATGAAGGACAGTAAGCCCCCACCACCACCACCACCACGAGCAGCAGCAGCAGAAGCTACACAACACAACCACTCCCACCATTACCAGCAGCAGCGACAGCACCAGCATCACCACCACCACCGCCACCACCACTGGCACTAGCAGCAGCGCCGCCAGCACCAGCACCAGCACCAGCACCAGCACCAGCGCTGACGTTGGCAGGAGGGCAAGATAAGTGGAACACAGAGNGGGAGGGAGGGAGGAAAGCGAGGAGGGGGAGAGGACAGGAGACAGGAGAGATAGCGGGGAAGAAGGGGGGGCGGGAGGAAGAGAGGAAGGGAGGGAGAGAGGGAGGGGGAGGGGGAGGAACCCCGTGTGCGCACCAGCAAGGTCATCGCTGTAACGCTTTAGAGCCGTCACGCGGGCAGTGCCGTCTCTGGACACAGACAGCAGATACCTGCCACACGCATTGTTGATTGCAGAACCCGAGCCAATGTGTCAGGATCGTGAGATATGATTCTTGAGCAGGAGATCTTACACTGTTAGCATGCAGGGGCATAGCCCCGAGGGGACTGATGGTAGCTTCCAGGGCTGGCATCGGTGGTTTGTCGTCCCTTCCTATCCACACCCTTCACGCTCCTCTATATGCCTACCTACCTTACTTTTAAACATAGGTCTTGCTGCCCATAGAGACGGAATTTGTACCCGAAAAGCTTAATCAGTAGTAATTTGCGTGATTGCCATCAATTCGCGCTCCAGGTCAAGGCACCTGCATTTGGCCAAGATGAGGCGAGAGAGAGAGGGAGAAGAAGAGGAACGGACGAAGAGAGAGGGCCAAACACGCATGAAAGAGGCGCGAGAGAGGGGGGAGGGAGGGAGGCAGGGCAGCCGCCCCCAGAGCCGGGCGCAAAGTGGAAAATTGCGACAGAAGGAAGTCGATCGGCCCGACCATGGCTGGCCAATCTGCGCCCGGAGAGGCCTAGTGTGACAGGCTAGGGATGCGGCGAGAGGCTCTGCCTGGGCCTGGGTGAGGGACGCAGAGAAGAGGACCTATGCAAGCCCACAGACGAGCTTCAGCCGACGCGTGAAAGTCGCAGAACAGAGGGGGACCCAATTGAGAAGGCGCACTGGTGATATTCTGTCGATGCTTCTAGTAGATAGTCGTGCGATAAACGTGGCGGAAGGTTACTTCTTTTCTTGCGAGAGGGCTCGGAGCCGGAAAAAACTCAAGAAAGAGATTAAGGAGAGAGCGAGAAGGGGGGGAGGCTCACCGGGAGGAGGGGTGGAAGCTAAGGGCGGAGACGGGGCCCAGGTGGGCGGCGCTGACGCGCTGCCGCATGCTCATGGTCTTGATGTCCAGCACGCTCACGTCGCCGCGCGCGTTCCCTCTGCGACAGCGACAACACCAGCCGCAAAGAAAAGCGACAACACCAGCCGGAAGAGATCATGCTGAGGATGACTTCGCATCCAATGCTCAGAACATGAATAGTCGATATAAGACGTCCACACCGCCTTGGCGTGGAGCTAGGAGCCAAAGTGCAATCAATGCTTGGTTGCAGGAACGTTCCATATGTCCCTCCGTCGAAGTGTATAATTAGTGGGTTATGTACATGACAAGTCCATATGGCGCAACCGCAGCTGATCCGAGCTTTCTGAAGAAACTGATTACACTGTTAAAGCATTTGCGTGGTGTGGGTCTCCCTCTGCTCTCCTCCTCTGTCTCACATCGCGGGACACAACAGTGACAGGAAGAATCTTCTAGCAACAAAAATTATTTTATGTAATAGTATTTGTTTCATCATTTAATTAGTTTGAACTCTATTCACTACATGTAACATGTATCCATATATGAATTTATACATATATACATATGAGTTTGTATATGTGTATAAATGCAAGAACAAATATGTATCACACACATACATATATTCATTCACATATATACTAATATATATCTATATATAAATTTGCATAACACAAGCAGAAGAGATAACTCTTGGCAACAATGACACGCTGTTCGAAACTCCATTCCAGCAAGTGAACACGAGGAGCAGGAGCAGGGGCAGAGGAGAGGCGCACGTGGCGAGCATGCGGCCGCTGCGGCTGGCGGCGAAGCACGTGATGGGCTGGTGGTAGATGCGTCGTACGCCGATGAGGCCCCACGTGGCCATGTTCCACACCACTATGAACCCCTTCCCGCCTGCACACGCAGCAGCCCCCCCCCTCCCCCCGCCCCGCCCCACCGCCCGCCCCCGCCCGCACGTGTGTATGCGTGTTTATGAATGTGCGTGTGCACGTGTGCTTGTGTGTGAGTCTCTCTCTCTGCGTGTGTGTGTGTGTGTGTGTGTTCCATATTCTGATGCACACCTGGCCCCCGGGTCCCCTGCCGACGAGCTCAGGAATGATCCTCCGACAGATCTCATCTCAAGATCGCGGCAGCCCAGCAATCCAAAATCCCCGGAGCAAACAGCCCAGCAGGCCACAAGGCCAGCAGCCAGCTAGCCAGCAGGGGGGGCAGGCATCCCCAAGCAGCTGGCTGGCCCACACTGAAGATTAGGACTGAGGTGAGCCTTCGCTGCGATTGTATCCAAGTTGCGAGGAGGAGGCACAGATGTGCACAAAGTGAGGAAGCGTTGTCACGCCCAATTCTGTTCCTAATCTGATGACGACGATGATGATCGGACCGTCACCACATGTGGCCCCTTCAAAGGCGCAAGCGGCAGCGCGTCATCATCTGCTCCCTCCAGCCCCTCAGGGGCGCAGCTACCAGAGCCTCTGCCGTTCTGCAGCGTGGAAGCGCTGTGAGCGCATGAGCCGAGCTTCCTCCCCTCCCTTCCTCCCTTCGGCCCTCCCTTCATTCCTCGCTCTTCCCTTGTCCCTTTCACTCTTGCTCTCTTGCTCTTCCCTCCTTCCGTCCCTCCCTCCCTCCTGAGCTGTGCCTGGGCTGAGCACTCACCGCGGGTGACAGTGGTGAAGAGCAGGGGCTTCTTCTCGTCGCGTGTGAACTTGCAGAAGCCAAACGATGCGGGCAAAGGCGCGGCTACGCCAGGTGTCTTCGCGCCGGTGGCGCCAGCCCCGGCTGCCTCCTGCTCACCAGTAGGCCGGGGACCTGCACGGCTGCTGCTGGGCTGCAGCCACACCCGCAGGCACACATCGTGAGGGCTCGACGGCCCCAGAGTCTGCCGACCAACTCCGACAGGGTCCGTAGGAAACTGGTCGCTTTCCAAACTGGTCACTCTGGTAGATGCTGGTAGAGACGGGCAAGGCCGACCATCATCTACTCTGTTTTTGCTTTCAAGAGGAGCACTATGTGTGTAAGCTTCTCCCGACGGAGCTTGAGCTGCTGGCATCCACGCCAACGCCAGCACGAGTGAAGAGCTGGCATCTATGGGGAACTGTCTGCTACTGGAGCCAATCTGGGAGGGAGGCAGAGAGACTAAGGTGGAGGGGGGGGGGGTTGCCATGCAGATGTAGCTGGCAGTTGGGGGTTGGCGAAGGGGATGGGGGGGTTGAAGTCAGCTGCAGGAGCGAAGGAGAGGGGTAAGGGAACGAAGAAAGGGGCACGGGGGGAGAAGCTGCTCCAGCAGTATGTACCTGTAGTCGGGCGAGGCTCATGACGGGCAATGTCCGCAGGTCCTTACAGATAGGGCTTTAAGGGGCAGAGTCAGGAGGAGGGGTGAAGCGCACCGAGGAGGGGGGGAGGGGAAGGGGAAAGAGGGAAGGGGGAAGAGGGGGAAGGGGGGGGGGGAGAGTGTATGGCAGGGCAAAGAGGGAAGCTGGCTCTGTCTTGCTCACCGCATTCAGTAAGAGAGTTCCCACAGGGACAGGGGCAGGAGCAGGTGCAGGGCCGGAGGCAGGGGCGGGAGGGGCAAGAGCGGCCTTGCTGACGTCCCACACTCGGACGGGTCCAGCTGGCGCTGACGTGGCGAGGAGGCCGCCGTCCAGGCTGTCATGCCAGCGGGCGAGGAAGTCGCCAGGAGACAGATACAACAAGAAACGAGAAGGACAATAACAACGACGAGGACAATGACAACAGCGGAGACGGAGGGCCCTGCGTCAGCGCCTGATGAGAGTCGCTATGCGAGCCCAGCCAGTGCCAAGAATAGCTGCAGTGTCCCCCCCC
>WELA01009273.1:433406-460781 GCA_009602735.1 Mesotaenium endlicherianum | reverse complement strand
ACCCCCACCCCCCAACCCCCAACCCAATGTCGACCTCCTCCTCGCACTATTCCACCTGTTTAGTTTGCAGACCAAGGAATCCTCATTCACTTTGTTTGCCTGAAAAGACTACGTGCTCACTGAGTGGGACTTACTTGCAGCCAGTGGCAAAAGAAGCAACCAGGCCATCGCCAGCAGGGTGAATAGCAAACGCCTGTATGTTGGTACCTTTCAATGACAAACGGTACAGCTGTTCGAAATCACGCAAGTGCATGTGCATGTGTTAGTGGAACCGCATGTGAGTGCATGAGTCAGAGAAAATGGTGCAACTGCTCGGAGTACGTGAGTGCATGTGTTAATGAAGATGGTACTTGCGTGCATGAGTCAGGAGAAGTGGTACAATCGCTCAAAGTCACGTGAGTGCATGTGTAAGTGGAACTAACGAGGGAGGAGGGGTGGCCCCTATATGGTGGTGCTTCTGCACTCAACACATGCACACCAAACTGCATGGACCATAACGTTTTCAAGAGTACACATAACCTCCAGCTCTGTCATGTGCCCCCCAAGCATCTGGAAAGGCAGACTATGCATAAGAAGTGAAGCTATGATGTAAGCGGCAATGCTTCAGTTCTGCTCTTGGCTTCATACTCTTGTTGTTTTAAGCGAAACCTAAGCTTGGAATGACAAGAATATACCATCAGTGCACGACAAGCGGAACAAGCAGTGCAGACTTCATGTAGGTTTTCACTTCACTGTCCTGCATCTTCATACAATTCCTGATATGGTATTAAATGACAACGTCATCACTGCTCAGATAAATGTACCTCATTGCTTAGCTCGGCCGTGCCCTTATCGTAGGAGGAAAAGATGAGGGCATTTTGACTTCGAAGTGGTCCTGCCTGACCACCTCCGCCGAATAAAACACAATCTTCCCGGGCTCTTCCCCCCGCAGCAGTCCAGGCTGCTCCAACAAGAGGAGCAGGGTACTTTTGTGATGAATGTAAGTAGTGTGTACGAGACCCCATCTTACTGGCAATCACTTGACAGACAGCACTCCAGGCCACATCTTGAGTGATTCATTCCAACCAGTCACACAGTGACATCTACCTCCAACCACTTACAATTCAACAGTTACAGGTTTATTTCAGCTCCTTTATCTCAAAAATGCCCACCAGTTCGACAGGCCACCTTAGGAAGGGCCCAATGCTCAAGAATGGTAAAGAGTTTTGCAGTGTTTTGGCGGCCTTGCTGCACCATATGAGGAGCACACATTCCCTACCAAGAACGAAGTATGCTTCGGAATGGATCGGGTTGACAACTCATTGTTTCTTGGCCAACGTCACCGAATGTTTCGCACTCCGCTTTTCAAAATTTGGTCATACGAGATATACGACTATTCTCCGTTCCATCCTTGCTGTCTTTCTTTCTTTTATGTAAGAAAGCCTACTTCTCCCTACTTCACCCTACTTCTTTTAAATACGAAATATTTTTATTAGTATTGTTTTTTGGGTCATATGTTTGAAATGTAGCGCGTGTAACTCAGTGGATAGAGTGTTTGCTTCCTAAGCAAAAGGTCGCAGGTTCGACCCCTGTCTCGCGCAACAGGTGCTGGGTGCATCCTTTTAAAAATCCTAGTGGATTTTTTAATGTTGTCTGGGTACTCTTTCTCTGGGATTGGGGGACTTGCCGCAACTTAATTTATCACAATTAATTTGTCACATTTCTTTGAGCTCATATGAGTTGTCTCGGCAGCAAAAGACAGTACACTAGAAGGTGCTTGTCGCTTAATGTTGACACTTGGTCGACCTTGGTCGCGACTCGAAACACCAGCACACAGGTTGCATCCTTTGCGCTGGTTTCAGTCAGGCTTCAGCCAGCTTGAGCCCAGCTTCAGCCAGCTTGAGCTGACGCGCTTCGCATGCGCCAAGCTTGTCTACTTCACAAAGAATCATGAAGGAAGACTTGCTAAGCCACCCCCACGATGTATGAAGTGGCCTTGCAAATAGGTTATTTACGTAGGTGACGTGACAGGCGTCCGGTTAGCAATTTGCGGTGTGCACACTTTCCTACTTGGAAGTCGTTTGCAGCTCATGCGAGCGGCAGATGGAACAACGCAATGATCAGATGGTACGGGAGGTCCAGGCTTGTTTGCTTGGATTGATGGGCGTCTCAGCAACCTTGCGATTAGATGTTTCACATTGTTACCGAGAACGTACAATTGACTGAATAAGTGTTGTTGTTCCCCGGTAGTTCTTTGTGTTTACTATTAGGTATGGAGGGAGGAAGGAGTACTTGTCTCGTATTGCTTCTCCTCCTGAGTATTGCTGGGAGTTGTCATTCTTCTGATGCCCCCTTTCGAATATCGGATTCTCCTAGTATAGCCCCAGAAGCAGGCGATGGTAGGTCGCCTGGCATGCTGGCGACGCTCTCGCAAGCAGGCCTTATATACGCCAAGGACATTCTCGTCACGAGAGTGCTACAGGAGATCGTCCCTTTGCAAATACCCGACGTGAAGCTCTCGGAGAGCACCACCATAGGCACCATCAGCGTGGAACTCACAGATATACTGCTGAAGAACGTGAGTGTCCCTGAAGCTGCCATAGCCCTAGACTCCGACGGCATCACGATTTTTGGAGAGGGTGCAGAGGCCAACATGACGTTCAGCTGGGCTTACAACTATGCCAGCCTGCTCGGCGACAAGGGCACGGCAACTGTGAAGGTGCGCGATGCCACGTTCGCACTTGGTGAAATCGGGATATGCATATATATACACACACATACTTCAACACATATATACACATATATGGTCAAAACATTGGACGGGCAGCAGGGAGGTCAAGAATATCTCCCTTGTCATATAGCCGCGCGAAAAGTTGGCCTTGAGATCAGTCTTCCATTGTGAGGAGATGAGGGTATCTTCATTTGAAATGTGAAGAAAACGAAACAAGGGGGAGGGAAGGGGCGAGAGACGAGGAGACAGGGGGAGGGGGGAGGGGAGAGCACACGCGCATGCTTACTTTCGTTCTGCAACACGCACAAACAAACACACACACGCACGCACACGCGCGCACTTCAGCATGAAAATATTATTTTTGAACGAAGAGCCTCAACACCCTGCTGACTCTGCGGACTGTCTGATGGGCTGAGTCATCGTTCTGCTGAGTTGCCATTGAGCTGACGCCTACTCCTTTGAAAGTATAGTGGCAAGGTTATACAGACACAGGTTCTCAATGGTCTTCATTCTTGTCTCCAATTTTGATCTGCAAGGGCCTGTGATGGAGTCCTGGCTGGCACGATTGTACATGTTGTGACATGCACTTTACACGACCACATGCGCCAGAGCAGTAATATATGTGAGCACATATACAGATATTTTACGGGGAACCGGCGAACCTGAGTGGTGTTGAATAAGGGTATATGGGTGCCTTTGAGTTGAGAGTAGTGTATGTTTTTCCTTCTTCCTTTGTTTTCTCCGAGTATGTTGATTGAAGAGGGACGTGTCAAGGTCGCCACGTGCACTTTGCTGACGTGTCGGGAGGAGGGCCCGAGCCATGCGGGCGGATGCACAGGTCAAGGGGATGCAGGCGGGCGTGCTGGGCAACCTCACGGAGGCCAACGGTACGCTGACACTTGGCATCGTGCAGCACGGCGTGGTAATCGAGGAGCTGGACATCAAGATGCATGGCGGCTTCTCCTGGGCCTACAATTGGTGAGCATCTCAGCATCTGATAGCTGGCCGTTGGGCTGCTGGGCTGCTGTGTGTGCTGTGCTGGGCTGGGCGTGGGGGGGCCGGGCTCTCGCCCTGTCTGCCGGCTGACAATATTCAAGATCTCGCATAATACTTGTCTCCCTCTATGCTATGCGCTTCGTTAGACTTCTTTCCCTCCTTCCATACTCTCAGCTTGTCTCTTCCTGCTATTACTCTACCGATCTCGCCAGCTGTCACTCTCTGCTCGACGAATGCTCATCGCAAAGGCTCATGCTCCGGTTCAGGCTGTGACCTGGCGGCCCCCCGTGCGGCTCAAGCGCAGCCGCGCCGCCACCTGGCCTCTGTTGCCGTGCTGGTGCCATGTGTCAAGCTCCCTGGCAGTCCGCTTGGGAGTTTCTTCTTCTTCCATACTGTCGACAGCGCCAGCCTTGGGAACACTCGGTTTTGTACCTACCGCAGACTCGATGAGGCTAAAACATAGCACCACAATTACGTACTTATTGTAAATATGATCAATGGAACAACTCAGCACGGCAACAAGCTGCGAGGCATTGCATCTCGGCAGACCTGGAAAAAGGAAGGGCTTGTTCGCACCAGGCCTCCTCATTTCAAACCTCACACGCCCTCGCCCCGCCCCACCTCTGCATCCGTCCAGCTCTGCCAGCCATGGGAAGGCGGGGCCGAGGGGCCGCAGCAGAGGGAGGAGGGAGGAGGGAGGAGGGACGGTATGGAAACGAGCAATTAAAACTGAGGGGAGTCCCCCGGCTATGGCTGCAACTGCGGCTGCGGCCGCCCCGTTGCAGCTGTGGCTGCTGCTGTGGCAGTGGCAGTGGCAGTGGCTGCATCTGTCGCTGTTCGTGCAGCAGAGGGAGTTTGGTGGGGACTGGTGCTCGGGCTGGGTTTGCTGGGGCTAGTGTTGATAGGCCTTGGATGCTCCTGCTGGCTCACTCTCCGACTGCCTCTGGCCCCTGCCTTTCCCTCTACCTCTGGCTTCAAGCCTGGGTCTGAGGTGGAGCCAAGACAGGCCTGGACAGGGGCTATAGAACCAGGGGTGGGCATGCTTTGTTTGGGCAAGGGCTGGCTAGATCTCGGGTGAGGGTTAAGGTTAGGGTTAGGGTTAGGGTTGAAGATGGGGCTCAAGTGTTAAAGAAATCTGAGGCAAGGCTAGGCTGAGTTGTAGGTCTAGGGAACAGGTAGGCTCAGGTGTAGGCGTAGGGGTAGGGGTAGAGGTAGCGGTAGGGGGAGAGGGATGGTGCTCTTTTGTTAGGCGGTACTCTGCTGGAAGGACCTGTGCCTGCCGCAGGAAAGGTCCCTGGTAAGCTATGGATTTTTCTTCGTCTCTTTGAGCCTTGGCGTGGCTATGGTCAGCTCTGACGCCTTGCAATGCCATGCTGCTGTGAGCGCTGGGAGCCGGGATGATGGGAGCCTTGTTGGGGTGTGGTTGTCATTCTTGAGAAGAGGAGGCAACCCTCTGTCTGCTTGCCTGCCTGCCTGCCTGTCTGCAGGCTGCCAGTTGACAGCTGCCACCCCCCTTCCTGCAGGGAGTCGTGGGGCCACCCCTCTCCTCTTTTTCCAGGCTGCGCCGGTTGCCTCCCAGACACATAAATACACGTAGAGGCACAGTCACAGGCACACACGTCCCCGCATGCTTTCTCTCTTGCATCTATGCACGCACGCACGCACGCACGCACGCACGCACGCACGCACGCACGCACGCACGCACGCACGCACGCACGCACGCATGCACGCACACGCACACGCACACGCGCACACAACGCGCAGACAAGCACAGACGCACTTGCGCGCACACCTGCGCACTAACACACTAACACACATACACATACACGCATTCCCCCAGTTTATGTGGAAGATTTGCGCACGTGTCCACTCCGACATGTGCGCCTACCCAAGCACGCCACACGAACACGTGCGTTCGCCCATGTCCATGTGCAATTCAACAGATCCATCTCACGACTCGTGCGCGCCGTGCGCACGCACGCGCTTGCACAGGTATGCACGTGCACATGCGCGGCTGTGCAGTCTCTAATGAGTCAAGTGAAGGGCATTGCTGCATGCTCTCCCATGCCTGTTGCCTGGCTGGCTGCCTGATTGCCCTCCCCCCTCCCCTCCCTCCCCGGCCCGTATCGCTTCCCCCGATTCTCTCTTTCACCGGCCTGCACTGACTGACCTCGTTTTCTCCAGTTGATCGGTCTTCTAGCCAAGCGTGCCCTCAGCTCCTCCCCGGGCACACGCGCGTCGGTTTCATTTGGAAGCCAGCTGTTGTCCCAGGGCGAATCCCACACCTTGAGACAGTCTTGTGTAACCTAAAACTTTTGGCTCATCCTAACCCTTCCCCTTCACCTACTTCAAGCATTTACTCACCCCTAAATCCTGCTACTCCTACCCCTAGCTCACGCCAGCCCCCGCCTTCTTAGACATAAGGCAGGGGAAGCCGAAACTGCTCACTAGGCGTGACTGCCAGTGCTGCGTGGTGCAACTGATGAATATGACGTTTTTCTGATTTCTCATAAACTTTAGTATATCAATAGTAAATAAAGACGATGCTGATGTGACAATGCTGATGTCATGGGGTGCAGGCTGATATACGGATTCACCAACCACCTGCGGGCGGCGGTGGAGAGCTCCGTGGGCAGCGGCATGCTCAAGGCGGCCCTTAAGCTTGACACCTTCCTTCAGGTTTTCCCCCTCTTCCTCTCTACCTCTTTCCCTCCCTTCCCTGCTTCTGACTTTTGTGCCCACTCTTCACCCCCTCGCTCCCCCACCTTCCCCCTTTGGCTGTCAATCTCTCGCCCTCCCTTGCGCCTTTTCCTTCCTCTGGCCCGTCCGCTCATGCCCCTCCTCTCTGTCCAGGCCTTTTTCTGGGCAGGCGACTTGGCCCACCTGGTAAAATCACCGCCCTTCAAGTGGTATGGGGCAAGATGGGGAGAAGCGGCAGGGGGGGCCATTGAGCTCGCGTAATTTGAGTTGGTTTGCTGCCTCGACACTGCCAGCTGGCAGCATGAGCTTGGTGCAGGATGTCAAGCGTCTTTCTCCGCTGACTGGGCTAGACGAACGGAGCAGCGGTAGCAGAGCTGCTTGGAAGCCGATCGCGTGTGGTTGGTCGACGGCAGAAAGAGGATCGAATACAAGATGTTGGGCGTTGAGCTTAGACAGTAGGCTGATTATAAAACGCCATGGCCATTGCCCCCGGCACATAAGCAACAAGCGCCGCGCCGCTACCGCTGCCGCCGCTGCTGACGAGTGCGT
The DNA here is from genome assembly GCA_009602735.1 of Mesotaenium endlicherianum. NCBI lineage: Eukaryota > Viridiplantae > Streptophyta > Zygnematophyceae > Zygnematales > Mesotaeniaceae > Mesotaenium > Mesotaenium endlicherianum. The sequence continues at coordinate 453,826 of WELA01009273.1, read as the reverse complement.
GCCACGTGTCGTCGGGCCGGTCGCCCTCGCAGAACCTGCCGCGCCAGGTGGTGGTCGATGATGTGGCGGCCATCGACACGACGCTGGTGGAGGACCCCATCGTGAGCACCGACCACCTGTCGTTCGGGCCTCGCGGCGAGTTTGTGCGCGTGGGCGCGAGCGCGCGCTCGTCGTCGCACGCGCCGCCCTTCATCCCCGACGGGGTGGCGTGTGGCGAGACGCAGAAGATGGTGACCATCGCGCTCAGCGACTTCGTCGTCAACTCCGCCGCCAAGGTCTACTACGAGGTGCGAGCGCGCAAGAGAGCACGAGCGCATGAGAGGGCGCACCCCCTTGCTGGCTTTGCTGGTTGCTTGCGCGTTCTTGCCGCCTGTCCCTTTTTAATTCTTATGCGCGGGAGTGAACAGGAAATGATCAGTATACACACTTGCTGCCCGCTACCTTGAGCAAGTTTGCAGACATTATTCCTAGGATGTGCATGTATATAGGTATGCGCGTGTGCAGAGTGTGTGTGTGTGTGCGGGCGTGTGCGTGCGTGCGCGTGTGTGTGTTTGTGCGTGTGGGTGTGTGTGGACGGGCTTTCCTGGTGACTTTTATGCAATAGTAAATGTTTGAGCACGATTCAGTTGAAAAGGACTTATGCATTCTCATCATGGGCTGTGTCCAAACCTTAACCCTAGAGGGGGGTATGATATCCCATGATGAACTTAGACTGATGTCAGTTACAAACATACCACATCATTTTTTTGGCAAGCCATGGTTGTGACAGTTGTTCGTTGTTCAAAGAGTTGCGCAGAGGTAGGGAAGGACAAGAACTATATTGGATAGTACGCATTGCAAGCACGCACACACTACACCAGACACACACCTACACACCCACACACACACACACACGTGACCCTCATCGTGTTGCATTCTGCACAAACGCTCTCTCCCATAGCCATTGCCTCTCCCATCCGCCTGGCGCACACGCACTGTTGAGCATGAAGCATTCATGCCCTCTGGCCCTTGAGAAAAAATTGTTTGGGTGTTTTCTTCCGCCTCACACCATGTATTAAAGGGCGGGGGGCTCGCGCGTGTGTGTCAAGGCGTGTTTTCAGCCTTGAACGGGCAACTCCCTCTCCACCTCTTTGCTGCTCTGCGGACCTCTCTCCGGTTCTTCTCCTTCAGCGGGACAGTCTCATCGGCACCTCCATGGCCCTCTCCCTCTCCCTCCCCCTGCTTATCTTTCTTCGTCCCCTTTTGACCCTCTGCCTCTCCCTTTTTCTAACCACCACCATTGTTTTTCACGTCTTCACGAACTGCATACTTGCCAAGGGCGTATCCCTCGCTTTCTCAACACTGCTCTTAGTCTCAACCTCAATCTTATCATGCGCCCCTTTCCCTTGGTAATACAAACTCTAAGCGTATCTCCTGCCCTTGTGCCATTGTTAGACCTAGCAATATTTTTTCCTATTGTTTTCACACAACTAGAGTATCTCCTGCCGTTGCGCCATTTACAATCCCTGGTGATTCTTACCCCATGCTTACGCACGGCTGTCTCTGCAGGCGGGCACGCTGGAGTATGAGGTGGACAAGCTGCCGGAGACTTCCATCATCAAGCTCAACACTGGCAGCTGGCGCTTCCTGGTGCCGCAGCTGTACCGCCAGTACCCCAACCAGCCGCTTGCCCTCCAGTTCAGCGCCGCGTCAGTGCCCGTGGTGCAGTTTACGGCGACAGGTGTCGTTGCCACTGTGGAGGGCGACATGTTCATCACCGTAGTCCCGGCGAGCGGCGAGGACACCACCCGAGTGGCGTGCCTCTCTCTCGTGAGTGCCGCTCTATCCCTCTCTTTCCCTGCTTGTGTCCCTCTCTCTTTCTCTCCTTCCTTGTCCTTCCTTCTCTCTCCCTCCATTTCCCTCTCTTTCTCTATCTCCTGCCTTCTATTTTCAGTTATTCTTTCTGTGTACGTGTTGCTTGCTTTCATGTCTGTGGCGCATTGGTTCCTGCTCACTATATCTTCCCTTCTTAGGGGGGTTGTCAAGCAGTGCAGCACGGCTTGTGCTGTGCGCTTCGCCTTCTTTTACTAGTCATATGTTGGTGTTTATCTAGCTTGCGCATATTGTTGAGGGCGTGTTGCCCCTTATTTTGGTACTGGGATTAAATTCCTAGCTTGCCGTCTTTTTTTCTTTTTTGAATACATAAATTTGTTCAATAATAATCGTGGGGAGCTTCAGCGCAGAGAAGCACAACTCTCCCAACTTGTCGCACCCTGTGTGCGTGCGTGCGTCTGTGTCCCTTTTTTTGCACGAGTGAGTCACAGCCTCGCGCACACTTCAGTCTTGCGACCCAGCTCTCTTTCTTTGCTCCAGGCGCTGAGAGTGCAGCTGGGCTGGGCTGGGCTAGCCCGGGCTTTCCCTCTCCAAGCATCAGAGTCCACTAGCAGCACCGTGTTGCCCATCCACACATACAACTTCTGAGACATACACGCATACTTACACATGCACTTACAAGCTCTCTCTCTCTCTCCTCTCTCTTTCACGCATGCATGCACACGCGCGCGTGCACACACGCGCACGCACGCACACACACACACACACACACGCACACACACACACACACACACAAACACACACGCACACGCACACACACGCAGACGCTCACACACACGGACATACATGAAGGCACACGTACACGCATACACATGCGCACACCTTCCGTAATGCGCACGGTATACTTGTGTTGCTCATGTGGGTTCACATTCACGTGGAACTCGTGGAGGGAGTGATGCACATAAGCGGCTGGTAGGACATGGGAGCGATTGCATGTGACAAGTGACTGCAGGCAGCAGGAGCAGCCCACTGGGCATTTCTATATCCGCATAAATACATACATGTGTGTGCGTGTGTGTGGGTGTGCGTGTGAATGTGCGCGGATGTGTATGTATGCCATGCATGCAGTTACTGCACCGGCTGGTTGTTTTCATTTATATGAGCATATACATGTGCGCCTGGGCGAGTTTGTGTGCGCGTGCGTGTGCATGTGCGTGTCTGTGTGTGTGTCTGTACTTGCGTCGTCCGCGAAAACATTCCACTCGTTATTGAATGGTCGTTCCAATTGATTCCATTCGCGGGTGGGTGCTGGGCGGGTGCAGAGCGGTACCCTGCAGGGCTTTGCCCAAATAGTGGGCAACAACCTCACAGGGACGGCGCAGGTGGACGACATCAGCCTGAGCCTCAAGTGGAGCACCATCGGCAACTTCCCCGTGCGAACCCTCCAGGTGCAGCTCCCACTCGTACAGACATAGCCAGTTGTGTGTGTGTTTGTGTGTGCGCGTGGGTGCGTGTGCACGGGAGTGTGTGGGTTTATGTGCGTGCGTGCACGCGTGCGCAGGTGTGTGTAGGTGTTTGTGCCTGTATGCGCGCGCGCTTGTGTGCATATGTGTGTGTGTCTGTGTGTGTTTGTGTGTGAGCGCGCATGTGCATGTGTGTGTGTATGTGTGTGTCCGCGTGCGTGCGTGCGCGTGCGCGCATATATATGAGTGTGCGCTCGCACGCATGTGGGTGTTCACATGTCCGTGTGTTGCATACGGTTTTAATCGTAATAGTCATGTTGCTAGTGGAGTGCCCAGTTTGTTCACACACCTATGTCTACATATATAGGTGTGTGTTCATGTACCACACCTCAATCACTAAGTTGGATGTTCTTTCTTCATGGGTGTACGCATGTGTTTCTGTATCGAAAAATAAGATAAGACATAGGTCGTGCTTATGACAGGCATGCATATGAGTATGGGACGATTGGGGTGTGCACAGTGCTGACAGGCACAGGATGATGTGTTGGCAGGTTGTGGTGCGCACGCTTGTCAAGACGTTGCTTCTCCCTGTCCTGAACCTCAGCCTGCAGAAGGGGTTCCCCATCCCGCTGGTGCCAGGCGTGGCCATTCTCAATGCAGGCGTCACATACGGGGACAAGTATCTGCTCGTGTGCACTGACATCGAATATACAGGGAATATCTTTGGGAACAGAAGAAGCAGTGACACGCCCCTCGATGCTATGACGGATGTAAAGCTTCAGTTGCAACGACCTCAGGAGGAGCGCTTGGATGAAGAGCAGGAGCTAGCGTTGGGTGGACGGGAGTCATCTGCAGCAGGGGATGCTTGGAGGGGGGCGAAGGAAGCGACAGTAGCTGCGGGGGCCGTCAGAGGAGAGCGCGTGGAGCATTTGCGTGCCAAGCAAAAGCATCGTGATGACGAGGATGACGATGAAAAGGATGATGATGACAAGGATGATGTCAAGGATGAGGGGAAGGGTAAGAAGGATGACGAGGATGATGACAAGGACCATGAGGACGATGATGATAGGGATGCTGAGTTGGACAAACCTAGGAAGAAGGACAGCGAGGAGGATGATGATGACGACCAGGATGTTGGCACTAGTCATGCTACTTTGTACAGAGATTCTGTGCACTGGCACAGGGAAGGATCGACGCAAACAGGATTTAGGCTTGATCGCATGCACAAGTCCAATCACAAGAAGCGTAAGCACCACCATCACCATCATGGTCATGATGACGAGGGGGAGGAGGTGGGTGGCTATGTCGGCAAGTTCAAGAGGTTTGCAAAAGTCAAAGTCAGGCGCCTGCGGAAGAAGGGCCAATCTTTCTGGGATGGAAGCAGAGTTCAGGTTGCATAGTTATTCTTCAGAGGGTACGCGCGATGCAAAGGTGTCACGAGGAAGAGCGCCATGCTGAAGCCTACGGTGTGATTTCGGAATTGTTGAAGCTCATAACCCTCCAATGGAAGTGCTGGGACCAGAAGAGGAAAGGAGGGGCATGCAGGGCAGGTACATGTGAGGTATTGCACAGAGGAAGATGCTATTGAAGCTGGTCCTGCCATGGTAGAAGTAGCAGATGTCAGAGCTCAAGGTCAGTTTGGTGAGACTGTATATATGACACTTGTTGACAGGCGTATTCACCAGTGGTTTCCTAAAGGCTCAAAATGCACACAGGACTCTTGGGGGTTTTGGTCAAGCTTGGGGGCTTATGCAGTGTACCGGTAGAATGTTCATTGTCGACTACATTGACTGACAGCTTTAATCTGCTTTACATGTACTATTTCTAGGGCTAGACGGCAAGTGTACACTAGAAGAGAGCACTGTATAGGCACGCATTTAGAGATTATGTACTGAGAAGAATGTTGGAATTTTTTAGCTGTACTAATGTAGAAGAACATCAAAAGTATTGCTGGGAATATAGCTTGTTATACAATAGTCCGACTGCCCCCACATGCAAATTATAGTATGCAATTCTTTTTCTTTTTTTGCAAACTTTAGTAATGCAGGGCTCTGAGCACATACTTCATCTCCAACAACCAGGGGCAGACAGGTATGATCAGCCTTTAAGCGAGCTATCTATGATGTCACGATACGGCTTGTAGTACCTGCCAAAGCTCCCCACCCTCTCAATTTCAGCACACCAATTTCCTCAGCAAGGCAAAGTCTAACACAAATCTAGTCTTCGATCTTTCAGTACTATTGCTGGGCACGTGGAGTCTTAGAGGAACATTGCAAATCCTTGCCGGAGATGCTAGTGCACTTCTTTTAATCCGAGTTGCTATAAGTGACTTTGTGATTAATCTTAAAATAGTGCCATCCTTGGCAGTAGCTATTGAAGCAGATATACACGCAATAACACTAGAGTGAGACCTGCCACTACACGCAATAACACTAGAGTGAGACCTGCCAGACTTCAAGGTACAGGCTAAATGGCATGCACAGAGATGATGGAGAGATGATGGATAACTGACCAGGATTTGAAGTCACACGCCCACCACTCGATCATGTAATTTTCTTCCACAAACTCAAATAGATGGGCAACCCTGCACAGCCAACAACAATCGTGTCACCTCTAGTTGTCTCCTTCTGCCTCACGTCCTCACTCAGTGCGTGCATGACGCATTCGCTTCCTTACAAAAAATGGTTCCGGAAGTATCGCCCTTGCACTAAGCTTCCTAGCAAAAAACTCGATGAGAAGAGTAAGCACTTGTTTGAAAAAGTAAGAGATGGTCATATATGCGTCAACAAGGAAACTCGTGAAGATGAGGTGCTTTCTTCCCATCATGAGGTGCCATTCTTATCTTCGTTATAGAGGCAGCAACTGTGACCTGTGCACATACAAACCACACAATGCCATGGGATTTGCAAAAATGGGGTAATTTGTTTGCCAAGTCCCCAAAGAATCACCTGGGTGGAATTGCAATGTAATCGTGTTGCCCGCTGTACTCTTGAGTAACTTCCTCTCCAGTTGCAAGGTTCTGCATGTGCATGTGAATACATGGCAGCCAAAACGAGTTCAAATGCGGCAGGGAAAAGCCAATGGGAACAGCCTTGAAAGAAATTATGAAGCACAATCAAAGTGGACTGACTGCAGTGGCTTCTCATTCATTTGATCAAGCCTAAGCTTATAACCAGGTGACTTCACAGACCTACCTTGCTGAAAAACCAGACTTGTGACGGGACAGATGGAAAAACGGTATGGCTTATTTGAGTAAAATGCCCAGGTAACCTTACCCAACTCCACACAAAGTTCAAACATCTTCACACATTTTGGTGCTGGTGTGACAAAGGTGCCTTCCAGATCCCCACCTTCAGTCGGAGCCTGGTCTTTCCCTTAAGAATGACGTCAAACTGAGTGCAATTATGAACGTCCCCACTTCGCATGGTGCCAGGAACTGTTCGCATCATGTTGACTATTATCCCCTCGCCCAGCTGCACATCAGTCAGGAGGTCATAGAGCAGCCTCCTCTGTCATTGAGTTGCCTTTGGCCCAGGGCCCAGCCATACTCCATGCAACGCTAGACAAAGGCAAAGCTTGCAGATTCTCAGAGTCTAAAAGGCCTCTCCTATTCCATATCAACGTAGGGCGCATTCTCCAGTTGCAGCTTGGTTACATTTTAATGCAGAGGACCACAGCCCATTCCTAGAGTTCAGAATGCAGTGAATGACCAGAATGCTTCACTGCAACCAGACACCTGTAGTTGTCCCCCTCAAAGGCCGGAAAGTGGCAGAGGCATGGACCCGTGCACAGTAGCAGACAAGCAGAGGCCATAGTTGCAGCTCCACAATAAAATGATTGTAAGAAGTATATGTACCACTTGCATGAGATGGCAAGGCACCTCACACTGATGCGGTAGATGTCTCCTCTAACGTCATGATGCTGTGTCATCTGCTCATCACAATTACGCCTTCAAGTTAGGCTTCATGATACAGTCAAAGAACTTACTTGGGACCCGGTTCAGTCAGATACATACTTTGGTGAAGCGGTCAACGAACAAAAGGTTGCCACGGAGGAAGAGCAGAGACATTGAGAAGATAGCCACCTAACACGTCAGAGTATTGCTGGCACTCCAATGTCGGCAAACACACTGCTAGAAAAAGAACAACCCATAATGATTGTATTGCACAGATTTAGAGCTGAAGGATATCTAAATGTTGCGCATCTGATCTGCCAGCAAACAATGAGGTCTCAAAGGTCGGGGCCAACTGATAGCCTCCACCTACCATGCAAATATTCAAAGGAATGCTAACTGACCTGGCCCGAAGCATTCAGTTTGTCCTTGCCCATCGTTGGCATTGGTGCAGGAACAACCCCCTCCAGGTTAAGGACACGCTCTGGTCCTTCATCAAATGCAGCCCAACTATATGAAGGTACAAGTGACATCTTCTTAGAGGTACTGGATAGTGCCCCTGAAGAGCTCAAATAAAGCAGGGCTAAAACCAGAAGAGTGATGTGCTCAAGCGAGAGGAGAGGATGGCGTACTACGTAAGCTTGCACGAAATAGAAGAGCTTCATCTTTGGGGGATATATGTTTTTATCTGTTCTTCTGGGTCTGCCAGGTGGAGCCATTGGTACCTATCCTAGAAGATTTGCTTACACCACTTGAGCAGCAGGCCGGGCGCGTGCAACATCTTTCGCTGGGTTCCGAAGCTTAAATGTATCAGCTAGAAGAGCAAACAGAATTCTACGTCAGAGCAAGCAGGCAACCTCTAGTGTTACTTCGAGCACCCAGTACAGTAATCTGCAAAAGTCGAGAGTGAAACAGCATTGCAAAAGCGTTCCCCGAATTCCAAGAAACAATCGAGCAAAACACGACTTGCTGCTAATGATTTGTAGGCAAAGGGGGCCACTAAAGGCTGGACCTGAAAGTTGCTGTAATAAGGCACTTCGAAACGTTGTGAGAAGCACCCAGTAAGAAGCAAAAATTAGCGAAGGACGCTGTTAGCAGCATATACTAGAATACATTGCATCTTGTCGGTCGGTTTCTTCAGAGGTCATGATGCTCGCACTCGGGCGTGCGGAAGTGTCCCACTTATTCCATCTTACTTTGATAAGATTTATGCTCAATTGCAATATATAGCTTATATTTGGCTAACGTGACATCATAAAAAGTAATTGAATATATGTTTGAGAATGGAAAAACGTAGCTCCTCTTTTTTTTGATCATTCGTGATGTTTTCTGAGCCTCTAGCTTCCTTGAATCGTGCGGAGCTTCTCCCAGGTGCTCCCTACGTCAGGCTCCTGTTCGTCCTGAAAGAGTCGTGGGATCTGACACGATGCATACTTTCAGATTACAGTCTCCCTGCTTCCTGCCCCTCACAGCCCCTTCGTATTTGTCTGCAAGCTCACGAGTGACACAGCCTTTAAGTGGCTTAGAGATAGCTTTCCCTTCATCAATTAGCACCTGGCAATGCCAATGGAGGCTTCTTGTTTCCCGAAGCTGGCTGCCGCTTGCTCCCAGCTCGATCTGTAGTGTTCGATGCTCATGACATATTGCAGGTGCTCGTTTGTTTTAACGCGATCGTAGCCTATCGAGCTTTTCGCTCTTTGCGTAATTTCTGGTCTCGCTTATTTGTGAAGTGAAGTTCCGTCAGTGGGCGAAAATATATTGCGGCAGAGACGCAATATCATTCAGTAGAGTATTGAGACTATGATCATGGCGCCAGCGACTGAAGCTCCCACAAGTAACGGTGTAAAGTCGGGAAGCAAAGAAGATGGAGTAGAGATAAAATACCTCGTACCGCCAAACAGCATGACTCTATGGCATATAATCGTCGTCATCTTCTATCACATGCTCCCATTTACTTTAGTGCCCGTAATATTAGACGTCGCCTTCTTGTGGTGGGGGACAAGGTATGCTCACAGCAGGCCCACCACTCAAATTTAGAAAGGGCATCGTGGATCTACTCTGCTTCTTTGCAGTCTGCTATTTACACGACGTACAGTTTGAAAGCACCAGAATTGGGGAGCAAAGGTTCACTTTTACTTGCAGCGCAAAACTGGCAGACTTCATATGAAGGCTTCGTGTTGCAGGAGGTGGTGTATTTTTTGACACTGCATGAGCTGCTTAGCACCCAGAGGACGTGCTTGAAGCTGAGCACCTACTTTACTCTCTTGACATAGTCACCATGACACAAGAAGAAATAGTGAAAATATATACGTGGGCGAGTTTATCTGCAGACCATTCCCTTTTTCTCAAAACTTCCTCTTTTCTGCAGCCCTTCTAGTACTGTCCAGATCAGATCACTCTGACTGGTGTGCATAGAGGTGGAGGGGGGTTGGGGGGAGGGAGACAGATCACTCTGACTGGTGTGCATGGAGATGGAGGGGGGTGGGGGGGAGGGAGCAGACATTATGGATGGGGGATACCAGCAGCCTTCTTCACCTTGTGTGCCATCTGCTTGGCCCTACCACCCTTCTACTTTCCAGGAGTGCGGAGAAGCCTGCAGGTTTGTGACTTAACTTGTCTACTCGCTCCACTAGATAAGAACTGACATGGCTGGAAAGGCTTGCCACTTGAACCACCAAGGACAGGAAAATATTGGGAACTTGAACTTCATTATTTGTGACATACGGAGGTTCAGGATCTTCCTTGAAGTCGAGAAGCCAAGGTTGTAGTCAAGGAAAAACAAGTAATGACAGTTGGTTCATATGAAAGATTCCATGAAGTTACAGGTGATACTTAGGTCAGGCTGCCTGCCGCATGATGTCAGGCTGAAGCTAAGCATAGGTACGCAGGGATATAGGCAGGGGCCAATGAGCGAGTTAAGAGGTAAGAGTCAGCAGCTGGTGGACGCTTAGCAATGTCCTTGAACTCGTCCCTCTTTGCACACACTTGCTTCCTCACTGGCCGTGTCCTGAGTGAGCTTCAACAGGCAGAGCTTGAGCTCTGTGGGGCTTGAGCTCTGTGGGGCTTGAGCTCTGTTGGGATGTACACGTCAGTACCACCCTAAGATGAAACATTGTGTCCAGGCGTCTTACTCTCTGGACCTGCAAGTGTTACATGTCGCATGTCGCGTAGCTGATCCAAAGCAAGTTGCTGAGTAACCAGCATAGCTATAGCCAGAGATAATGGGCGCACCTCACTAAAGATGCTACATGAATCTACTCCCATTACCTCAAAGAATAGCACAGGGAGCAGAGGAGGGAGGATGCAAAGGAAGGGCAAGAGGAAATAGGAGAAGGGAGGAAGCTCAGTTTGGTGTCTCTAACAAGGTTCGAAGTAGGATGCAAGCAGCGGTGTTTGTAAAAATGCCAGCAGGTTTCAGATAGATTTACCTCTGTACTCACTTACTCAGAAGGCCTGGCGTCATTGTTGTCTTACTCCAGGAATGTCATGTGACCCTTTCTCATGCATTCAGCACACCCTATCTATGTGAAAGGGCTTCAACCGTGTAGACGGTCCCAGCCCTGTGAAAGGGTCCCACCTGTGTGAACGAGTCCCAGCTGTGTAAATCGGTTCCAACCGTGTAAAGAGGCCTCAAATATGTGAACTGGTCCCGGGTGTGTGAACAAGTCCTGGCTGTGCGAACAAGTCTCCACTGTGTAAAGAGGGGCAAATGAGTGAACTGGTCCTGCTTCCCGGCTGTGTGAACGGGTCCTTGAACGGGTTCTTTGTGCCCCTGGGGATGCAGTTCCTGTACCTGCCTCTGGGGAGCTACATGAAGTCGGTGCGATTCGTGGCCCCCAAGAAGCCTGTGACCCAAGCATCTCACATCTTTGCGCTCCATCCGCACGGGAGAATGTTCTACTCCACCACGCTTCTCTGCCAGTCAGATAACCTGTGGCGCCGACAATGGCTGCCTCAAGGTAAAGACGACATTCGTCTTCAATTTCCTTTTCACCCCCTCCGTCAATAGTGTGGTTCCTCATATTCTTGGAAAATCATTCATGCGTCAATGCAGACACCTACAGGTACATCAGAGCCTATCCTTGACACCCCGTAGTCCAGAAGTTATCCTCAAGCTCTGCTGCTGGCTGGGACCTGCCTTTTAGAAAAGAGGAGAGACTCCTCCTCATTGAGTCTCAGGGCCCCAAAGGGGTGCTTTGTAATTGGCCCTGAAGGAGGGGGAGCATGAAGGAGCTGTCGTTGAGGCAGGCGTCCCTAGACACACGCTCACACTCACACGCGCGCACACACACACACACACGCACACCTCCGAAGTCTGTACGTATACAGTGACTGATCCTTTTCGCTTCACTCATGCGCTCCTTGCGCCTCCATAATGTAAAGTTTGTCTTAAGTGAGGTGGGCGTCCCCATCCAACCCTGGGCCTTGGGGGTGCTGTGGCTATTTGAAGGGCAAGGGGGTTGCAGCCATCTGTAGGGCCGAGTACCGTCGGACAGCTACTGTAATATCCCCCCTTAGATGTTTAGTGGGCAGCCATCCATGGCTGGTTGTTGTTGAGTGGGCAAAGAGGGTGCTGCATGCGTGAGGGCGTGTCTTTGTGCGCGTAGAGGCGGGCTGCCATGGGTTGTCATGGCTGCCGTGTTTAGCTAGCAGGTAGTAGGAGGGTTTCTGTCGCGTGAGCCTTGTCAGTCGTCGCTGAATTCAACTGAGGGGTGAGCCTGGGGCCGGTCTGTGAGAGCGAGACTTGCAACTCTCACATGTATCAGACTATTTAATTGAGTAAGAACCTTGTCCCTTTTCTCCTGGCCGGCTTCCTGCGGGCACCTTGCAGTGCCGCAGCCTGCTTCATCCCCTCAATAAAACTTGACAGCATGTTCGCATGTGGGACCTGGTCAACCAGTGCACACCAAGCCAGCTCTCTCAGTGCTCACCCCACTCTGCAGCCTTACATGGGGCTACTTTGTTCTCCTACCTTTGTGGGCCCCACTCACCTGGTGAAGTGAGAACTCCTCTTTCTCTGTGTGTTTGCATGGGATTCCTACGCTTTGCTCTGCTCCGCTACCTCTCCTCGCCCGACCTCTCCTGGCCTGCCTCCCTCCCTATCTCTCTCCTCTCGCCCTCCCCCTCCTTTCTCTCCCTCCCCCTCCTTCCCCCTCACCCCCCCCCGTCTCTTTCTGGTGCCCTCTCTCCCCTGCGGCAGGCGACCTGTTCATGGCGGCGGCCGCGGGCTTCTTCTCAGTGCCGCTGCTGCGCAACCTGCTGTACGCGCTTGGGGTCATGCCCGCCAGCAAGGCCAACATCGTGCGCAAGCTACGACAGGGCCAGCACGTGCGTGCCTAACTGCCCGCTTGCCCGCCTGCCTGCTTGCCTACTCGCCTGCCTGCCTGACCGCCTGACTGCCCACCCGCCTGCCCGTCTGCCCGCCTGCCCGTCTGCCTGCCAGCCCGCCCCCTGCCTGCCTGCCCGCTTGCCCGCCTGCCCGCCTGCCTGCTTTGCCTGCTTTTTCCTGCTGCTGCCAGCTGCCGTCCATGGGGTCGTGTCTCGCGCTCGCAGTTTTATGGTCTGCTGGCTCTTTGGCAAGCCAGAAACCAGCATGTGAACGGGAAGGAGGAGCGCGTGGAGTGTGCTGCTTCTGCTGCTGCTGGCGCCCCTGATTATCTTCTAGTGTGGATTCAGCATTGGGGGTCTCCGCTTTACGATATGTGCTCTAAGTACTATGTGCACATTGGACTTCTCTGTGACCTTATGTGTGTGACGCCCTTCATCATCCCTTTGTGACCCTTACGCGATGAGCCACGAGAGAAGTGCTTATGCTTGGAGCTGTATGGGCGTGACATGTGGCAGGTTGCTATTGTCCCAGGAGGGCTCAAAGAGGTCTGCGTTGGGACCTCTGAAGACGTCGACGTGCTGTACCTTCTGAAGAGGTGCGTTGGAAGCTTGAGGAAGTGCATAACGTTATTTTTCTGCGTTTGGGCAAGAGTGAAAATTAGTCCAGATTAACCCTTAGGTGAACTGGAAGAAAAAAGGATAAGTGCATAGGGTAGGACACCTTTGCAAAAGTGATTAAAATGCTATGAGTTGTGTTGTGTCTAGTGCTTGTTTCGGTCTCATGCTTATCAGCACTAATGCACAGAGTGGCATTATTGGAGTCAACACGATGAAGTGCAGTGCTGTCTGTGCATGTATGTTTAATTTTGCCACTGATGTTGGTAGTTATGAGTCTTCCCTTCTATATCAGTATTATTTACGTATTTAAAAGCATTGATGGTGTTCCAGATCTCCAATTATTTTTACTTTAGCTCGCTCAAGCCTCGCTCTCTATCTTTGCTATGCCTCCATTGACCGGTGATGGGTGTTTTTTGCAGGAAAGGATTTGTGAAGATTGCTTTGGAAGAAAAAGTTGGCATTATCCCCATTTACTGCTTCAATGAGAATCAGGTCAGCACTCTTGTGGCTGTAAATGCTGTCCATCTTTTATGTGTCATAGATGACCTCTCATACGGTTTTGTGTGGAAGATTGTGAGTCGTTCCGTCGACTTCTTCCTTCCCCTTAAATTTCATCTGATTGGAATTGCCAGGATCTCTCTAGCATATTGATTGCCTTGCCTTGCATTTTGACATCACTTCTACTACATACTTAGAATGCATGATGAGTCAGAAGCTCATTTTATTTTCAAACTGGAATATCCTCTCTAAATTTGTAGACACTTTTCCAGACCTTAGTGAGCTTTGATGATGCTTGTCCTTTCCTGTTGTTAGCTGAATGTTTGATAAGTCATGTGAACTTTCACGGCAGATATTCAAGCATGACCCCAAGTGGTATTTACGATTTTGGGAGATGGTGAACCGCTACTACAACATAGGCGTCCCCTTCATGCGCGGCATTTGGAACCTGCCCATGCCCTTTCGAAGGTACAATACGTATGCCTCTGACATGCTGTGCACAAGGTGCCTATTTGGTCACATTATCTTGGCCATGTTTATTTGCATGTAGTAATTTTTCTGCTGAATTCATTGCATTGACTTTATAGTGTAGGATGTAATGAACGGGCTGAAAGTATCGTGGCAATTGGGTTCTTTCGGATATTACAAGTTTCTCAACCTGTCAATTGTGGCCTCCTGTTATGTGGACAGGGACATCCTTTGCGTGATCGGAGACCCCGTATACCCACGGGAGAATGATAACCTTGACGACTTCCACCAGAGATATGTCGATGCAATTAGAGCATTGTTTGAGAAGTATGTTAGCCTTTCGCCAGCACCCAAGCACAAACTTGTTATTATATGAGAGCTTAGGTGGTTACAAGCATTTGTGATTGTGATTTGTAATTTAGTATTTGTTCCTGTTCTCTTGTCCTACGGTCACTAACATCTGTTGTCCATTGTGACCTTGGCAAGCTGTAAGTCACATGTTCTTGATGCATGCAGGAAGTCATAGAATCAAATTAACGTTCACTAGAAGAAGGTTATAACACATCATAAATCGTATATTCCAAACGCATCACAATTGTTATATGTGATTGTGACATAAGGTCCGTGATGCATATGCTCTAGCACAGCTCTTACAAATGTGCATGCCCATTCAGTGTTTTTCAAAGTGTTACTCGCTTGAAACCAACGTCAAACCACACTAACAGTCGACTTGAAATGGCTTTCTGAAGTGTGTTAGCGAGGAATGACCCCCTTCTCGATTCTTTCTTACGAATGACGTCGAACTGAAACGGACTGCATGTCGTCATCAAGCGACACTAGAAAATATTTGTGTACAGGGAAAAACAAGAAGCATATCCAGATTTCTTGGAGGACACAGGAGCCTCCATCGTTGGTCGATTTCTCACCCTCGCGAAAACTCGGATTGATGGTGATGTTTTGGTGATGTCGATGTTGATTTGCACGTCGGTATGTTTCCCGACCTCATTGACACATTCATGTGTGCACGACACGGGCCTTCATTACTCTCGAAGTTAATCCCGGGCAAAGTCACAGATTCACAAGCTGCTAGATATACATCACCTTTTACATATGATTGCAATGCTTACAGCTCTTGAGATCGATTGTGTTGATTTGCCCATACATTTCTCTGTAGAAACAAAACGCTCGGTTAATTTCTGGTACTGTCTTTGCTACACCCAGCCCCCCAGCCCCCCCTCCTCTCCCTCTCTGTGTGCGAGTATTTGCCTGTGTGTGGTATGTTGAGGATTTGGAAAAACGAAAATTATGATTTCTACAAATGTGACTTGTGTGCATATTGCCTGCATGCATGCAGGGCATCCTTAAATTGAGGTCCATACTACCTGCATATCTCGATCAACAACATTGTGGGGAATGAAGTTGGAGCAGCCCCTGAACAATTTTAGATTGCCCTTCAATGCCTTTATGTTGGAGGCAAAGGTTTTGGGAAATACATGTATAGCAAGGTGACCACCACCTACTTTCACATATATATAGTGCTGAGCTAGGGCGGAAGCAGTGAACCTGGGCTCAGATCATTTGTCTTCCTTCATAGGCCAGAATCAGCTCATTGACAACTGAATTTGGAGGGGTCTAAGCTTGCTAGCTTGGAGAGTAGGTCTTAAGGGCAGGTGGTCACATTTAACCTGTCCACAGAACAAGGCAAGGCTTACTTGTATGTTCAATAGAGACTAAGGTCGTTGTAAATTCTTAGATGACGGCCACAGTTGCAATACTGTGGCACGCTGTGAGTGTCTCTTCCGCCCCATCAGGTTCTTCTGAAGGGATCTCTTTGTGGAGGAGGTCTCTGCCAGCTGATATGTGTTCTATCAGTCTGCAGGAATTCTTCCTTACGGTGGTGCTGTTTTGGCCCGTACAAGTGGATATGGTTATGTATCTGCTCCCTGGAGAAATGGGCAAAGCTTTAGCCTCCCTATCAGGGCTGTACAAAAGCAGGCGAATATCTCTACAAGGGTAGGAAACATGGAAAAACCCAAGGTCTCGGAGAGATCAACTACCATCTCTAGATGAACGTCGGGCTGCGGCCAAGCAGATGGTGAATGCCATCTGTAAGGTCCTAAGGGCCATGCAACCAAGTACGGGGCCACTTACATCAATGGAAGAAGCTTTGCGGCCGTGGGCAAGGCGGACAGATAAGTACGTGCTCACTGGCGTTCTGCAGGAGTTGAAGACCGACCCCTCAATGGGCTTAGCCTTCTTTCGGTGGGGACAGACGCAGCTAGGGGTCGAAAGCCCCGATTGTTACATGTACAATGTACTGATAGGGATGAACGGCCGTGCAAAAAACCTGCTCTTGGTCAACTCTTTGTATGAGGATATGCAGCAGCAGGGTCTCCAGCCAAACATTGTTACCTTCAGTACGCTGCTTGATGCTTATGGGAGGGCGGGCATGTGGAATGACGTAGACATCATTCGCAGCACAATGGAGGCACAGGGGCTGGCCATGGACATCATGACGTGCAGGTAAGCTTCAAGTCCTATCTGTCTCGGTGTCTTCGTCAAGTCACCTTTTCACTACAGTGGAGGATGTGCTTTGGCACAAATAGGCATGAAGTTGAATTCCTATTGAATCTCTATGTTAGATGCCTTCTCCACAAGAGCGGAGGATGTGCTATGCCATGGCACGCCGCACGAATAGGCATGAGGCTGGTCTGATGGTGCTTGGCTTACAATGAAGGTGGATTCCTTGTTTCAACCTTAAATCTGTATCCTCAATGATGCCATGCGTCCCACCTTGCTATTTGGAACCCTTTTCTTCTGGCAAAAAGGTGCAGACATTTGTAGGTAGGTGTTCGGTCCTTCACACGACTCCAAAGGTAATGTTGTCATTGCTTTGACAGATTTGGGGCCAATACTTGCTTCTAAGGTGGCTGCCCTTATATTGTGCCTCTGTGAGTGAGCAGCACTTTACTTAAATGCCTATGCCCATGCCGATTTCTACAGCAAGGCAATTGACGCCTTTAGAGCCTTCATGGCGACAGGTGGCGAGCCCGACACAAAGCTGTACAGCCGCCTCATCTGGCTGCACAGCCAGTGTGGGCACTTTGAGAATGCCCTGGAGGTGCTGAGGCGCATGAAGGCCACGGGCTACGCGCCCAACCTCATCACGTACAACACACTTCTCGATGCCTACGGGAAGGCCGGCCGGGTGAATGTGGCATTGCATCTCCTTGAGGAGATGGGGCGCCAGGGTGTCCTGCCAGATGTTGTGACTTACAGCACCCTGGTGAACTTGTGCGGACAGAATGGCATGTGTGAGGAGGCAGTGCGCTTCTTCAACGACATGCAGCTCAGGGGCATTTCCCCAACTGTTGAAACCTGGACTTCCATTGTGCACAAGTGGGGCAGGGAAAGGCGACCTGACAAGGCGCAGGAATGCTTCAACAAGATGCTGGAAGCAGGGTGCCGGCCAAACGTGGTCTCGTACACCGCGCTGCTGCAAGCGTACGCCATGAGCGGCATGCATTTGGAGGCCCAACGTGTGCTGCTCCAGCTGCAGCAGGAGGGAATGGCACCGCAACCCAAAACCTGGGCATTGATGAGCATGTGGGGCAAGGAGGGGAAGCCCCAAGAGGCGCAGGAATGCTTTGACAGAATGCTGGAAACAGGCTACCAGCCAGGCATTGTAGCTTACAACATACTGCTTTCTGCTTACCTCAAGGGCGGCATGCTCTCGGAGGCCAAACGTGTGCTCCTCCAAATCAAGAGCTTTTGCAAAGCTCCTCTAGACACCTATGTGATACTGTTTGAACATCGCTTGCACTGCACCAGTGAGGAGAATAGGAATGAGGTCTGGGAGCTCATGGAGCTCTCCGAGCACCACATGCACAGACGTCTGAAACAATTCCTCAGTGATCAGCGAGAGCGTAGCCCTCACAATGACGACAACGTGCAAGCGGATGTGGACGCACTGCTGGAGAGCACGAGGGCAGACAGTTTGGATGCGAGGAAAGTGTTGGTCAACACCCTTGTTGGATTTCTTTGGAGTGCTGGCTGCAGAAAGCCGGCGTTCACAGTTTGGGCCTTGGGAAGAAGGAAGCGCTTGTCCCCATTGGACGTGAAGGTGAGTGTCAGCAGACGACCCCGTTTACTTCATTTGGCCACCTAATGTTGCAAGTCTGAGCTTGTAAAGGACCGCTGCAATGGATTCCTTACCTATGTGCCGTTCAATTTGGAGATCATGTCCAACTCCAAGCTCAGAATCCACGACAATATGGTGCCACACCTTTAGGCTTTGTGTATGACTCTTATGTGTTTCCAAATGTGTGCTACGAATCAGAAAATGTGCGTGCATTGTTCTCGTTTGCAAAGTGTGCCTGTGCTTCTTTGGAAGCTGAAACCTGTACTAAAAACTCAAGCTTTTTCATTTCGTCGTTGACAGGTAAGCGACTCCCAGACCCTTGCGAGTTGGCCTGGAGTACTGCGCGGGCGGCCCTGTTGTATGAACTCGCGTCTCTGCGGCAAGTGCTTCAGATTCAACCCTTTCTTGAATGTGTTGAGCTTATCCTTGGGCATGGCAACAGCGGGAACATCAAAGGAATGTCAAATATGGAGCACGCAGTCAGGCATATGGTTCTTGCAATGAGCTTGCCTTTTGAAGAGGACCCTAAAAACCCAATTCTTCTCAAGGCACGGGGAGAGCAGCTCAAACAGTGGCTTACGCGGCCTCAAGCAGAAGAGGAGCTAAGCTTCCGCGGAGTGCAGTCCCTCAAGGGCATAGAGTCCCCCCTTGCACGTGCAACTTAATGTCAATGGAAGTGCTTGCAAGTTGCCGCCAACTTCATAGTCATACATGCCCCATCAAGCTGCTGACCTCATAGTTTTGTAGGAAACACATGTTACTTCTGTGGGCATTAAGCTTAGCTTTGTCAGTTGTACATATAAGGGTTCATAGTCGGTGTCTTCAATATCCCATGGCACAATGAAGTCGTGTAGGTTTTTAGCTTAAACGAGAAACCGGCACTAACTAGCAGATGCATATACATAGCTGTAAATACCTACCCACATACCAGCAGAGCCTCACCCACTAGTTGATGTACATACAAAGACCCACTATCCATAGGTGTTAGAAAGAAGACACATTCCTGTACAACACAATCAATGCGTATATGTCATGCACTTCTATAGCACTCAAGAAGCACACGGCTGTCGAGCTTACATCCAGAAGCCCAAGTACACACCAACTTCCTAAGTTGACGTTAATTATCCTAGCGCCGTCGCGCGGGTAGTCCCAGCTTTGTGCCGCTTATTGTTTTTCTACAAGAGGGTCCGTAAAAGCAGCTCCTACACACCTTCATGATCCTATGAAATGAGAGTGTGCTAAGGAAGCACCTTGCATGCGTCACATGGTAGATACTGATAATCCTTTTGGGCAAGCCGTGGACACCTTCTGTGTGTATGTTCTTAGCCTGCCCACGCAGAGCAAGTCACACAAACTAGAGAGCTTAAAGTATATATTTTGGCTTTACATTTCAACTGGTCACTCTAGGACCTTCTTTTTTACTGAAGCATTCTAACGGGAATATTTTGATTTGCATAACTGTAAGATCCTTTTCCAAAAGCACAGCAAACCCACTCCAGCTGTTCGAAGCTGCTCCCTTTGCTGCTCGCCCTATGCGAGTTTCTTATTGCGTGAGCCGCTTCTCTTGCTACCTGACCCGCTGGAGCCAGCCCTCTCCTGGTACCCGCGCTCCTGCCCTGAGCTGCAGCGAATGGTCCGCCAGCAGCCGCCTGTGGAGTCTTTGAGGTGCCAGTCCCTCAGGGCAGGGCCCGAGCACACGATGCGGTTGCTACTCCACGCCGCGCCTCTAAAGGGAGCCTGAAGGGCCAGCATCGCCGCCTGCACCGCACTCCGCACGGGGCTCTGCATCTCCTCGTCCTCCACCACCTCCTGCCCCCGGCTGCGAGGTTGCGCCGCACTGCACCCCACCCAGAGGGGGAGTTAGTGAGAGGGGGTGAGACAATTTGTGAAAGGAGTGAGAAAGAAGAGCCAACGAGCCAAGAGGGACATGGTAGAATGAGAACCAAAGCAGAATCAAAGCCAAAAGAGATTTGTGGAGTGAGTCAACACAGACAGTGCCAGGGAACAGAGAGTGACAGATGGAAAGGAAGTGAAGAGTGGAATATTTGACCAAGACTTCAAAAGAAACGAGTTAGTAGTGCACACCAACTCTGTACTCCATTACCAGCACATTTGGTGGTTCCACATCGGACATGTAAATATGGGGGTCCCTTCAAACCAGCAGGGACAAAGAGGCAGGGGGCAGGGGGGGGAGGAAAGG
>WELA01009273.1:420114-432794 GCA_009602735.1 Mesotaenium endlicherianum | reverse complement strand
GGGGCGGGGGGGGGGGTGGGTTTCACTGACTGGAGGATGGTGCTGCAGATGGGGAGGGGCACTTTGTCAAGCTCCACGCGCTCCCCCAGTTCTGCCAGCCACTGCCTCAGCAGCGTGAGCGCCGCTCCGCTCGACACCTGCAACGACGACGATGGCATCAGAGTTGCACACGCACGCACACATGCAATGGGTCCCACACGCATGCACGCGTGGACGCAAAAATGCAGGGAACAACGCACGCGTGCACGCACACGTGCAGGCAGGCAGGCACACGCGCATGCACGAAGGTACAAAAGCATGCCGTAGGCACAAAGGAGTAGAAGCACGCGCACGCCAGGCACCAAAGAAGAGAGACAGGCGTACAGGCGCATAGATATGCTTCAGTGGGCGCCCAAGGAAGGACGGGTACTTGAGCAGCACAAGCTTCCAGCGTGACAAGGACGCCCTCGGTGGACAGAACCTGGGCATTCTTTCCCTTCTCTTTCTCCCTCCCTCTACAGAGCCAAAGACAGAGAGAGAGAGAAAGACGGGGACAGTGCCTACAGATATACCCGGCATGAAGTCAAGATGATGCTTCCCGCCTTCAATCAAGGTGGTCCTCGCGCCACCCCACGACAAGCATCGTAACGCACGCACGCACGCACGCATGCATGCACGGGTGCACGCGCACACGCGCGCGCACCCAACTAAAGGGAGGGGGTTTAATGCGCAGTGCGGGTCCAGACAGGTGGCGGACCTGTAAACATCAATGGCCCACAGCGAGCCTGTGGCGCACGGCCTCTGGGATGCGCTGCAGCACAGCGGCCGCCCGCTTGTGCAGGCCGCATAGCCACAGTGCTTCCAGCAAGGCGTTGTAGAACGCCATGTTTCTCCACACACCCCTCCACCTGTTGCAATGTCATGTGAAAAAAGAGGACAACGACAGGCAAGGTGCACGTCTAAAAACTCCCGCACATGCGGCCTTGGGCCCTTGGGGATGCGCCTCTGCCAGGTGGCAGACACCAAGAGTGTCTGTCGTAGCGGTGGCTGTGCCGGCATATGCTGGCACACGCACACTCGCGCGCACAAGCACAGGCAGCAGCAGCAGCACCAGCCGCAGAGGAGTGCGGTGGAGGAGCAGGGTAACTGGTTGGAGCGGGGGTTGGAGGCGGAACCAGGAGGCCGCACCTGCCGGGTGGGGGCCATCACCCTCACCGGACAGCAAGAGTGAGAGCAGCAGAGAGAAGAGGGGACAGGGGGTCGGGCTAGGGCTAGAGGCACGGCGCACCTGCCGCGGTGCGTGCCCTCGGAGAGCAGCAGGCAGTACTCGGAGCACTCGGGCTCCAGGCCGGCCTCCTCCATCTCCAGGTTCTTGGCGCACCCCTCCTCGACAGCCCGGCGCTGCTGTACACCTCCAGCAGCGCCGCGTGCGTCTCGTAGTGCGCCTCCGGGCTCGTTCCCGCAGGTTTCTGCAACCCCCAACCCCCGCCCCCATCCACCGTTGCACACTGCGCAGCCCGCCTGAAGCCTGTGAGAGGGAAGGAGGAAGATGGAGAGGTAGAGGAAAAAGGAGGAAGGGGGGGAGCAAGGGGGAAAGGGAGGGAGAGGCATACTGTCCATCAAGACTTCACTTAGTCCCAAGTTCGTGCACATACTGCAAGAGCTACTGTCGGTCCCCTTCTTTGGACTTAGGTGTATGAGATAACGACGACAGTACACCCTCGGATGTCATAGAGACATCGCTCCTATATAAATAGTGGACACCAAGTTTAGGTCTGTATCAACCTTTACAGCGGGGCTTGCAAGACCTCCGAGACCCTGTAAAAATTGAGCCTTTTCGCAATCACTGTCACAGAGTGTTTGCTTGATTTGAACAAATTCTGACTTCCCCTTGTTACGACCAATAGCTTTTTGTCCAGATATATTTGACATCTCATGATGCTCAAAAACGTCATGTGGTCAATCCAGTTGCTCTTGCAAAAATTGCGAACTCCTCTTTTGTTTCTACGCCGGAAACAGCACCTACATATGCACACTGATCACGGACTAAAGTGAAGCTCGATCCTTTGGGTGCCATCTTTGACCAGATGCAACGTGAACTAGATCATCGTTGACGAGATTCGACTCGTTGTTCCAGCGTTCTTAATTCTAAAGACCTCCAGCAGTCGACTTCTCCTCTTGCTCAAGGTGCTGTAGGCTTGCTCACTCGAACGTACACCAGATACTCCCATGTTTTGTGAGGCAGAGTAAATCAACTTCAGAGTCGTGTCTGGAAGCTAAGGTATACGAGTTTGAGGAGCATATGCTGCAGTTATGACCTTGCTCGTACCCACTTTGCAGTGCTGCAAATCGTCTTCTTTTAGCTGCTGGGTTGTGCACAGCTCATGCACCTATAGAAAGGAATACAATATTCAGCATAAGGAACACAGGAAGTAGAAAGAGGAATTTAAAATCTAATGGCATTTAGTTGGTTGCGGGGTTATGGTTCCCGACTAAGACCCCGCTTTTAATATCTTCTGTCAGATAGGCAGGGAGAAAGTGGGGCGTTCTAATTTCTCCGGCCTAACCTAGCTGGGAAGGTGCTGCACGGGTGGGGTCGATCCTAGAGGAGAGCAGTTGCTTAAGAGAGGATGGTTCTTTCCTTTGGACAAGTATGGCCTGGAGTAGACCAAGTTTGTGGCCTTCGTCCCACTTCATTCTTTGGCGTAGTAAACTCAAAGGTAGGCCAACTTGAGGTCGGCCTTTGACCTCAACAGGAACCAAGTCCATCACTTGCGCCTCTTTAGGTATGAGCGCCTGGCAGGCTGCCTCTCCTTCTTACACCTCTCACCTCAGGACTCTTTCTCCACTTCTGCCGGTAAATGCTGCCCTCTTAACTTTTCATAGGTTGAAGTAACCCTGTCCACTTTTTAGTTCCCTTCGCAGCCCCCCATCCTCTCACTCTTTCTGTGTGTGACACAATCACCAAGTTGACGTTTGTGCATGTTCGATCTTCTCTTGTCAGCGTGGTAGATGGTCTTGGCATCCTGTAACGATAAAAGAAGTCTCCCACTAAGGCGACCGGACGCCGATCTGATATCCACTTTTCTCATGGTTTCTGATGCCCTTAATAATCTCACCAATGGACTTCTTTTCTCACGACCAGCCACGCATTGCCCTTCTTCAGTAAAACGACACAAGATGGGCCCTACTTATAACAGGATCAGGTATTGGAGAAAGGGCCGACACAAAGCTCTGGGGTATAGGGCTTCTAAAGTTTCCCTTTGAGTGAGTCAAAAGGGCTCTAGCTCTTAGGAAGGTTAATTGTCAAACCTAGGGTTTCTTAGGTCTAAGGAGGGGTAGGTTTCAAGGCTGGAGTCGTAACGAGATCTTGGTGAGGGGCACTCGAGATATCAGAAACTAGTTTGTCTTCAAAAGCCCGGCTGGGTTGAGGCAAACATGTATGCGCACTGGCTGCATTGTAGTGAGCGTCAGAGTGGCACCAGGCTTAGCAGGGCGAGCACCTAGTGAGAGAATAGACAGAAAACGAGGGAGAGATAGACAGTAAGAAGGGGTTGGGGGAGGAGCAGTACAGCAGGGGCTGCCTCCTTGAAAGGAGCTTGTGGTGTCCTTTGGACCTGGGGGTAACTGCAGGGCGTGCGAGGTCAGGGCTTGATGAGAGGTCAATGAATGGGCAAGAGAAATTCTCCGGGTGCAGTGCACAGCAGCACTTTGTCATGTTGTACTGTATGAATGACAACGCGTGGAAGGGCGTGTAAACCCAGCTGCTACATCATTCCTCAACACATATTTCATGTTGTTGACTAAAGATGTCCTCACACTTTTAGCCCCCTCTTGCCCTACCATTGGGCCTTGGTTGTTGCACGTTCAAGGTGTTGCATTGGAAGCAGTCAAAGGGCTCTTTAGGGGGGAAGATTAAGCTATTGTTGGGCTGATTAGTTCCCTTTCTTTCTGAAAGTATAGGCTGTAGAGGGAGGGCACTGCATATGAAATAGGGTTGGGGATTTTGGGTGTCTGTGTTCGTTGGTGCGGTAGGCCTACTGAGCCTTGAAATGGGACTACTTGTTGCAGAGTCTAGACAGAAGATCCGTATGGAGGCAGGAAGGGACGGAGGGAGGGAAGGAAAAGGAAGGGGAGGAAGGGATGGCGGGAGGAAGGAAGGAAGGGTATGTGTATAGGGGCTGCGAGCATGTAAAGAGCAGGCAACGCCATCTACGCTGCCAAGTCAAGAGGGACTTCAAGGCTTCTATAGGTATGTAAGTTTTTTCTTCTGCGGTTGAAACGTACCCACATGGTTCCTGGCTTGTCAGGTGGTTCCCTGTCCCTGAACTATAGTTGGGGTTTGGTTCTAGGCCTGGGTTGGGTGATGGGTCCTCGACGTCTGGTGAGAGCAGCAGAGAGAGTGAATAGAAGAGAGCACTCGAGACTGAAGCCTATACCAGCCCTGGGGGTTGGGGGCGTATCACAGATGTCCTTAGGACTGCTCCCAGGAGCCGCACTTCGGGTCGGTTGGAGAGGTCTCTTCTCTTCTCCGGCAGCTTCTTGGTCAAAGGGTGGAGCACCTCCACGTTCTTCTCCACTCACCTTGTCACGCCTTTGCTTGCTCTGCAGGTGGTTCTCCTCTTGTTTATGTAACTCACTTTTTGCACATGTTCGTGGGTGTGTGGGTGGCCGTGTACCGCACGAGTGTGTACTCGTCCCTGCAGGCATAGGTGGGCGTGGGATAGCGATGTGCTGCAAGCGGGCGCATCCAAAATGTCATGTCAGTGTGTAGTACCAGGCCACTCGGATCTCCTTCACCCTGTGGGACTCCACTAGTGCTCCACTAGTACGGCTAGGGCAACCTAGAGGCCCTTCAGCCTCTCTTTTGAGACCCTATCACTAGGAGCTGGCCAGGCTGTGGGTTGTCAATGGTCTTCAAGCCCTACAGCAGGAGGGGTTGCATGAGGCTTTGGCTTTTTTTTTGGACAAGGGCAGCAAGTGAGGGAGACACCTCGCTACCTCGCGGTCGGTGCTGGTCGACCCTGGGGAGCTAGGCAGCAGAGGCAAGCTGGCCGAGGGCAGAAGCAGCGGCAGCAGCCAGCTTGAGGTTCTCCTTCCTATGGCAGGGGTTTGGGCGTAGGAGACAGGTCATAGACATGTCACCATCACGCCAAATAGCAACCTCGGCCTAGAGCCTGGAGACCCTCTTGGTACTTCTGGAGGTGCTGCCTATATTTTTTAGGAGGTAGGCCACTCTGAATAAAGCAACCAGGATGATTGCCAGGGCTGTTGCTGTCAAGGTGTGGCACACTGTAAGCGTCGCGCCGGCTCACTCGAGGAGCAGCACCGCTCCTGTTGGCGGCGTCTCTTCCTTCTGGTGGGGACGTCTGCTACCTTGGCTGCCGAATCATGTCCGCCGCCCTCCAGGGCTCAGCATGGGGCTGGTCTGTGGACCCGAGTCACATCCTGAGAGCACTGTGCACCACTCTCAGCCGTCTCTCCCTCGGGACCCTGGCACCCAGAGCAGCTCACAGGGGGTAGGGAATTCCGCGCGGCAGCGGGTTGAAGGGAGTGGAGCTGTGAGCAGGAGGTGCCAGGTGTGCCTCAGCCCAGTCTGCCCTCCGGGGCTGTGCGTGCTCCACTCTGGGCCAAGGGAGGCTGCGGATGGCACAGGGAGCGCGATCCAGAGGCATCTGGTTGGCCTAGAGGCGGCATGTGCTTGTACTCCTGCCGGTGGGCGATGGATGAGTGCAACTAGGTTTGTGCGTGCTCCCCAGACTGACAGGAAACTCCACACAACTCGCACCTTGGGCTTCAGTTCACAGCGAGAATGCTCATCCGGGGGAGGAGGTGCCCCACTCCGAGTGTCAGGGGGTAGATTAGACGGGACTGCACTTGCTGCTCGGTATAAAGGTCTAGCTGAAGAGCATCGCACGGTCGTGAGCGCCATCTGTCAGGCTCTCAAAGACATGCCTGCAACTGCCAAGCAAGTCCCACTCCTGGAGGGGGTGTTGCAGCCATGGACAAGCATGATTAACAAGTACGTGGTGGGGGACGTGCTCAAGGAGCTGAAGAGCGACCCCTCCGCAGCCCAGGCCTTCTTCCATTGGGTGCAAGCGCAGCCGGGGCACAATGTCACGGACCTGCACGCCTACAACATCATGATAGGTATCCACGGTCGTGCTAGAGATTTTGCCCAGGTTGAGGCTTTGCTCGAGGAGATGAAGAGTCAGAACATCCAGCCGGGCATCGTCACCTTCAACCAGCTGCTGAATGCTTACGGGAGAGCGGCTAAGTGGGCTAAGGTGGACGGCATCCGCGGCAGGATGGCAGCCGAGGGGCTCTCTATGACCATCTTCACGTGCAGGTGAGCTTCACCAGCTTGGCAAGAATCTCTCCCACATGCTTCTGTCTTCTGCTCATGAAGCTGGTCGCGCTCTATTAGAATGGCGTACATTGTTTGGGCTCAAGAGGAGGTGGAATGGCGAAGCTCCGATGGCTAGGAAGTGGAACCGGATGCCTGTTGCATATTTGTATGAACCCTCCTGTTGGATGTTGCCCACTGGTGCCAGCATATTCTTCTGACGTGACTTCAATCTGGTTCCTGTGTGTGTGCGGCACTCTGGTCGACATTTATGCGTTCGCTGGTCGCTACAGAGAGGCCATCGACGCGTACAGGTCCTTCGTGGCAACAGGTGGCAAGCCGGACATCAAGCTGTGCAGCCGTCTCATCTGGCTGTATGGCCAGTGCGGGGACACCTGGAAGGCCCAGGAGGTGCTGAGGCAGATGAAGGTCGCTGGTTGTGTCCCAAATTGTTTTGTACATAATACGCTCCTGGATGCCTTTGGAAAGGCTGGCAAGGTCAAGGCGGCACTGGCCGTCTTCGAGGAGATTGAAGCATGAGGGCGTTGAGCCGGATGTTGTAACTTTCGCCACTATGGTCCACATGTGTGGGCACAAGAGCATGTGCGAGGCGGCGGTGCATTTCTTCCACGACATGGAGCGCAGGGGCATTCAGCCAAATGTTATCATCTTCACGTCGATGGTCAGCATGTGGGGCAGAGAAGGTGAACCCAGCAACGCGCAGGAATGGTTCAACAGGATGCAGGCAGCGGGGTGCGAGCCAGACGCAGTTATTCATACCTCATTGCTTCAGGCCTATCTCTAGAGTGGCAAGTACGGTGAGGCCCGGCGCGTGCTCCTCCAATTGAGGGACATCCACAGGCCAACGTTGGACACCTACTGGATGCTTCTGAATGCCCATACGCATTGCACCAGTGAGCAGGGGTGGAATGAGATATGGGATCTCATGGAGCTCTCGGGGCACCACACGCACGGCCGTCTGGAGCTCCTCCTTCAAAACAAGCAAGGGTCGCGCACACATAGTGGCCGACATGTGCGGGCCAATGTGGATGCACTCGTGGACAGCATTTGCATGGAAGCTCTGGGGTCGAGAAAGGGCTTTGCGAATGCTCTTGTTGGCTTTCTGTGGGATGCTGGCCGAATGGAGCAAGCGTTTACGCTGTGGGATTCAGGAAAGAGAAAAGGCTTGCATCCATCAATTTTGAGGGTAAGTGACTCAGGAAGGGCCCTTCTTTCTTGGTCATTTAAAGCTGTAGCCTTTGACCTCCCACGATGCTTCTGCTGTTTAGCGACTCAGCTTCGTAAAAAGGCGTGTCCAAGCTCCGACAAGTGGGACGTAATAAGTAGCATGTTGCTCACATCATGTAGTGTATGTATGGGTGTCAGTATAGTTTGTAGATAGTATATTAGGTGCGTTGGGAGGACTTCTATCTTGAAGGTGGTTAGTGGCAAGTGCCATTTAGGGCAATAATGAACCCCTAACCCAGATTTGTCTCTTTTTCAAATGTACAGGTGAGGAGCTCGCAGATTTTGGCCCTCGACTTTCACAACTTGTCCTGGAAGACTGCGCTGGTTGCCTTTATGTGGGAACTTGCCTCTCTGCGTCAGCAGGTGCTTCAGGGGAAATCCCTTGTGGGTGAAGTAGAGCTCATCATTGGGCTTGGCAACCGTAGCATGGTCAAAGGAATGTCTCCAGTTAAATACGCAATTAAACAAATGGTCATTGCATTAGGCCTGCCTTTTAATGAAAGCTCTAAGAACCCAGGACGGCTGACGGCAAAGGGAGGTCATTTAAAGGAGTGGCTCTTGCGGCCCGAATCGGAAAAGGAGCTCAGCTTCCGTCGTGCGGAGGCCCTCCAGATTTGTGAGCCACACCGCGCCGGGGCAGAGTGAGGCTTGAGGCTATGTACTAAAGCTGAGGCTTGTGGATAGCAAGGATAAAGTGCTGACCTTCATCTTTGCCTGCATAATCTGCATCTATTTGGATGGACACACAACCATGAGAGCCGCATTCATTAGATTCAGATTGGTGTGCACAGAAAAGAGAATGTACATGTACTTGTTGCCTGCGTATTTTTTGAGTTGTGAGAAGATGACAGCGCTCTTGGAAACTGCCATCAAACATAAATATAATTGTCTACCTGTTCGTACCTTAAGTTACTGACGCTTTGTATAGAACACGTTGCAATCAGCTCCTTTTTTTGCGAGTCACTTTTGAGATTTAAATTGGCACACAATGCAAGTACGTAGTATTAGGTGTGTATATGAGCTAGCATGTCGAGTTAATCCTGCACAAATCACGCACGTGAAACCCACTTGCATAAATCATCATTTGTAGCACGTGCGAGTAATTTCTTGAAGTGGGGACCCCAACAACTGTTCCGGTTTGAAAGAAAGAGACTTTTTCTTATGTTTGCTCGTCGCATAGCAAGATAGCATCACAAAACCTCAGCTTCATGTATTTTTCATCAAGTAGAGGAAGCTACACAGAGTACATTAATGTACAGAGCAAAATCCTTTAGTCGAGTGTGTAGTAATCACGCAAAACGAGCTGTTTGTACTCATATTTGCAATGAAAATAGTATCCTTGGCATTTTTTACATCTTGCTGCTTCGCTATTCTCAATGACTCAATCAACACGCAATAAATGATTTCTCATGCTTTTTGGTTAGATGGCTTATTTAATAACATTCTTCAATATCTGCGACCAACTCCTTAGTGCCTTAGTAGAGATATATTCAACTCTGTATTTAATAACAGAAAGCACTATTCGTCGTCATGAATTATTTAGGCAGTAATTTTTGTCCATTTTCTGTGAACTTTGCAAACGGTTCTTTATTTGCACCAACTCGACAGTATTGGCTAATTTTGTCTCATGCTTCCTCCTCAACTATATTCTATGTTGTATGGACTTTTTTTCAAAATTCTATTGCAGGTGTGGTCATACAAGAGCACCAAGATATCATGCTTGCACTTAGTGCCAACAAGTCTTTTGGTAGGTTGTATAGATTTCACCTATCATTTGGTTCCTAAGCCACCGCAAACTAGTACACCAGCAATTGATGCTACAGCTCAAGCCAATGTTACAATGAAGATGCAAACATGCCAAAGGATCTCCTCCATGTGGTAGGAATATATTAATCATGCTGAAATTTGTCCATTCTCAGATTGTCAACAATAGAAGAGTGGTTTGGAGGGAGCAAGATATGTATACTGCTGGGATTTTAAAGACAATACATTGCTTGGTACACACAAGATTAAAGATGCAGTCAGAGAATAAAAGAGAGCCAACGTACAAAATTGAACTTTTACGCAATTCATTTTAGCTAGTCAAAGTATGGTGCCTGTATTGAATACCTTATATAGATCCATAATATTTGTTTAAGGTACCTCGCACAATTGTCCAATTTATGAAATTTCAATCGAGAGGGTCGTAGAGTCATGGCACAAACTAGAGCTGAGTGCAGTTGTGCCTAGTTATGGGATACTTGTGTATTGGTCCGTGAGCGACGTATTACACCACGTGTTTTGACGTATTTCAAAATACTTGAATACGCGTCCCGACGAGGTAAAAATGAATCTTTGGCGGTTTGAAATTGTAACAATGGATTTTTTACTTTCACCACCTTCATATCATAGCAAATTGAGTCCTTCACCATTTGCGACTAATTGCACTCAGAGTTTTTTAGCAATTTGAAAGTTATAAGCCTTGTCAATTTTTCCGAGAATCGTGGAAAAACGTAATACTCACGTATTTCCATTCTTTACACGTATTTTCGCAATACGTATTCGTTTTACGTGTTCTCCAAAGACGTATTCCATAACTAGGCAGTTGTGTCCAGGCACATGCCTCCATTGAAAAACTTATTGCTTGTAGTAGTAGGCAAGGAAGGAATTTGGCTCTACTTTGTATTCTGGATTTGATAGGTTCCCAAGAACAAGGATGACTAAAGGGAGCACCCTCTCAAACACTCCCTCAAAGTAAAGACGAAAATCAAATTTCAAAGTATTCTTCTCAAATTGTGTTGAGTGACAGTGCCTCTAACCCTGAAGTTAAACTTGGACGCTCAGTAGACTAATGCAAATGTCACCGAAAGAGTAATGAAGTGGATTACTTTGGAAAAATGCCACAAGTTCTGTTGCTTCCCAATGAATCCACCCCAATGATTCCACCACAGAGAGCTCAAAAAGTACCTACATGTCTTAAAAAAGGCACATTGGGTTCCATGTGTGCAAATGCCCGTTGTGTCTTGTTTATAACTTTCTTTCTATGTATGAGGAAACTAAGCAAGTTATGGTGAAATGTGGTAGTTGAGAACATCAGGGATGACATTTTATATCTTACGTACATCCATATAGCTGGTAAAAACTTGACTTTGGGCAAAACATCCGAAGTCATTCAAACAAATATGTTGGAAGACACTGATGCCAGGATAACCATTATCACACTAAAATCAGCAATACAGTTTATAAGTTGTTACCATCTTCTGAGTAGCTTGGATCTAGAGTATCATGAACGTGGCATCTTAATTACTCAAGCATGTACTTAATTACGGCCTTTCCGAGAAGGCTTGCCCTATGGGGGACTTGCCATGGAGTTCTCAAAGCACACATCTCTCACAACGTCACTAGCATAGGAGGGCCGCTGATTGCAGTCAAGAGTCAACTGCAAGGGACCACTTGCAGGCACCAAACGGAACTTGTATGGAAGTTGATAGATGCAAGCGCTGGCTAAGAGAATGCCTAGGATTACAGATCGACGCACTAGCATCATGGTTATGATAACCAAAAGAGGGTTAGCACTGGAGCTTCCTTGTCTTCCAGAATGTCCTGACTCAAAAGGCACCAAATTTAAGATTTAGATGCAATGTAAGAATTGGTCTGCAAGGATGCAGCGTGAGTGAGCTGTCAGTTGACCCCCAATTCACACCAAGCACTGCAGACCCATGTGGCACAAGAATGCCATCAATGATAAGCACTGCACACCAAGAAGATGGACAAGGTCCTCTTAGGTGCACCATTTTGTGCACCATTAGAAACGAACATAAAACAAGACACGCACTAGGGAACCATTTTGAGTTTGTAACCTTGCGGTGAGGTGAGCCAGGACTACGACAGCCCAAGTATGCGCCCACTGGCTAAGTCAATGTCAATATCGTAGAAGCATGGCCGCGTTGGCAATCCCGGCATTGTGCTCATCTTTCCCACAAGTGGGTAGATGAAGCCAGCTCCTACACTAGCTCTGACGTCTCTGATAGGGAGAATAAATCCCGATGGAGCACCCTTCTTAGATGCGTCATCGGAAAAAGAATACTGGGTCTTGGCCATGCATATGGGCAAACCGGCAAAACCTTGCCTGGTGTAGGTCTCAATCTGGCTCTCAGCCTGCAATGACAAGACAAGGAAATAAGGCACAGGTCAAGGTTTCAGCGTCACATTTACAGCCAGCTACTCAGCCCCTCTTCCACAAAGGCCTCTACAAGGGTAATGAAGCACACGCTCGCAAGGTCCCTCTCAAAAGTCGCTGCTATTAGTAGTACATTGAAAGGAAACGAGCGTGAGATTTATGGGTCTAGGGACAGGGCCTGCATGGTCTTATCAACTTTCCCAAGCTTGCACGCCTCTTCGGACTGTCCTATATTACAGCAGCCTCTCTGAACAGTAATTGAAAATACAAATAAATATAGATGTATAGACATATATTTATGTATGTAAAGAAGTATTTACGTATATACTTGAGTGTGTATTTTTGTACATACTGTTTGCAAGAGAAAGTGCCCACTGCCTCATAAGACATCAACTCTCCAGATACAGAATGTTGGCAGAGGACACCTCCACATTTTTTCTGCATAGAATGTTCTTTTACTCTTTTACAGGCAGTGCGGGGAGAGAGAAAGTCGGCTCTCACCTCGGGCAGAAACTCGACGCCGGCGGCGCCGTAGGTCTGCATGGCAATGGCCTCTATCTTCTGCTTGATGCTCGCGTCGAGCGGGTACAGAAACTTCAAGTCCCCCTGGTGCTCCTCACAGGCACGCTCCACAGCCTTCCCCAGATCCACCTGCGCACACCAACAACGGGACTAGTGATAAAACAGAAGCAAGAAAGAGGGTCCCGTGCATTGTATTTGAAGGGAGTCGAGTACCACGCGACAGACAAAACACTCTACTGTGAAGATGGGTGTGATAGGGGCACTGTAGATAGTAACCCAGCAGTCGAAAAAGTAATGACAAGAGAGCCACCAACCACCTAGTCACGATTAAGTTTCAACATCAAGCTTTCTGAGTCAATGCGAGGTGGGAGTGGGCCAGTCTGAGGTCCACAGCGAGACAAGAACGACAGAAGGAACAGGAAGGAG
>WELA01009273.1:399450-418936 GCA_009602735.1 Mesotaenium endlicherianum | reverse complement strand
GGGGGGGGGGAGGAAGGGGGGGACTGGAACCAAGTGTACATATAGACGAGCGAGATGGGGAGGGCCTCACCGCGCCAGCACCTCCGTGGGCATGGTGGGTGCACACGACGGCGTCGAACGCGCCGGCAGCCATGGCCGCCGCCCTGACGGCCTCGAGCTCCGCATCCGTGTCGGACGCAAACTTGTTGATGGCCACGACGACGTTCACGCCATACTTTTTGGTGTTGAGGATGTGGCGCTCCAGGTTGGCGCAGCCGGCAGTCACGAGGTCGACGGCCTCCGTGCGGTAGGCGTGGTCCAGGGGCTTGCCCGCCACCACGGGGGGGCCACCGCCGTGCATCTTGAGGGCCCTCACCGTTGCCACGATGACCGCGCACTGCGGCTTCAGCTGGCTGTACCTGCATGCGTTGAGAGAGAGAGAGAGAGAGAGAGAGAGAGAGAGAGAGAGAGAGAGAGAGAGAGAGAGAGAGAGAGAGAGNAGAGAGAGAGAGAGAGAGAGAGAGAGAGAGAGAGAGAGAGAGTTTATTTTTGTGTGTGTGTGCATCAGGCAGCCAGCTGGTAGTTTGTTGACAGATTCTGTTATGGCTTGGAATAGGGTCCTGATGGCTTTTAAATTCATCAATCCTTGTACTCCCATCTAAGTGGCCACATTGCTCCCTTGCCGAGCTTCAAGTTGCAAGAGTGGCCTTGGGATTACTGCAACAAAGCAAATTGAAGAACTGCTCGTCGTGACCCGTTTGGTCCTGCTGGACTGGCGGAAGGCCATGCATAATAATAAACCACGCTGACAACAGAGGAGGGCAGATACGCTCCCCCCACGAGTCCAGATGCAGGCGCCCTCTAGCCTGCAAAGCAGCAGAGAAGAAAGAAAGGTCCCAGAGAGGAAGAGCAGGGGTGAGAGGGAGGGGGCCCGGGCACTTGGTACCTGCACTTGATGTTGAAGAACTTCTCGGCGCCAATGTCGGCCCCGAAGCCGGCCTCCGTGACCACGAAGCCGCCCGGGCCCACGAGCTTGAGCGCAATCTGGTCGGCGACGATGGAGGAGTTGCCATGCGCTATGTTGGCAAAGGGGCCCGCGTGCACCAGCACGGGCGTCCCCTCCAGCGTCTGCATCAGCGTGGGATGGATTGCATCCTGCAGAGCGACAGGGACAGAGACAGAGCGGGTGTAGCCAAAGAGAGAGGAAGGGGTGAGAAGAGAAGGGGAGGGAATGGGGGGGGAAGGGGGCAATGAGCCAATTACAAAAAATCTCCATAATAAATGCAAGTGGCAAGTATAACAATGTGTTTGGATTACTGACGGGCAAGAGCTTTAGACAACAGGCAGTAGAGGGAGATTAACTTTTGTAAAGCTCTTAGCAGCATGATTTGGTGGCAGGAACAAGGCGTACACGGAGACACTCTGAGAAGCAGGTCCATTGACGGGCGTCGGACCGACCGTAAGACTGGCTCAAAGAGTAGCAGTAGCAGCTGAGAAATCCAAAATAGTCTGCAGGAGAGTGCAGACACATAAGTGGCACCGCAAGAATGGCAGCTCTAGCAAACACAATTACACAAAGGGCTGAGCGCTGCATGTAGGGCACAATCAGGGGCCCACGGGCCAATTCTCTTTCTGCTTTCATGCTAACCCACTTATTTCGGTCCAACGTGAACTTTTATACCCAAACAGTGGGCATGTTCCCACAAGGTCAGAAGGGCCCTCCTTCACCCCCCCCTGCCACCCACGCCCTCGCCCTCCCTCTTGCCCTTCCTCTCTTCCCCCCTCCGTGTCCCCCTCTTTCACACTTGCCCCCGCCATCCCTCCCTCCCTCGGCCCACTCTCCCTGTCACTCTCTCTCTGCCTCCCTTCCCCGCCCCCCTGCTCTCCCTCCCTCCTTCGCACCCTCCTTCTCTCGCCCTCCCTCCCTTCCTCCCTTCCCTCCTCTCTCTCTCTCTTTCTCTCTTTCCCCCCACAGGCTCATAGGGAAACGAGCTAAGGATGAGGGGTTGCACCAGTTTTCTTAATATTATACCTCATTTCCATGTTAGTGCCCACATGCCGACACTGCCCAGACTAAGGACAAGCAAAGCAGCAGACCAGGAGAAGCAGGAGCAAGAGAGGGCACCCATGAGCAGCACTCGCTCTCGCTCTCGCACGAGCATCAGGAGGAGCACAAGGTGGGAGCGGCGGGGGAGGGGAAGAACCCCACACACCTTCATGAGGACGGTGAGGGCGCCGCCGATGCCCAGGTCGTCGGCCGTCACGGGGTCCCCAGCGCGGCTGGAGCCCACCACCATGCGGCCCAGCCTGTCGCGCAGGTCTGCCAGCGAGGTGGTGAGCGCCAGCACGGCCATGATCTCGCTCGCCACCGCGATGTCGAACCCGGTCTCGCGCGTCATGCCCTTCTCGTCGGGCCCCTGGCCGACTGTGATGTTCCGCAAGAACCTGCACAAGAGAAGGACGCGTGACGTGAGAGCGGTGGGGGGCCGGGGATGACCGGGAGGGGCGGGGAGGGGAAGAAAAGCAAGAGGGGAAGAAGAATATGCTTCGGCATTGCAACTGACTTGTTCTTCCTGGTATGCTGGCACGAGAGGTGGGAGTGGAGGTCATTGTGCGTTCTGGGGTTAAACAGACACTCTGTATGACGTGTTTGGAACTTAGTAAAGGATGTGTCGAGATACATCAAGCAGAGCATCCATGTTTCTGCCAATAGCAAGCAGCTTGCTCGCAATGCAGTGTTGCTACTGAGGGAGCAGAGCAGGGCGGGTCACCTGTCATTGGTGTCCATCACGCGTCTCCACGTGATCTGATCTGGCGCCATGTCCAGCCTGGCAAACCGCCCCTTCTCCTCATCCGTCAGCTCGTTGGGGTCGGTCTTCTCGATCCCCAGCTTCCGCAGGCGCTTGAGCATGACGGGAGCGAATCTCCTGTTGCCCTCTTTGTCAGCGGGACACAGCCTGTTGAACAGGGCGGCATTCGACTGAGTGGCCTCGTGAAAGTTGCGAGCGTCGATGGCTGCTGCTAGCAGGTTGTTGGCTGCTGTGATGGCGTGGATGTCCCCAGTGAGGTGGAGGTTGAACTCCTCCATAGGAATAACTTGGCTGTACCCTCCGCCTGCTGCCCCTCCTTTGATCCCAAAAGTTGGGCCCTGACTGGGTTGCCTGATGCACGTCACCACCTGCCAACCGATGTGCTCATCAGTCGCGGCTCGCACCTTCCCCAGCACTCAACAGCAGACCTGCACTGTATCTGCCTTGTCAGCTGCAGGCATTTCATTTTTTTTGTATCATTCACTGAAACGCTTATGCAGGTAGCAATGCCTGCATTTTCCTTGACTATAGAGAGCTCCATGAATCTCATTCCATATGCAAGCAATACAGAAATGCACACTATAGCTGAATCTTTTCGTAAAATACATCCGCCAGCTTATATGGCCCGTGATGTCTGCAACATACCAAGTTAGATACGTTGCCAGGGCTCGTGACTGGCTGCTTGAGTACTTAGTACCCACTTTAGATGACAGCTCCAAACATTCAGTCAACCAAGCTGTTCAAGTACTGGGGCTTCACTGGTCAGTCTGACACCACAAGGCACATTGGTACACTACCTTTTTCTCGAGATAAGCTCCTAGAGCCTGACAGAGCCCAACCGTCGTTGTTGACTTCCCTTCTCCCAAAGGAGTAGGGGTGATACCGGCAACGACAACGTAGTACCCGTTCTGTTGACCTCCTAGTCTCTCCAGCACTGAGGTGAGAACCTGCCAGCTCACACAAATAAAGTGCACTCATGATTTGAGATAAAGCTCTTCATACCTCCCACCCAAAAACATTCTCAATTTGACTGAGGCTTCATCACTTTCAGCACTTCCACTTCTGCATTTTATTATCAGGCAGGGCACAATTGTCTTACTACTTTCTATGCACAAGTTCTGGTGCCAGACTGTATCACCCTCTTGACTATGAAAGAGTTTAGAATGTAGGGAACATTCTGTCCAAAAAATCTCTGACAAGGCAAGGGCAGATGCCTCTTAGGGCAATGCGTTTCTGAGGGACTCTAGCTCAGGTAGCACTTCAAGAACGATGGCCCTCCCTCCCTATCGCCCAGCTTTGAGGTGAATCAAATCCACAACATGACACAAGAAGAGCTTATAAGAACCCATCAGAGAAGCACATTGATTGCCTTGTTCTTGGTCTGAAGTCAAGAATGTACTGTGTAGAGCATTCTGCCTGTCGAGGAGATGTATAAAAATCAATTAAGAAATAAATGAAATAGCCGTGTATCTGGACCTTCGCTTTGGTCTTTCCATATAGCTCATAGTCTTCGGGCAGTAAACCCAATTCTTCTGCAATTCTGGAGACCGGCAGTGCCGTAACTGACTGTGCTATATCAATGTCTGAAGGAACAGGCGTCTTCAGGTCCTCCAGTTTCCGCAGTACGCCCGAACCCATTGAGTCCCTAGCTCCTCGAGAGCTTAGCGATTATGATTTGCAATAAAAAGAAATTCTTCAAACTACCCTGTCCACGAGCTACAATAATATGTGGAATAGTGACCTCTACTACGCCGAGCTCATAGATAAGAAAAAATTAGTACTCTTATTTCTGCGCATTGCATCTTTATCACCACTTTCTAACGCACCTGTGGAAGGCTGGCATAACAGCAAGCCATCTAGCAACTTCCTGTTTGGATAAAGTCATCTTTGGGATTTTCGAACTATGGAAACAGCGAAGCCATCGGACTCGTCACATCCGTACACATGCGTAGAGATCCCTGCCCGGTATTGCCACGTAGGAAGTTGTCGATACAGCTAACAGGCGTCGAAAGCACGGGTTGCAAGCAGTTGCAAGCTTAGTCGCGACCTGGTCGCAAGCATTTCAACTGAAAAGACACCGACGGGCTCAGATGGGGAGTTGTAGCTGGTTGTGGCGGTTCCGCCAGTTTCACCCGAGTTTCCTGCGAGTTTCAGTCACGTTTTCATAATCCCGAATACAATAACTCGTGTCGAAGAAGAGGTGGCAGTCGAACAAGTGTGAGCCGGTTCACTTGAGGCAGACTTGAGGCATGCAATGGCGTTCAAACCGACAAGTAACTAACAGCAATCAACCTCCTATTATTTACAACCACTACGTTCAAGAAAGCGTCATACATTGTTTTAAGAGCTCAAAGCAATAAGCGATGGTGTTGCACCCTGAAAATGTGCAAGTCAGCCAAACCCGAATTGATGAACGCAAAAGGGGATGAAAAACATCCCATGTCGATCTCCGTCGGCAAAAAGACTGGAACCCACTCAAGGTTTCCTTTCATAAATTCACAGATAGGAAAACATTCCATTTTTTCACTTACATGGCAAATTAATACAACAACCTTTCATAATTGGCAAAACTTTTCTTGACTTGACGACGATCTTTCTGGTCCCCGCAAGTCGTTGCCAAGCACTAACAGTTGAGTTCTTTTGTTTCTTAGAAGTCACTTGCATTTGCTGATCGGTCATTGTCTATTGGTGTTTGATGCGTGTGAATGATGTAGAGCATTCAAGAAAGTGTACTATGTTTTCACAATTTGTTAGCACTCTACGACTTAATTTGAACTTTCATTCCTGTGGGAAACGGTTTCATCACTCCAACATACACATATATAAAATTTCCTTCAACGTGTAATGTACGCCCTGAGTTCTCTCGGGTTATTCATCTAGCACTTATTGACAGTGGTGGCATTGCCTCTCTTTGCGGCGACGAGCTTATTGAACAGCCCTAAGCTCCATGAGGATTGGTCCGCCTCCTCTTTTTGTTGCCACTCTTTGAGACTATCCTTGGTTCGTCGCGTTGCGTCGGAAAGTGTTTTGCATGAAGCAACCTGCGTTGCTGCGTGACGGTTGACGGTTGGAAGGTCATGTGGTCGGTCTTGTGCACCAAGGTTAAACTTTAGTCAGGCCCTCGGGGTCTAAGATGATGACCTCCGTGGAGATGGCGGGCATCAAGCCTCAAAGATAGTATGCACGCAGCTCTTCATTAGTAACGTGTGGGCAATCCACTACCAAGTTGTTAAAATGGGTACTGTAATCTTGCACACTGGTGGTGGTTTGAGCCAATTTGCTAATATACTCTCGCTCACACATTGAGGGGTTTAGTGGCTGGTAGATGGCAACAAGTCCATTGAACATGTTTTCGAGTCTGATAGATGGAACTTTAGAGTACTTGTTTTAACCTCAAATACTACCGCTCCCCTTGAGGGTCATCAACACAAAGTCGAGCCGCTTGTTCTCTGACGTCTCAACGCAGGCCATGTAGGCCTCCATCTCTTGAGTCCACCTCAGGACGTGCAGTGTGTTAAGCTTCTTGCCCGTGAAGGTTTCCACCTTGAGGCCGTGAGAGGTTTTGCCGCTAGGGTTGGCATAGGTCGTGTTAGTCATCATCACCGTGCCTTGCATCTCACGCAGGCGATTCATTGATAGCTGCAACGCTCTCTTACTGTTGGAGCCGATGACCCATCTATTCCCGCCGACAAATCAGTTGGGCGATGAGGGCCGTTGTGTATTCTGGGGGTCGCAGCGACCCAAATTCACGTCCAAGCTGCAGGACTACCAAGCGTTTCATGTGTAAGAAAGTGCGTGCTCTTATGAAGAGGCAACATTATGAACCTCAGTTGTAGGGCACCTATGGAAGCTATTTGCATGGAAGTCGTGGGCCCTGGGGCACCGTAGTGAGGTCAAAGCATGTTGAGACGATGAAATGTCTGCCTACATTAAGGCTCTCTTGGAGGTGTTTAAGTGTGTTTGAAGAGTTACCTGCAAAATTACCTCTATAAAGTTATGGACCACAAGGTTGAGTTCAAACCAGTTTGCAAGCCACCAGTGCAACCCGCCAATTCACAATCATTATTTATGAAACATTGACTCTATTTGTTTGGTGCTGTTTCAGAGTATAAGCTTTTGAGTGATTGCATTAATTAGACGTGTCACATGTCTGAACTTCCTGTCAATATTTGGTCAACCGAGTCTAGTCATCATTAAGGTACACGTGACCGTTTGTAGAACATAGGTAACTACGTGTTTGAGAAGTCCAAGGTTGGTGAGCAACTGAAAACTAATTATAATGTGCAGAGAAACTAATGTAAAAAACTAGTCGGATGTAAGCGGAAAGAGTTAAGCCAAGTAATTAAGTATGTTGCTTGCATGGAGAGAACTATTTAAAGTACATGGCCTTCGCAAATAAATATGGTATGATGGATCTATCGTTATGGGTCATGAATACAAGACTATTGCGTCAATCTTATTGAAGTGACCTAATCTGAAAATAACATCCAAAAATCGCCTCATGTGGTCATGCCTATCAATTATGAAGTATATACACGTTTAAATGAGCAAATTATATGTGCACAAATCCTAGTCTTAGTGCTCGACCAATAATAGAGCCCAGCCTATCAAACAACAGAGAAGCTAGGCTATAGTACTAAATTGTCAGCTGGATAGCAATTCAGCCTCAGACTTCATTCTCTAGAAGGGGAGGCTCACATCCCTTGAGGGCCTTGGCACCGCGGAAACTAAGGACCTCCTCCACTTCGGGCTGCATGAGCCACTGCTTGAGCTGCTCTCCATTTGCCACAAGGCACCCAGAATTTGAAGGGTCCCTTGTAAAAGGCAGGCCCATTGCTGCAACCATTTGCTCTACTGCGTATTTCACTTGCGACACGCCTTTGACCTTGCTGCGGTTGCCACGCCCAGTAACGAGCTCGACGGTCTTTACAAAAGGCTGTCCCTTGAGCGCTTGCAGGCGCAGAGCAAAGAGTTCGAACATGAGGGCCACCACCGCAGTATTCCATGCCATGTCGTGGAAGTCCAGGGCGAGGGTCTGCAAGCTGCTCA
This sequence comes from Mesotaenium endlicherianum, assembly GCA_009602735.1. Lineage (NCBI taxonomy): Eukaryota > Viridiplantae > Streptophyta > Zygnematophyceae > Zygnematales > Mesotaeniaceae > Mesotaenium > Mesotaenium endlicherianum. The sequence continues at coordinate 411,098 of WELA01009273.1, read as the reverse complement.
TCTGCACATTATAAAAAAGGTAAGAAGATCAAGTTTCGGAAGATGTTACAAGCTCCCCATCATTTGGCCCTGCAAATATTCTGCTCTTGGGAAATCTGTATGCAGGACTGACACTGCTCGGCAACTTGCAAAGTGCTAATATTGAGAAAAGAAGTGACTCTCAACAGCAAGCAGGATTAGCGCTGCAAGAGATAGACTGTCAAGAAGGAGAGTATGCTCGTGCGGAAACTTACTGGCAAATTTATCGGATTCCACAAACCCTTTGTCCTTACCAACTCCCATAGAATAAATGCCTGCTCCAACCGGCCAGCATCCCACAAGAAGCCAACGAGGGCATTCCCCAAACCCCTCTGCAAATCCAAAGGCTCTGCCCGAATGCTCTCCAGCACTGCATCCAAATCTGCCCGCATGCTTCGGTCAGGGTAGGGGCTGCGCGCTCCCTCTTCCTGAAAGAGAAGCTTCATGCGGCCGTGCATGTGGTGTCCCGAGAGCTCCATGAGTTTCCAGATCTCGCTCCAACCCTGCTCCTTGGTACAGAGGACGTGAGCATTCAGAAGCATCCTGTAGGTGTCCAGCGACGCCCCGTGGCTGCTCTTGAGCTGGAGCAGCACGCGCCGGGCGTCAGGAAGCATGCCGCCCTTGAGGTACGCTTGGAGGAGCGAGTTGTATGTCAGCACGTTCGGAAGGCACCCTCCTTCTTGCATCCTATCAAAGTAGTCCTGCGCCCTGTCGGGTCTCCCTGCCCGGCCCCACATGCTCACCATGCACGTCCAGGTCACCATGTTCGGCTTAGGACCTTTAAGCTGCATGTCGTTGAAGAAGCGCACTGCTTCCTCACACATGCCATTCTGTCCGCTTAGGTCTACCAGGGTGTTGTAAGTTACAACGTCCGGCGGGACACCCCGGCGCCGCATCTCCTCAAGGAGATGCAATGCCACCTTCATCCGGCCGGCCTTCCCGCAGGCATCGATGAGTGTGTTGTACGCGATGAGGTCCGGCGTGCAGCCCGCGGCCTTCATCTGTCTCAGCACCTCCAGGGCCCCCTTGGCGGACCCACACTGGCCATACAGCCAGATGAGGCGGCTGTAGAGCTTGATGTCGGGCTTGCCTCCCGCAGCGATGTAGGCTTTGAACGCCTCGATTGCCTTGCTGTAAAAGCCAGCATTGGCATAGATGTCAACCAGAGTGCTGCAAACAAAGGTACAAGAGAGGGATAGTCATGCACTTGTGGGGCAAATATTGCCCTTTCAAAAGTCTGGCATTAACTATTAGAAACGTAACATTGTCTGCAATGTGTGAAGCCCCACAAAGTAGACAAAAAGCCTGCACATGTGCCCGCAAAAGAAGAGCTGTACAGGCAGCAATGTGAGATTCCTGACAGCACTTACTAAAGGGGTGCAAACCACCACTTCAATTTCCTAACAACCCAATTTTCCATTGACGTGAGCAGCATACTACCAATCTTTCACCATTTTTCCAGAATCGTATCCTTGACTACAGGGCGGATATCAGAGAAAGGAGACACGACAGCCCAACTGGGTGAAGCTCACCAGCACGTGAGGATGTTCATAGGCAACCCCTGCGCTGCCATCCTGCTGCGGATATCGTCCACCTCAGCCCACTTGCCTGCTCTCCCGTAAGCATTTAGCAGCTGGGTGAAGGTCACAATGTTTGGTTGAGCACCCTGCTGCAGCAACTCCTCAAGTAGAGACTTGACATGTGAAAAATTGTTTGCACGGCCGCAAATGCCTATGAGAATGCCGTAGGCGTGGAGATTGGGGCCGTGATACCAGGGCTGCTTCTCAGCCCACCTGAAAAAGGCTAAGGCCATGGAGGGGTCACTCTTCAACTGCTTGAGCACGCCCGTCAACACGTACTTGTTTGCAAGCCTTGCCCACGGCTGCAAGGCCGCATCCACCGGCAATGCCACTTGCTCGCCACTCGGGCGCATGGCCTTGAGGACCCGACAGATGGCGCTCACAGCCTTCTCATCCTGTGCAGCCCAACCAGAACTCTCGGGAGAGAGACGACTTCTCTTCGACCCACTCTCCCCCTGGACAACTCTGCCATCTCTGGCCCTATTTAAGCCTGCCCGCTGGGGGTTATCAGACTTGGCAGGGGGATTATGCAACCGGCGGTCATGCCAAAGAATGGACATGGTGCCAGCCCCAGTCATGCTGCGCAGCCATCGCCCATCATCAGGACGAGAAGTGGCCACCTCGAAGGCTCGGCCACCTCGAAGGCTCTGGATCACCCCACTTCTGCTCCACCTGTTGTCCGCAGCCCCCTCTAGCACAACCTTCGGCATGCACCCGCCCAAAGGACCGTGTTGGCTAACGCACACTAGGCACCTTGTGCTCCCCCTTTCTGTGCTCCCCCTTTCTGTTTCCTCAGCGCGCTGCCACTGGGTGCCCCCATCGACCTGCATGCTGCCATATGCTGCAGGAATGGACAGCCTCGGGCGGTGAGGGGCGCTGTCAGGATGTGCTGTGTGCCCTCTAAGCTGCCATATCCGCGGCTGCTCGCTGAGCCCCAAAGGCCGGCAGACAATGCTCGCCAGCAGTACCCCCCACTGGAGATGGGGGAGCCGGCTCCCAAGGGAGCTGACATTGCTGAAGGGTGCAGAAGAGGCGCTGGCAACACGCCACAGCGTTGCAGCCCTGGCCGCCATTTGGGTAGCCTTATTCAAAGTTGCCTTGTAGCGGCCGACCTGAGCAGCTGCCCCCGAGTCAAGCACCTGAGGGCCCCTTCAGTCTGTACTGCGGCTGGACACTGGCTTGGCTACTGGCCCCCCACGCGCAGACTTGCTCCCACTGTGGTCGAGCCCGGCCTACGGTGGAGGGAACCAGAAGAGCCCAGGCTGCCTGCTGCTCCCGTCCCCCTGGGCCCTCGCAGCTGTCAAGGAGCGTGCTCTGCTGCCTAAACCCTGCGCAAAGAGGAAACCCCAGTGCATAAACCATCAGGTTTGGAGCTAAGGTTTGTCCCATATTGTGCAATTCCAAGAGACATTGATGATAGAGGGCTGCAAGCGCCGTCACTTTGATGTCTGGACACTGAGAAACGTGCGGCCAGAGGACTAGCCACCCATGGAGCAAGCTTTGCTCATCACGTGTTACGTTCTCTGCACACTTTTATGACTTTTGTCACCTGCCCCCGCCCCACCCCCTCTCTACGTCCCTCCCTTCTTCCTTACCTCCCTTCCTCTCCCTTCTTGCACTCCCTTTCCTACTCCATATCTGCTCCCCAACATTCGAGAACAAATGAGTGCCAGGCCAACTCTTTCTGCTTCCCTTTCTCACTCACTCTAGCCGAGGGACAATCCTATCGACTGCCAACTTTGAACCCCTAGGGGAACCTTAGCAGGCTCGGCCACATCCAAGTGACTGGTTGTGAAGGGGAATACAATGCTAAGTCTCTGGAGGGCGACAAGTGATGCAAGAAGCGGATGCGCTTCAAGGACCTGCTGTGTCGGCACAGTGTGATCCTCTGGAGAGCCACAACAAGAACCAACATACACAAGAAAGTACGACGCCAAAAAACCTTCTACGAGAGAGGGTGTGGGGGTGGCCAGGGGCTAGGGGGCAGTGAAACTAGCACAGAGATTTCTCATCTCCAAGGAGTCAGAGATTTGAGTGCAGGCAATATGGGTGAGGCCCAAAGTGTGATCGAGAAAGGACAGGAAAGGAAGCCTGCCAGGTATATATACCTACACTGCTGAAGTCGTCAATGTCAAAGTGAGGCTGGCTCAGCTTTTTCCTCAGGACCAAGAAGTAAGCTGATCAAGGGCCAGGTAGCCACTTGCCCTTTTTCTGGCCATAGTAGTCCAAAAGAATCCACCACCTCTGTGCTTATAACTCAACCCCACTTGTCAGCACCCTCCCGGCCTCAATCTCCATCATGTCAAGACTTCTCTGCTCGCTCTGGGTGAAGTATCATCACTTTGGCGTGTCGTGAAGGTGCATGATCGGAAGGTGTCAATAGTCCAGATGCTCTTGGGAAATTAAGGAATGTCTCTTGTTGTTTTCCATCTGCGCTGACTACAAAAACTCGGAGTGTATAGGCTGCGCAGTGAAGCTATTCCATCATCCGAAAGTGCAAAAGCGATCTCAACTGAGCTCATCGTACACAAGTTCGACTCGTAGTATCGAGAAATGTTCAGACCAAAAGGAGTATGCTCTTTGCTTACCTGTTGCTGGTCCATGGTAGAATGTTGCAAAAGTGGTCCCGTGGTCAAAAATCGGAGTGGGGGAGGTCAACAGTTCTCTGGGGAGATGTGTGACCTGCAAAGGGTCCACGAGGAGGTATAACTGCTTGTTTCACAATCTTTTTATTAGAAAGCAGTCGGATGTAAGTGAACACTGACTGCAGGGCAAGCAACTGGGTAGGGATTGAAACAACACCTGGAATGGCCAGCACGGCACCAGCGGAGGGGGAGAAGGCAGGGGCGGGGGCGGGGGCGGGGGCGGGGGAGAGGTGCTGACTTGAGCAAGCATAAGCACCACGTGTTCTGGACCTTTGCGCTTGCATAGGAGCAGGGCTGTGGAGGAAAGAAGAGCCAGATGGGAGGAAGGGGGAGAGAGGGATGGATGAAGGAAGGGAAGGGGGAGGGGGCGTGGAGGGAGGGGGGGCGTGGAGGGGTAGGGTAACTCAGCCCTTGTTGACTAGACTGAGGGCGTATGCCGTATATCCAGAATACGCCAAGGAACTGGAAGGTACAATCCGTCCCCCCTTGCACAATCAGGCGCCTGGGGTGCTCATCGGGACTCATCGGGACTCTCAGCCTTTTCTGCTCAGCTGCCTTGTGCCCTAACTTCCATCCTGGAGCTTGTGACTTCTCCTGAAAAGTCAGAAGTTCTAAAGGAACAATCAGGCCCCATATAGTCCATTTGCGTGGCAACCTCTCTTCTTGCATGGTTGCAAAAGACAGGAGGTGAGCCGGGGTGCTTTGTTTCCTATGCTCTGGAGGGGAAGCGCTATGAACTTCACTGGCTGCAAGTGTCAGGCATTGTGATTTCAGATTTGGTGCTGTGACGTGTTGCCCATCAGACAACCAACCACATTGTCTCTAAAGAGAAAATTCAAAAAAATGCCATAAGCAGTTCCCCTTGAGGAGCCTCAAGGAAAAGGCAAGAAATGAGTTGCTGAATTGGAGACCTGGAACCAGAAGGTACCAAGTTCTTTAAAAGTTGTGCTCCATGTGGGCAGGCGGAGGGCCAAATATATATTCCAAGACGAGGCAAGGTTTCTAGCAATCTTTCTCGGGTGACCTTGCTAGAAAGAGAGCTTTATCAGCATGTCCTCTTTGGAGAAATGTTGAGGTTAGTATATGAGCTGGTTCAATCTCCAACTTGCTAAAAGTGTGAAAGGGCCCAAGAGTAGCAAAACGGCAAGAGGTAAAAAATGCCAAGGATGCTGTCTTCAATGCAAAATTTAGTGCAAACAGCTCGCTTGGCATGATTACTGCGCACTTGACTTTGAAGGATATTGCTATTTGCACATTAAAGTACTTAGTGTAGTTTTTTTTACTTTCCTGACAAATTAATCAAGTTGACGGTGTGCATTGTAAACTTACTATGCAACGTGCAAACTAAAAATAACGAGTTGTGGGGAGCCCTACTTGGACAAATTAGGCGCACGTGCCATTGTACAAGGACTTAGTCAATTGAGTTCCACGTGCATGATTATTGGAGAAAATTAACTTGACAAGCTAGCTAACCTTAAGGCTTATATACCTAAGAGTAAGTACGTACGCTATACGTGAGCCAATTCGATTCTTACAAGTGCGGTTCTACGCAAAAAGAAGCAAGTGATTGGAACGCTTCTTCTTACCAAGCGTCGGTATCTTATGGTATGAATGGGTAGTCGTTTAGATATTATTCGGATGGCAGTTTGAAAGAGCGCTGTCATTTTCTGAACCTCAAGAGAAACGTAGGCAACTAGTACATGCAAATCGTGAATTTACACACCTCTATGAGTTTAGTGAATGCAGCTCTCATGGTTGTGAGAGGAACCAAATAGATGCAGATTATGCAGGCAAGGATGAAGGACGGCACTTCATCCTTGCTATTCACACGTCTCAGCTTCAGTATATAGCTTCAAGCCTCACTCTGCCCCGGCGAGGTGTGGCTCACAAATCTGGAGGGCCTCCGCATGACGGAAGCTGAGCTCCTCCTCCGCTTCAGGCCGCAAGAGCCATTGCCTTAGATGCTCCCCCTTTGCCTTTAGACAACCTGGGTTCTTAGAGCATTCATCAAAAGGCAGGCCCAATGCACTGACCATCTGCGTAATTGCGTACTTCACTGGAGACATTCCTTTGACCATGCTACGATTGCCAAGCCCAGTGATGAGCTCTACTTTATCCACAAGGGATTTCCCCTGAAGTGCCTGCTGGCGCAGAGAGGCGAGTTCCCACATCAAGGCCACCAGCGCAGTCTTCTAGGTCAAGTCGTGAAAGTTGAGGGCCAAAAGCCGCGAGCTCCTCACCTGCACAATTTGAGAAAGAATCAAACTTGGGTTACAGGTTCATTATTGACCTCAAAAGGCACTAACCACCCGCAAGATAGGAGTTCTACCAATGCACCTATTATTACAATTTACACATATTACTGAAACTCATGCATACGTTACGTAATGTAAGCAACATGTTATTGATTACGTCTGCTCGTCGGAGCTTGAATACACCTTTCTCCAAGGATGTTCAACTAACCCTACAAGCAAAAGCATCGTAGGAGGTCAAAAGCTACTACTTTAGATGACCAAGAAAGAAGGGTGGGTGCTTTCGGAGTCACTTACCTTCGTAGTCGATGGACACAAGCCTTTCTTCTTTCCTGAATCCCACAGCATGAACGCTTGCTCCGTTTGGCCAGCATCCCACAGAAAGCCAACAAGAGCATTCGCAAAGTCCTTTCTTGATTCCAGAGCTGCCATCCAGATGCTGTCCACAAGTGCGTCCACATTGGCCCGCACATGTTGGCCACTGTGCATGGGAGGCCCTCGCTCATTTTGAAGGAGGAGCTTCAGACCGCCGTGCGTGTGGTGACCCAAGAGCTCCATTCCACCCCTGCTCATTGGTGCAATGCGTGTGGGCATTCAGAAGCATTCTGTAGGCGTCCAACGTTGGCCCGTAGATGTCTCTCATTTGGAGGAGCACGCGCCGGGCCTCACCATACATGGCGCTCTTGAGATACGCATGGAGCAACGAGGTATGGGTGACCGCGTTTGGCTCGCACCCCGCTGCCTGCATCCTGTTGAACCATTCCTGCGCGTTTCTGGGTTCACCTTCTCTGCCCCACATGCTGACCATGGACGAGAACATAATGACATCCGGCGAGATTCCCCTGCGCTCCATATCGTGGAAGAAATACACCGCCGCCTCACACATGCTCTTTTGCCCACATATGTCGACCAAAGTGGCGAAAGTGACAACATCCGGCTCAATGCCCTCATGCATAATCTCCTCAAAGACGGCCAATGCCGCCTCGACCTTGCCAGCCTTTCAAAAGGCATGCAGAAGGGTATCATATGCAACGCAATCTGGGGCACACCCAGCAGCATTCATCTGCCTCAGCACCTTCTCATTCTGGGCCTTCCAGGTGTCCCCGCACTGGCCATACAGCCAGATGAGACGGCTGTACAGCTTGATGTTTGGCTTGCCACCTGATGCCACGAAGGACCTGTATGTGTCAATTGCCTCTCTGTAGCGACCAGCATTTGCGTAAATGTCGACCAGAGTGCTGCACACCTGCAGGAACTAGATTGAAGCAAAGTCAGAAGCAAGTGCTGGCACCAACTTGCACACCATCCAACAGGAGGGTATATACAATATAACCAGCAGGCATCCGGTCCCACTTCCTACAATTGATTCTTAAAGCTTTGCCATTTCACCTCCTCTTCAAATCAAACAATGCACGCCATTCTAATATAATGCAAAAGCTTCAAGAGCAGAAGCCAGAAGCATGCAGGAGAGGGTCACGCCAAGCTAGTGAAGCTCACTGGCAAGTAAAGATGTCCATAGACAGCCCCTGTGCTGCCATCCTGCTGCGGATGCCGTCCACCTCAGCCCACTTTGCCGCTCTCCCGTAAGCATCCAGCAGCTGGTTGAAGGTGACGATGCCCGGCTGGATGTTCTGACTCTTCATCTCCTCGAGCAAAGCCTCAACCCGGGCCAAATCTCGAGCACGACCGTGGATAACTATCACAATGCTGTAGGCGTGCACAGTTGCGCCAATGTGTCCCGGCTGCGTCTGCGCCCAGTGAAAGAAGGCCTGAGCTGTCGAGGGGTCGCTCTTCAGCTCCTTGAGCACGTCCCCCACCACGTACTTGTTGATCATGCTTGTCCATGGCTGCAACACCCCTTCCAGTTTGGCAGTTGCAGGCATGGCCTTGAGAGCCTGACAGATGGCTCTCACGACCACACGGCGCTCGCCAGCTGAAACTCTATGTCGAGCAGGAAGAGCAGTCCCGTCATATCTACGCCCTGACTCTCGGAGTGGAACACCCCCCCCCTTGGATGAGTATGTGCGAGGTATGAGGACTTTTCTGTCACTCTGGGGAGCACGCACGAACCTAGTTGCGCTCAACTATCGCCCACCGGCAGGAGTACAAGCACATGCCGTCTCTAGGCCGACCAGATGCTTCTGGCTCGCGCTCCCCGTGGCATCCGCAGCCTCCCTGGGCCCAGAGCTGAGCGCGCACAGCCCCGGAGGGTAGAGTGTGCTGAGGCACACCCGGCACCTCCTGCTCATTGCTCCACTTCCTTCGAAGCGTTGCCACGCGAAGTCCCCTACCCTCTGTGTGTTGCCCTGGGTGCTCTGCGTACCATGGTCCTGAGGCAAAGACGGCTGAGGGTGGTGCAGAGTGCTCTCAAGCTGCAACTCGAGTCTGGAAAAAGGCCCCGCGCTGAGCCATGGAGGGCGGCAGTCATAATTCGGCAGCCGAGATAGCACACATCCCCACCAGAAGGAAGAGAGGCCGCCTGCAGGAGCGGTGCTACTCCTTGAGTGAGCGGGCGCGACGCTCACACCGCACCACACCCTGGCGGCCGCAGCCCTGGCGATCATCCTGGTTTCCAAATCTAGAGTGGCCTACCACCTAAAATGTAGCAGCACCTCCTGAAGCACTAGAGGGTAGAGGGTCTCCAGGCTGAGGTTACTTATTGGCGTGATGGTGACCTGTCTAGGGCCTGTCTCCTACGCCCACGTACCTAGTTTTAAAATACGAATACGGCATGTACGGATACGGCCTGTACGGATACGTATATACGGGTGTGTCAAAACTGTACGTTAGAATACGTCGGTATACGTGAGTGTCGGTGATATAAACCGAAAATAAATCGGTAAATCGGTCCATACGAGTGATACGACTTCTATGGATACGAAGTATTATAACACGTACGGTACGGGCGAAAGAGCCCATACGGGAGTATTTTAAAACTAGGCCCACGTATGCACACCCCTCCTTAAGAGCCCCGGCCATGAGAAGGAGGACCTCAAGCTGGCTGCTGCCGCTGCTTCAGCCGATGACACATCTCACCTCCGGAGTCTGCTGCCTAGCTCCCCAGGCTCAACCAGCGAGCGGCAGCGAGGTGTCTCACCTCACAGGCTGCACTCATCACAAACGCGGAAAAGGTCTCATGCAGCCCCTCCTGCTGCAGGGCTTGAAGATGAGTGAGATCCCACAGCCTGGCCAGCTTCTAGTGATGAGGTCCCAAGAGAGAGGCTGAAGGTCCTCTAGATTGCGCTAGCCGTACTAGTGGAGCACTAGTGGAGTCCCACAACATCAAGCAGGTCCCAGTGGCGTGCTACTACACACTGATATGACATGTTGGATGCCCCCGCTTGCAGCACATCGCGTCTCTCACGCCCACCCACACCTGCAGGGACAAGTACACACACGTGCAATACATTGCCACCCACATACACATGAACATGAGCAGAAAGTGAGTTAGATAAGCCAACTGCAGGGCAAGCATAGGCTTGGCATATTGACGAGTGAGTGGAGAAGCACGTGGAGGTGCTCCACCTTTGATCAAGAAGCAGCCGGAGAAGAGGAGAGATCTCTCCAACCGACCCACAAGCGCGGCTATCAAGAAAATTCTCAAGGCCATCCGCCTCCAGCCTGCAGGGTTGGTATGGGCTTCAGACCCAAAAGGTCTCTTTAACTCACTCTCTCCTGTGCCCTTCCCGGACAAGAATGCAAGGCAAGTGACTCCCCCTGCGCTTAAAATATAGGGCTTGCATCCATCCCCAAAGCTCATCCTTTCCAGGTTAGGCACACCCTTCAGCTCCTCCGTCCCCCTTCCTTACTTCCAATAGTTGTGTGGCCACTCCCAGGTAGTACTGTGAACCCCGACCTGTCCCCTACTATGCCCACTAAAAAGCAGCAGGTGTTGACTGGTACCCACGTCTTCCCACCAGTGCTGTGCACGAAAGAGACCATCCCTTTGTGATCCTTGCGAGCCCGATGGCAACTGATTTCTAAGACCCGTATACCGCTTTGCAACATCGACCCACTTTGACTCCCTGACTTCAGAGTGCCAACGGACGTTGGCTTCCCCGTAGGCTCGTATGTAGTCTGCCAAAAAAAACCTCCTCATGGCTTGAGCTGACTGTTTTGGTCGTATCTGCAGATTTCTGGAGTATGGCAGGTACAATGGCACGACCAAATTCCTCTCTCCCGCTTGCGCTCCCCCTCCCCGCTCCCTCTCCCACATCCCTTGGCTACCTGCATGGCTGCAAAGCTTCATCCATTGATGTAGCTGGCCCGGTACTTGGTTGCATGGCCCTCAGGACCTTAGAGATGGCCCTCACCATGTGCTTGGTTGCAGCCTGACGTTCATCTAGAGACGGTAATCGATCTCTCCGAGACCTCGTGTTTTTCCAAATTTTGATATTTCCTAACCTGGTGTAACTCTTACGCTGGTGGTGCTTAGCAGCCTTGACAGGGGGGCCAAAGATTTGCCCATTTCTCCAGGGAGCAGATTCAAAACCATATCCATTTGTACGGGCCAAACCAGCACCACCAGAAGGAAAAAATCCCGCAAAATGATAGACCACATAGGCTGACAGAGACTTCTCCCACAAAGAGATCCCTTCAGATAAATCCCAATGGTGCAGAAGAGACACTCACAGCGTGCCACAACGTTGCAACCATGGCCGTCATCTGAGAAGTTACAACAATCTCGGAATCTCTATTGAATACACAAGCACTGCCTTGTTATGTGGGACCTGCCCTTATATGCACCTGCCCTCCAAGCAAGCTTAGACCCCCCCAAATTCAACTGCCAATCAATGGAGCCTGGCAGGCATATGATATGAGCCCAGGCTCACTCTTATCACCCTACAGCTCAGCACTATGTTAAACCAGGTGAGGGTCATCTTGCTGTACATGCATTTACCGAATGGAAATCTAAAGTGTTCACGGGCTGCTGCAAAATATTCGCCAAAATGTCGTTGATTGACAGGTAGTGTGGACCTCAATTATGGATGCCCTGCAGGCTGGCAACATGCACACAAGTCAACTATATAGAACGTATGGGGATCTTCAAATCCTTGCACACATCACACACTTTCAAACGAACAGACACATACACACGCATACACACACACAAAGAGAGAGAGAGAGAGAGAGAGAGAGAGAGAGAGAGAGAG
>WELA01009273.1:387536-398950 GCA_009602735.1 Mesotaenium endlicherianum | reverse complement strand
GGGGGGGGGTGTGTGTTGTGTAGCAAAGAAAGTACCAGAAGTCTAGGCTATCCGATTATCCTTGAAGAAAGATGTGCATGGGCAAATTAACACTGTACCAATCCCAAGAGTTGTGAGCATTGTAACGTAAAAGGTGTATAACGTATATTCATAGCAGCTTATAATGAACCTGTGAGATTGAGCAGGATGAAAATATCGAGAAAAATGGAGGCCCGTGTTAACTGTGCACATGAATGCATGAGTGACAACAAGATCATGCATGCAACATACCGACGTGTGATCGAATCAACATCGACATTAAACACCACCATCAACTCTTTTGGGCGATGGATGTTCCAACGAGACTATTTGCATGCATGTGTTTAAGAAACCTGGATATGCATCCTTGTTGCCTTTTTCCTGTATATATGAGGTCGTCTACTTCAGCGAAGTTTGTTGATGTTGACGAACTTGTCCAAGGAGAATCTAAGTAATTCTCACTAGCTGTATATATAGAACGGAAACGTTTGATACATAGTGATGTAATTAGAAGGCACTTTCGTGATTGTTAAGACCAATGAAGTCGATGTCAGCAAGGTGTTTTCTTCTTATATATATTCAAAGAGAAGGTCTGGGAAGACTGTTTTGTGTTGACAAGCTCAAAGATTTGATAACATCAAAAAGTGAGGGACGGTATGGTCACAAATAAGCGAGTCTAGTGTGAGGTAAGATCTGGATATGTATCCTTCACATTTAAAGTACGAAGAAGCCAACGTTGCTCACTAGAGATTTGCGGCGAACCTTTGTGTGTTTAAGTATAAAGAGCTGAAACTTGATCTTGCTAGACCACAGAGTATGGAGATTGGCCTCCACATTTAGTTTTATTAGTGTTACCAGTGCATATAGATGACAGAATTATTATCAGATGTTCGTGGTTAAAGCGACAACAAGTACACCTGCACGAGACTTTGAAAGGTGTTACTCGATATCCAGTGCAAATAGCCCAAATGCAAGGACGTACATTCCAATTGCAAAACAACTTTCTAAGAGAGATGAATCATCTTTAAGAATAAGATTTGTTTGCATTTGCTATATACAGCTGCGATGCAAGTGCAGGTTGTGTGAAATTTGAAAAGAAGCTGGATGTGGTGCAGGCTCAATCTGGCTTCTTTAGAAGTAACATCTATGAATTTTTTTGTTGACAGGCCAATGCGTGGGAATATTTTAATCTCTTTGGGTACTTTGTGAAGCTATCTGATATTTTATGACGAAAGTTTGAGCAGATGCCTGAGCTTCATATTCAAATCAGCCAAGCTATGAGCAATATTTGACGAGAAAAAGGTCCATCACCTTGTATATCAAGCTACTGGAAAGTTGTGTGCTCAATGCAAAGGACATTATAAGGCATCTGCATGTCAATCACATGTTCTAACAGTTTACCAGTCAGGCACATCCTGGTTTAAGTTGCTCTGCATCCATGACATCCTTTTTCAAGAAGACTTTGCCTACTTTCTTGCGGATTGAAGCCTTGCTGCCCTGCATTGATCCCTTGCAAACAAACTGGAGTTTAACATGCTTTCTCATATAGTCTTAGGGTTTCAACCAGGTTACATGGGCTCCTTAGTATCATCATTGGCCATGACCAAAGAAACATATGTGTTACTTTCTGCTACGGCTAAATAATAAATATCAGAAGGTTGAACTCTCTAGTGTCCCGCAGTGACCAATGAATGCACATTGCACTGTGGCTCTGCCGTCTTGCCGCCTTGTTGCCTTGCTCCCTGGTATTTCTCAAATGGTCTGGCAGCAAGGTGCAGGCGGGGTATCTCTGCGCTCCTCCAATTGTCATCCATCGCCTGATGCCAATGTCTGCTTCTAGGTCCTAGCCAAACCAGTGCAGATATCTAGACATGTTCAGACTTTGACATGCTTTAGGTGGAGAGGGAGAGAGAGAAAGAGAGAGGCTGCATGTGTGCAATGTGCAATGTTGCGCTTTGACTCATTCAGCCGTCTAGCTTTCGCTCATAGCCTTCCTTGTACAAGCCTGTGCCTCAGACTTCTCTCCCTCATTGAAAGAGCAAGCAAACGCAAGGCTGGTGAAGCAACAGATTGAGCTTCTACATCAATGAAAAGTCTGCTTCAACATCAATATGAACCTGCAGATATAGAAGCTGGAATGTGATTGCTGTCATGCAGCATCAATCAGAAAGACATAACCATCCAACCAATCACAATCTGCAGGCAAGCTGCCTGGTGTCGCGCCGACGAAAGGCCACCAGATGCCCGACGAGAGGTCCAAGTTGGCAGGTGTGCAGAGTGTGTGTGACGAGCGCACGCCACAATGTGCACATCTCTATCCCCTTGTTGCTTGGCTGTGGTCAGGGTGCATGCTTTGATGTGCCTGTTGTATCGCCTGCTGTGTGCATGCCATCTGCTGTGTGTGACATGTGTCTGCCTCGCCTGCCTGAATGTGTTGCACCCGCATAAACTGTGTGCTGCGCGTGTTCTTCCCCCGCTGCCAGCTGGCAATGCTCTGCTGGCCGGGCCACGTGCTACATTCTGTGCAGTGCTGTGCTGAACTGCGGGGTGTGCGCGGGCTGTTTGCTGTGCGCGCTGACAGCTGTCATTCATGGCTGTGATGCGTGCTTTGTGCTCTGCGCGACATCATGGCTTTAGAATTTTCTGCCTCGCCGTGGCTCGGCAGGCTGCTGTGCGGAGAGCCACGAGTCCAAAGCAGAGCCTGCAGTGGCTGCCCAATCTGCCTTTTGTGTTGCAGCTTGAGGAGATGTGGAGGTAGCTGCAGACTCAGGACTGAGTATGTGTCCTAGTTTGTTGACGTCCCCCTCAAGGTCCCCCTCCGGTAAAAGTCATGTGGATTTATGTCGCCCCCTCCACGGTGCGTCCGCATGGGCTTCTGGTATTCCATGCTGGCTGTCTACTTGCTGCTGCCCTGATGGTAGGGTTGTAGTCTTTTGCTTTCTGGTTTTAGATGGTACGACTCGTGAGATTTTCTGAGAAGGTTCTATAGGCCGGGCGGGGCGCGTCATGAATGTGAAGTTCACCATATGGCACAGTGCCATACTCTTTAACCCCTCATTTTGTCAGACATCAGATTGGAATTTGGCCTGACGCACTGAGCGGCTACGACCGGCCATGGCAAGGCTTCGTCTCCCCTGGTCTCCGCTGGGGCATGTGAGCGAGGGTCGTGGGTGTGGGCGCTCTCACTCAGAGCATGGCTTATTGTAAAGGAAAGGGGAGGGATGGCGGATGCGGCTGGGCACGGGCCAGCTGTGGCTGACCGCCATGGCTGGGTGAATGCTGAGAGGGGGGCCAGGCCGGCTGGGGTAAGCAGGGGCGAGGAGAGGGTGAGGGGCTGTGCGGGCCAGAGCGGTAAGCCTCGGCAAGCGCATGCCAGTTGGGCCCTCTGTATTTTATAAGCATGCTGCGCGTCAGTGGCAGCCATTGCGTCGCCACGCCTCGCCTCACCGCGCCCACCTTTTGTGAGAATCAATATGTTTTGTCGTCGACGGGGGCCGTTGCTGCGTTTTTTGTTGTTTTGAATTGTCGTTTTAGTTTGCGGCCGCTTGTGAGAAGGGATTTTGGGTCTCCTCCCAGATTCAAACAACAATCTACTTTGAATCTTTTTCTGTGAATGATGTGGCTTAGTCACGCGATTTTTTCGGCAGAGGGTGCACCGTTTTATTTGTGTGTTTATTGTTGTCAGTACTCGTGGTAATCTTGCTCCTGCTGTCTGGCTGTCTGGCATGCCTGCAGCAGTGGTCCCGCCCAGCCCATGCCAGGTCTGCATTGTGCTTGTATATTGTTACATTGCTAGTTCGAGGAAGGAGTCAGATATAGTTGTGTGCGTGGAACTCCAGGGCACGGTTTGTAACAAGCTGGCGGACATACAAGTGAACGATGTTTGCCCACCATGTCAAGGTCCAATGGGCAAGAAGAAATGCACAAACACAAAGCAGAGCAGCCGCAGCCGTCGTCAGAGCCCAAGCGTGCCATTATACTGATAGTTGACCCTGCCTTGTGGTCCGCCAGCCTCGCCACGCCACACCGCCCCCCCTCCGTCGGATTGTGCCATCGTCGCTCCCACTTTGCTCCCAGAGAAGAGTACCAAACACTCCAAGATCCACGAGTATCAAGGGCTCCCACAGACCAGATTAAGTGAAGAGTCGGGTGCTACCCTGCGAAGTCTGTAGACCCCAAAATAAGCTATCTCAATCTAAAGTGCTAGGCATATGCAGCCGTCATCTGCAGGTGCCCAAGGACTTACGGCGGAGGAATCGCCACCCCCTTGCCCACTTCTTCATTGTTTGCCGCCGCCATCTGAACACGACCTGCCGCACTGGCGGCAGCAGGTGGAGGGCGTGTCTGACGCCAGGTGGAGGGAGGTCACGGCGCCCTTGCCCTGTCAGCGTCGCCACACGGGTGGTGCTCGGCCCACTCTTGATGCTCTCCTTGCCGTTGCTGCACTGCCCTGCTGCCCTGCTGCTCTGCTGCTCTGCTGCTCTGCCAGCAGTTGACGGGTCTACCTGCAGTGTCCAATAGAGGGTGCCACTCGGCGCAATAGCGAGTGGCAAGTGGCACCACATCGACCGTGTGGGCCCGGCCCTCTCAGTCCTGGAGCCTTGCCATCTGGCAAGCCACGATCCTGCCAGCATTCCTAAGCACAACGCCCTTCTTGCCTCCCGCGTATCCTCCTGTATGAGCTGGCGGACCAGAGGGTGGCAACACCTGGCCCACACAAGCAATTTGTGCACTTGACCTTGTGCTTGTGCAGGTTCAGAAGCTCCTCTCACTGCTACCATATGTTCTGTCGCTGTCGCTGCGTATGCCCGCACGCACGCCTGTATACACACACACGCGCACACACATACACAAACACGCACAGATGCACACGCACACGTGCGCGCACATGAGAAGAAACTCATTCAGGTCAGCACAAGAAAAGTGCACCAGGTAACACTTGAACCATCTGGACAACATTGCTCACACATTGAACTCACAGACGTGAATACGACCACCCAAGTGATAAGACGTATCTTAAGAACAAAGCGTAAGATACATGTCATTCACAAAGGATGCTCTGAAGTTGGAGTTCGTGAGATAGAAGGCTCTGGCAAACTCACACCTGGCAATGTTCAAACACTTGCGGCATGCAACGGGCAAGCAAGCAAGACCCACCAGATGCATCGCCAGCACCCCTGCTCGTCAAGCAGCCCCTTTCGCCCTCATCCCCTGCTGCCCCTTTTATTCTGCTTGAATGCACACAGACGAACCATCTCCCGCGCCAGATTGCATATTTTCACATGTGACGCTAGCAATATAGGGCATAATTTCCCACCTTCCTGGGCACATTGCACTCACTCTAACACACACACAACACACACACACACGCACCCAGTGAGAGAGCAAGTCTCGCCCCTCCCAGTAAGCACAGCTGCCTGCCTGTACACGTGCCTGCACGCGCGCGGGCGCGCATGCGTGGGCGGACAATGGGGCCACTATCCAGCTAACGGCTCAACAAGACGAAGTCAGGACAGAGGCTCGCCAAGCCAAGATAAGAGGATTCAGATGACGGCCTCAACTTTGAAAGTTACACCCAATGCCCCTCCCCATTTTCCTGCCCTCGCCTCCTCTTGCAGGTCCCATCCCGCCTCACCTCCCCTCCCGCACCACTCCCCTCTCCCCTTCCCCCGCCCCCTCTTGCTCTCTCCAATGCCTCGTCAAAAAGCACAGTCACATTCACTTGTTATGATCTCTCGCTGGATATCTTTGTCAATCTGCAGGCTAGATGGTCGGCGGCTGTCGGCGGCTGACGGCCGCGCACCGAAGTGTGTGCGTCTGTGTGTCCTTGCGTGTGCGCGTGTATGCACGAATGCCTATGTGTATCTCGAGTGTGTGTGGCTATGCGTGAGTGTATGCATGTCTACCCGTGTGTGTCTTTGCGTGCCTTTGCGTGCCTGTGCCATGTGTGTCTGCGTATGTGCACGTGTCTGTGTATGTGTGGTTGTGTGTGTGTGCGTGTGTGCGTGTGTGCGTGCCTGCTAGAGAGAGTGCGCACACGTGTCCTCTGGGCAGGCATGTGCGCAAGCTTGGGACCGGCAGAGGGCAACTCAACGCCAGGTGGCAAGCGCATGTGCGTGCTTACGTGCTCAGCTGCGCCTGCTCACACAGATGCCGCAACTGATGAAACTTGAAAGTACCGAAACTGGCGGCGCTGCTGGCTCTGCCGCCGCTACTAACTCTGCTGCTGCCGCTGCTGGCCCTGCCGCTGCCTCTGCTGCCGCTGCCTCTGCTGCCGCTGCCGCTGCCGCTGCCGCTGCCTCTGCCTCTGCCTCTGCCTCTGCCGGTTCTGCTGTGCCTCTGCTGCCGCTTCTGCTGCCGGCTTGCTGCCGTCATTGCTGCCGGCTCTGCTGCCCGCGCTGGTAGACCTGACACCAGTGCTCGAGCCTGGCACTGCCATATCTGACGGGACTGCTGACGCTGCCGGCGCCAATGGAGCTGGCGGCACTGGCGCCGCTGTAAGCGCGACAAGGGTGCTGGAGGTGACTGCTCTGCCGGAAGCGACGTAACGGAGTGCGAGAATTGCTGACAACGCTGGGAGTACAGGGTGACCCCAAGGCGCACAGCCGTGACGAGACAGACGGCAGATACTCCCCTGGCGAGGAGGGAGGGAGGGAGGGAGGGAGGGTAGTCACTCAGTCGCTGGTTGAATCTCCAGCCTGCCCTTAGCAGCGCTTCAGCCTGGGAGGCTGTTTCCGCCCACACACACATACACACACACACACACACATGCGGAACTTTCCAGGTTTAGAAACGTGCACTCACGCCCGTCAGTGGTGCTCTTGTGAGTGCACTTGGCGAGCAGGCTGTGACTAGCCAGCTGGCGACAGGTGGCAGCAACCTGCGGGCGGCCTGTCGTGGAGGGTGGACCGTGTGCCCATGAGGTGTGCCTGAAGTGTGCCGCTGGGATCACTGAGTGTGCATGCGCATGTGCGCGTGCGTGTGTGTGCAAGTGTGAGTAAGTGTGAGTGTGTGTGCGTGTGTCATTGTGTGCGTGTATGAGTGTGCAAGTCTGTGTGTGCGTGCGCGTGTGCGTGTGCGCGTGTGTGTGTGTGCGTGAGCGTGTGTGTGCGTGTGTGTGTGTGTGTGTCTGTGTGAGTGCCTGGCAACAATCATTACCAAGTATTACCAGACGCGCTGTGATGCAGCACGAGAGAGGGACAGAGGGAGAAAGCCAAAGAAAAAGGACAAGGCACATGCCTCTGTTGGCGACAGCGACGGAAGAGCCCCGCATGGGTCGGCAGCCGAGCAAGCACAAAGAAGAGAGCAAAAGATATATTGAGAGGGATTCAAGATTCAAGAAATAGCACGAGGGGGCGCAAGGTGGGGGTGAGAAAGAGGGGGTGACAAAGAGCGCTTTCCATAGAGAAGGAGCTCCGGGAGGGTGCATACTGGGAGGTGCCCACACCTGGTGGTGGTGACCTCACCCTGCGGCGGCGACACGTGGCGGCGGATTCGAGGTTTTGGTGGGCGGTGGCTGCCCAGGCAAGGAAGGCGTGGGCGGCGGCAGCAAGGCTGCATCCGGTTGGCTTGAATTTGCGGGGGCTGTTGGGAGTTCTTCGCCGGAGGAGGACGGCACGCCAGCCCCGCTCCCGTTGAGAGCCTTCATGTCGTGGAGCAGCCCCTCCATGGCTCCCATCATCTGCACCACCCGCATGCACAGCAGGAACAGCCGCGAGCAGCAGTGGTGGTGAGTAGAGGAAGAAGGAGAAGGAGGAGAAGGAGAAGGAGAGGGGGAAGGAGGAGAAGAAGGAGAAGAGAAGGAGAAGAAGATGGAGAAGGAGAAGAAGGAGAAGACGAAGAAGAAGAAGGAGCATCGTCTGGACCCTGCAAACACTAAGAGGGCAACAGCGAGCAGCAGCGGTGAGTGGAGGAAGAGGAAGGCAAAGCATCGCCTGCGAAATATCGTGCGCGCGCGCTCACAAGCCTCTTTGACGTCGCCCGCTGTCCCTTTAAACGCAAAGAGGGAGTGTGCGTGAGCGCGTGTGCAGGGGCCGCATGGGCTGTCACCAAAGCACAGGGATTCACTCACCTGCACACACTTCCATTTTGAGCTCTCACTGGGTGTGCGTATGTGTGCATGCATGTGTGTCTCTGCATGTGTACATGAGTGCTGCGTAAGCGCGTGTGTCCTCTGTGTGCCCAGGCGCGCATGCGTGCATGCATACGCATGGAGAAGAAGATGGAGGGAGAGCGAAAGATCGTGCCTGCCATCATCTGCACGCCTGAGCATGCGGGCCTCTGCTTGTGCAAGCGCGTGCGTGCATACACACAGAGAAGAAGAGAGGGGGAGAGCGCGCGCGCTGTGCACTTGCACGCATGCGTCAGTCAATCATACCCGAGTGGCACTTTGCCAGCGCAGCTGGAGCTCGCGGTTCTCCCTCTCCAGCTGCTCCAGCTTCAGCCCGCTCTCCATCTTGCGCTTCTCCTCCGCCACCTCATACTCCATCGCGCGCGCGCGCAGGTCCGCCAGCTCACCCTGCGCCTCCCCCAAGCTGCCCTGGAGTTCCGCCACCTGGCGCTCCAGCCCGGCCTTCTGGCTGCAGGCAGCCTTGAGCTTGCTGTCGCACTCTCCTAGAAGGGCCGCGTGGTGAGTCCCACGCGCCTCCTCCCGCGCCGCCACCTGGGCCTGGAGCTCCTCCTGCACCGCCACCTGGGCCCTGAGCTCCTCTGTTTCTGCCACCTGTAAGGCCATGAGCTGCGCGTGCTCCTCCTGGAGGCGCTCCGTCGCGAACGCCGCCAGCCGGGCGGCCTCGGCCGCCTGGCTGCGGACGGCGAGCTGCGCTGATTCAGCGCCCAGCCGGCTCGCCCGGAGCTCTGCCGCAAGCGCTGCCACCTCAGTGCGGCGGGTCTCCGCCTCGTCAGCGCACCGCTGTTCGAGCTTTGCCGCCCGGCCCTCGAGCTCTGCCGCCCGGGCGGCCGCCACCTGGTCCTGTGCGTGCCTGCGCTGCTCCAGGAGGGCGATGCGCGCCTGGTAGGCCCCCACGCTCGCCCGCAGGCGCGTCACCTGTCCCTCAGAGTCCTCCTGCGCCGCCAGCAGTGCCTCATTGGCCTCCTCCAGTACCGTCACCCGCTCGCGGCTCTGGTTGCAACACTGCAGCCGCCCGCCCGCCCGCCCGCCCGCCCATCAGCGTGCGCCGCCACCCCCCCCGCCCACCAGCAGCAGCAGGAGCAGCCGCAGCACCACTGCTTTCAGCCCTGCTGCAGCAGCAAGCCCGCCCAAAACCACCACCGCCACCAGCAGCAGCAGCAGCAGGAGCAGAAGCAGCAGCAGGAGCAGCAGGAGCAGCATCACAAGCGACAGCACTGCAGCCCCGCCGCTCCTGCTGCAAGCGATGGAGCGCGCGTGCGGGCCTGCGCCTACCTGGCAGTGGGGGGCCGTGCAGCGGGCTTCGTGGGCGCGGGCCTCCGAGAGCTCCCCCTGCCACGGGCACCCGTCCTCGTACTTGGCACACTTCACCCTCACGCTGCGCCCCAGCGCCACACACACGCAGAGAGAGAGAGAGAGGGAGAGAGAGAGGGAGAGGGAGGGGCAGATAGAGAGAGGAGGGGAGAGGAAGAAAGGAAGAGAGTGAGTGTGGGAGATGTGTAGAGAGGGGCAGACAGGCGGGGGCGAGAGAGCCAACAGGCAGGCACACCCCACCCGCATCAGCAGCACGTCCCCTTCCCTCACCCAGCCTCGTCACGGCACACACACACGCACACACACTCAGGAGCCTTCAGCGGCTGCTCCTCCTGCTCCTCTCCTGCGGCTCCTACGCCTCCTATAGTTTCTGCGGCTCCTTCCTTCACCAGCTTCTCCTAGGCCTGCTCCAGCCCCTGCACCTCCTGCACCTCCCATTGCTCCCGCTGCTCCTGCACCTCCTGTACCTCCTGCAGCCCCTACCACTCCTACTGCTCCTGCCGCTCCTAATGCTCCCTGCACCTCTGTGCGGCTCCTACGGCTCCCACTGCACCTGGAGAGCATGCACCCCCCAGGCGCACAACAGGGTCTAGAGACGATCGCCGAAGCTGCCCCCCTCTCCCCTTCCCCCCCCCCCGGGCTACTGGCGGCAAAGAGCAGAGCCTCTTGCGTGCCACGGTCGGCAGAGTACGCACAAGAGGCGGGAGTCTCCAAGGAGCTCCACTGCAGATTTGGGCTCGCGGTCAAAGGTCAGAGGCCAGAGGTCAAAGGTCAACGGCCGCGGCCCGGGGGTATGGGGAGCGTGCGAGGCCTGTACGTGCACACGGCACAGGGCCGCACGAGTGCTCGCCAAATGGCGGCAGCAGAGCAACCTGCGCCTGTGGGTGCGCATGTTGCCGACGTGGACGGGGGCGCTGTGCAGAGGCCGCTGCTGAGCTGGACAGGGAGTGCAGAGGCTGCTGAAAGTGACAGAAATAGTGCGCCCCCCCAGAGCAGAAGGGGCAGCTCTCTTATAGAAACTCATGCCACATGGCGTCCGACCAAGTGTTACCCCCCTCGCCCGCCCCCTCCCCTCCTTCTCCCCCCCATGAAAATGGAGCACGCGCAGCAGTGTGTCAAGAACAGCCAATAGGCTGCGGATGCGATGAGAGCGAGCGTGACAAGGGAGATGGGGGTGGACGTGATGGGATGCGCCCAGGGCACAAGCGCAAGTCGCTGTCCCCCACAGTACACAAGCCAGAGGCAGAGCCAGAGGCAGAGGGGGGCCGCAGCAGGGGGGGCATAGAGAAGGGACGCTTGCATACACGGGCTCCCTCTGCTCGGGCTCCCCTCGGCTTAGCTCAGGCTACGGCTCAGCTCACTGAGCTCAACACCCAGCTCAGGCAATAACTCCGACTGCAGCTCAGCCCAGCCTGCTGCTCGACTTACAGCTCAGCTCAGCTCAGCTTAGTCAGCTCAGGCTACAGCCCACGCCCCACGTTGCTCAGCGGCAGTGCATGCTTCTAGCCGAGAGGCCGAGGCGTGTGCCTGCACCTGGACTCTGGAAGCGCACGCACGCGGGTGGGCGGGCGGGCGGGTGGGTCACGCGGCGCGAGGGCGGCGGCACGAGGGCGGGTGAGCTGACCTGAGGAGCATGCGGTAGTAGAGGTTGCTCTGCTCCTTCAGCGGCCGCAGGTTGCCTGCGCTCACGCCTGCCGTGCGGTGCTGCGCCCGCCCCATACCAGGGGGGGCAAATCATGCTGACCCCCAGTCAGTACCTCAGCTCACACCTTCGCCCCTCCTTCCCCCCCTCCTCTTCCAACAAAACCACCCCACCTCCAGTCCCGCTTTGCACTCAAGCCAGCAGCCTGATGGAACGTTGCAAGCAAGGTGAAGGGCTCAGATCATCGTCACACGGCTACAAAAGGCTAGCCCTAAACGTTCAGTGCCCGCAATACGCCTCGTCGCCCCCCCC